>OU452284.1:13101971-13701971 GCA_911728535.1 Pammene fasciana
TTTATTTTTATTTTATTTTTATTTTATTTTATTTTATTTTATTTTTATTTTATTTTTATTTTATTTTTATTTTATTTTTATTTTATTTTTATTTTATTTTTATCTTTTTATTTTATTTTCATCTTTTTTATTTTTATTTTATTTTTATTTTATTTTTATTTTATTTTTATTTTATTTTTATTTTATTTTTATTTTATTTTTATTTTATTTTTATTTTATTTTTATTTTATTTTTATTTTATTTTTATTTTATTTTTATTTTATCTTTATTTTAGTTTTATGTTATTTTTGTTTTATTTTATTTTTATTTTATTTTTATTTTATTTTTATTTTATTTTATTTTATTTTATTTTTATTTTATTTTTATTTTATTTTTATTTTATTTTTATTTTATTTTTATTTTATTTTTATCTTATTTTTATTTTATTTTTATTTTATTTTATTTTTATTTTATTTTATTTTTATTTTATTTTTATTTTATTTTTATTTTATTTTTATTTTATTTTTATTTTATTTTTATTTTATTTTTATTTTATTTTTATTTTATTTTTATTTTATTTTTATTTTATTTTTATTTTATTTTTATTTTATTTTTATTTTATTTTTATTTTATTTTTATTTTATTTTTATTTTATTTTTATTTTATTTTTATTTTATTTTTATTTTATTTTTATTTTATTTTTATTTTATTTTTATTTTATTTTTATTTTATTTTTATTTTATTTTTATTTTATTTTTATTTTATTTTTATTTTATTTTTATTTTATTTTTATTTTATTTTTATTTAATATTTATTTTTACTTTTTTATTCTTTTTATTTATTTTTTATTTTATTTTTATTTTATTTTTATTTTTTTATTATTTTTTTTTATTTTATTTTTTATTTTATTTTATTTTTACTTTATTTTTATTAAATTTTTATTTTATTTTTTATTAAATTTTTTATTTCATTTTTATTAAATTTTTATTTTATTTTTATTTAATTTTTATTTTATTTTTATAACTGAAAATGTTTTGTTAAAGGTGTCTTGTACCTACTTATGAAATCCTAAAATCAACAAAACATATGCGAATAAAGCGCAACTAACTACAAGAAGCTAACAGCGAATAACTCAAAAATGTGCCGCACTGAACGAAATCAAACAAAATAGGTGCTTAGGGCAAGCACTCAATAACTAACGCTGATTGGTTGTCGCCGGTCAGTCGGCGGGGCATCCTCACCCTCATATACCTCAATCCATACCTTTATGATAACGGTTGAAGTATCGAAAAAAATAGCGGTACCGTTATATTTCTGTACAGAAATATATCGGTTGCGCTATCGAAATCATACCGAAACATGCGGTATGACGTCATACCGTTTTATAAAGGTACCTTTATATTCCGGTTATGCAGTCCCTGGTTCTGTGTTATTTTTTTGTTAAATCTCGGCCGCACTTAAGACAAAAGTGGTCCCCGACATTCTTATGAAAACAATATCAAATATCTGTATTTTTAGTATCTGAATACGCCTCCTGCGGGCAACTTTACTCGCTGCAGCGTGAATGGCGGACGCTCGTTCCGCTCCCACTGCCACACGTTAGGATTAATTTGCCATTTTGCAAAAAAGAAAATCAGTTTAGGTGAATGCAGACAATAACAGCGAATTTACGATTTAGTATGATTTGGTAATTCTAATGGACTTAATTTCATTAAACCTTTTATTAAAAGAGGAAGTGAATTCTTTGTTCAATAACAATTACTCAAAGATAGGTTGTGTTGTACACAGTCTACGCTAAGTAACCTAATCCCCAGAATTGGCGTAAGCACATTATTTCATAAAAGCGTCTGCCGCCTGACTTTCCAATCCGGAATAAAGCTAGGCCTATCTCAGACTTAATTTTCTAACGGCATTTTCCTTTAATGAAGAACTGGGTGATTACAGGAAATAAATACATAACACAATGATCACGATAAATTTGACCATCCAGATGAATCCTCATAAAAACCTCTCTATGTGAGGGTTTGCTCTTTTCTTATTTCATGTTTTCTGTTAGTGTTACATCAAAAAATATTTCTTTCTATAAATCTTGGTTCGTGTAAGATGCCTTCCCACACGTGCTGAAAAAAGAAACCAATTTCTCGACAATCTTTTCGGCCGCTAAGGGTGCTTTATTAAAAACTGCTTCCACTTCGGTCTGTCTTTATTAACTTGTCTCTGTTTTTCTCTTTTTCTTAAGACATCGCTTTGATAGTTTCAGTTTTATTATAGTGAACGGAATAAGTGTGCTTTCTTCAGTAAAAGCACTCTCTTTGAGTCACAGCAATTACTTTTAGATTCTTGCGTTTGTACTTCCGCGGAAACTGGCAACGTAAATTGTCTATTACCGTTTACTAAAGCGTGTTGTTTGATGTGTAAAAACCGTGCCCAAAACAATGGGCAGGCTGGAAATTTATTGTTGATTTTAGCATCGTTAAAAAACAACAGGGCTAGGTCCCATATGTGAGTTCACAGTTCGCTCGTGCTGAAAACGGCCCAGATGTCGGCGGTAAACGCGAAATGAAACACGTTAGCGTTTCGGCTGACGTGAGTTCCCTTTTTTGTCAAGCCGCCTGTGGAAGGCCATTTATCAACTTTTTATGGAAACGCTTGTTTTAATTTATGCTTACACTAACTTCCCAGCTCGTTGCTATCTCCGACCTCATTTGCAACCACAGCTTTGTTGCTGTTTACGCGAAGTATACAGGGAGCAAGCTTTCAGTGCATTTTAAAACAAACTTTTCTCCATTGCGGCACTTTAAATGACTGTGCACGTTATTGTGCTGCTTCATTTATGGTTTCGTAGCGCAGGAGCGTTTTGCATTACTAATCGGTTCTTTGCGGATTCAATTAATGTAATTTGTCAATAAATTGTTGAATTTGTATCACTTTAATTCTGAAATCCTCGATTTAAGTTATTCCTTTATAGTCAGCTATATTGAATGTGTTTTCTTTTAAACGCACAAGTGCACGTCCGCAAAGCGGCACATGAAAGCTTACCTTAGGTTCATGCAATTACATTGGATGCTTGTCTCACCGAGTCAGCGCGCATCTGATAACAAAAAAAAGACGAAAAAATATACTGGGAAAATATTCAAATGAAACTTACTATCACAACATCGAGATAAAACGCGCCGCAAAAAGGCAAATAAATCTTGTAACCAAACTCTAATTAGAAGTAATTTAAATATGTCGAAAAAGGTGGTCATAGATAAGCGGGCGGTATAATGAATGTGTTTCAAGTTTTATCTACGTTGACCGCAATTTCAGTGCAAGTAAGCTGAAGTGGGAATTAATCTAGAAGAGCACAGGTGGCCGCGTGAAAGACCGAGTTAGTTCGCGTTCCGGGGAAGGTTCCATCCAACTTACGGTGGACAGACGTCCCGCAAACCGCTCGCCGCAGGACAAATTTCGCTCATATTAACTTTTGCTCTGAGTAAATTTCACTTCAGCTGTGCGGCCACTGCACTTTCAAGTGGGAAAGTTTTAATCTCGTCCCGACATAACGGCCAAACCGGTGTCTCTAGCTAAAAACGATGATGCTTCTAACTTTTCTGTCAGTATTTTTTCCCCACGGTTTCTATTACCTAGAGCATGCTAATATAAAAGTTTCGCACATAATTGAATTTAAAAATTAAATATTTATTGTGAAAATTGGTCTCAGGGTTTTTTTTATGAGTCTGACTACTTCGCTTCGAATAGCACGTTGAGAAGGAGCGCTGTAAAATAGCCCAGAAAAATTTGCTAATTGTAAGTTTTCCACTCCATCTTTTGTATTTCTTATAAAATAGTAATGTCTGTAAGAGCAGGTGAACAAAGGATAGAAGCATAGAAGGCAGCAAAGTGTCTTCAACATTCCTTACCAAAAAGGAAACGACTGCATTTGTAGGCGCTCCCGGCCCACACATAAGCGGTAAATGTTGCCAATTTGGTATGTGGATCTACTCGTATAAAAGAAGGAGTCGAAACATCAGGCGTAGCGTATGCATCGTCATTGCCGAGGACCCCTAAAAGCGAGCACTTAGGCGAAGCGTAATTCTGGTAAAAGGTTCGGCCGCACCGTCCATTCTCTTCATCTCGTCTTAATGTTTATTTAAGCGAAAAACTTTGGCGCTCATTAACCGTATTGGCAGTTAATGAAACGCGAGGAACTTACTAAACCATATGTTACGGCTAATACGCATTCATTAGGTTAAGAGTAGTGGGTTGTGGACCGTTTTCAGAATATCTAATGGGGTGGCTTTACTGAAATAAAATACCCTTACGATGTGAATGTATTTCCATTCTGTCGCTTTTGGTTGCATGACCCTTGCCTTATTTTATTACCTAATATTACATTACACTAGATCAGCAATGTCGTAAATGATCTTTAGATTGTAGTTGTAGCAGAGACTATAAATAATATAGACAGCCACAGTCTAAGAGCTTTTTGTCTACTCATTACTAGATGGCGCTGCAGCGCAATGTCATTAGGTTGATCTTGTTGACTTGGAGCTTGGAGCCTTAAAAAGTTCTTAGAATGTGGCTGTCTATATTATTTCTGTCATTTTCATCTAAAAGGTACATCATTGTCGGTTGTCAATAAGACGTTGCTGCCATAAAAAGTCATTTAGAAATAAACTCTATTACCAACCGGCAATGAAACCTTTAACTTGATAACGTCACATTCACATGTATATAGTCTCTGACTGTAGAAATACTTTACCTAGCAAGCATCCAAAAGGTTTTTCTGATAAGTTGATTGCCATTTGAAGTTAAATTATAATGAACGATTACAGAACAGACACCTCATAACGTACTATATGATGATATGATGATGGATGATGATCCATATAGACTCGCTTAGGAGAAACTAAGTAAGACAAATGAGCTATTACCAAGTGCTCTTAAGGCTGAATGCCTGAATTACTCCTCCGGAGTGGGTAGATAGTGTATTGTCCTGCAGTAGAGCCTATAAAATGTGAAAAATAGTATTTTGCAATTTAGCTAGTGCTGGTACTTGGGAACAGTGGCGGCGGGGCAAAAAAATTCTTAGGCAAAAATTTCTTAATTTGGCTTAACATTTCTTCGTGAGCTGTAGGAAAATTGCTCAGGTGCCTGAAAATTAGGCAAGCCGTCGGGAACCGGGTTCTATGGACGCGCCGCCACTGCTTGGGAAAGAAACTTTACTATGGTGATTCGTAAAACTTAAAAAAAAACTATGAATAAATTTTCAACTATCAGTTTAAAATTTAAATCGTGTGAGAATAAATTGTAGGTACCTACTCCCGGTCACGGTGATGAGGTAATTGCGAGGTGTGTTCAAATGTATGTCTAAGCAAATTTCAAAATAGAACTTACTTAAAATGACATCTGAACAGATAAATGAGAGAGAGACAAATATTAGTCTTTATAAAACAAACTGCAATCATAATAATCATAGTATAATGTTATCTCACTATAAAATTTATTTAGATGATGATATTAATAACGTTCAGATATTCAAATCGACTGAAACTAGTTAATATTAAATTCATTGACAACATATTAAATGCAAATACTTTAAATTACCCCCTGAGTGCGCTATGTGTCGCTCTCAATAAAATTTTATTTCTAGTGCTAACTTCCATTACGCAAACCACAAATATATGCAGTTCACTGTTCAATTAGTTCGAAGTAAGGACCGAGTGCGCTAGAACTCATAAACTTACTTCTTCTATTGCCGTACACGGCCTGTTCAAGATAACATCAACATTATTTTCACATCTTATTGAACCGTGTCTTATTAACCAGTTTTTCGAGTCGAAGTGTTAACGTCTCGACGCTCAAGTCAATAAACTCGAAGTTTTAATGGCGTGAAAATGAGCGTTAAAGTTTTGCGATGATTCCTACGGTGTCACTGGTTCGATTATCGAGTGTATGAGGAATATTCATGTAATGTCATGGAGTTTATATCGGGTTTATTAATGTAATAAAAGTAGGTCAGGCGTAGATGTTAACGATCCGTGTAGCTAAAATTTATAGCCGTATTTTTAGGAGATTTTGGTATAAAGAAGCATCAAACTCATGAAAGGCATAACGTCTACTCCCTTTAAAATAAGTATATATGTAAAATTGTACTCCAATTCAGCTCTCAAGAATATAGGTACTTTAATCAATACAATTGCATGTAAAAACAAGGCGTACAGTCTGTAGCAGAAGTAGCTAAGGAGACGAGGTGTTCATAATTATTGTGACACGCCCTTGTTGTCTTCACAATAAAGCCACGATCATTTGAAGGCACTTCTGCTACTGACTAATAAGTTATTTAATCAGGACAATACAAATTCCTAACCTAACTCAGTAAATATTAATGTGCGCGAATGCGTAGCGAGATATGTGTTTGTTAAGAACCATGCAATCACTTCATTTACTTAAATATCCTCGCTCAGCGAAGCTCTAGGATTGGTTCTTAATAAGCACACCCCTCGCTGCTAATCCTCGCACATCTCACGTGTAAATGCAATATAGTTCATATATTTGTAATCAGCTCCCAGGCATTTTATACATAAAATAGATAATAAAACAAAAATGTACGATAAATCAATTATTTGTGAGTATTTAGTAAAAGTTTCAAATTACACATTTTCATAAATAATTGAAAATTACATTTTCGCTCTGGGTGGAAAATAATATAATAGGTACGAGTATATACATATATGTCATCATCATCATCTCAGCCATAAGACGTCCACTGCTGAACATAGGCCTCCCCTTTAAAGGGGGGGTTTGCCATACACGCCAGGCTTGGCAGGCGGGTTGGCGCGCGCAGTTTTGTTTTTTGTTTATTGTTGTTTAGGCTTTCGGAAGATGCTGCTGCCCATCTCCAGCTAAGGGAATATACCCCCTTAGCAGACTCCTACTGCAACCACGTGACTATATGGTGGGGGACAATTCTAGTATATGTACATACACGTATATGTATATACACGTTCCTAGTTCCTACTGTACCGTACCAACTGTACCTACGTACCGCATCGTGTACGTGTTACAAATAAAATATCCTAACTTATTTCACTCTCACTCACTCCGGCCATGTGAAAATTGTGAAAAATAAAATATTGCAGTAAATCTAATGAGAGCTCTCATTAAGAGCGTTTTTCAATTCGCACCGCCACCGCCGTTCGGTGCGGTTTTCCTGTTCTATTGAATAGTGCCCCAGACTTCCGCGGCGGACTTCTGCCTCCCAGGGGCATTGGCGTTTTTACATTTAACACTTCACATAATGAGGCTCTGTTGTGAATATCAATAAGCGCAACCCTCTATTGAACGCAACATTTTTTTGTTTTTGATTTCAATTTGATAAACAAAAACAGACTCATGACTTGATATTTTTGACGATCTCAGGTTTTGTCCGTTGTCAATCAGGAAGATTTGTATGTAAGTAGGTATTTATTTTCACTACGTATGCTTAGGGACATTAGTGAATTGAAAATTGCCTTAAATAAAATGCTTTAAAGCGAAAAAAATATAAAGTGATTTCTGTTTTGGGAACCACGAAGTCAATAAGTGAATAACTAAAGAAAATAGACCTTGTGTTTTTTACATCTTGTGTATGCTAGCTTCACATGTTAGCTAATAAACAACCGCAGACAAGTTAATAAAGTTTGACTTCTAATAGGATATCGTAAATTGGTATGTTACATGTTTATGCAAAATAAACAAATTTATACTATATAGGTACAATATATTATTAAATGACCTAATCCAATAGGGAGTTTATTAATACAAAGCGTAGGAAAAAAAATCAAATGCTATATCCACGTATCGTAAATGTGCCATCGGTGGGAGGCGTTTTCCCGCGTCTCTCTAAAATATGTAGCAATAAAAGCGCTACGGACAATATCCGGACATGTCGAGGTCCGTTTATAGGCTACGGCTGTTATTTTCGTCGTATACCAACCTAACCAGTTTAAATATGAACTTGCGTGCCATAACAACTATGTGTAATGGAAGACCGTACATTATTCTGTTCGCCTGAGGCAATCTGCTTGGTGGGATGACAATAAAGACCAGCCGGCGTGTTGTGGCCGCTCTGTTATACCAAATCTCCGTCGCGGACCTTCATAAACATCCTCGGAATTTGTTCTTCACGAGGCTTCAGGCAATTAGGTGCAATAAAATGTTATACCCCCAACTTTCCTATGACTGTATGCCTACTGGGTCACTGTGTACAGTGTGTACCCGGGTACTGGACAGAGTTTAATCACATTCGCATACTTGAGGTTATTGGGACTATATTTTACGGAGATGATCATAAGTTAAGTTTTTTTTGCAATCATGCTTTTATTTTGACGCATGAATTAAAACTATGTTAATAGGAACAGCCTAACTTTCTACTGTCAGGGAACACGTGTATGTGATTATATAAATACCTTACCATATAATTTATATAACTTTTTAATTTTATCTCCAGAACTTAGCCGAATTCAAACGGCTTGACTTATACACATAAAATTAGAAACACAAAAAAAGTTGAGTATTTACCTGTGTATCACGGTGTATTAACTCCGTTATCATTTCCAAACAACTTCGCTAACTCTCTAGCCGCAAACGTGTTTCGATTTCATTGGTAACACATTTAGTTAATGAAGATTGGGCGGGAATTCTTTGTCTAGCTGATAAAAGTTGTACGGACTTACTTAAGACATTAAAGGAGAAATAGGGGTTGGAAGCGTGTACCCATTTGTACTTGTTTATCAAGGAGATAAGAGTGTATGCGGCACCGTCTGCTCTTTGGCTTCTCTCATTAGTTAGTGGATAGATAGGTCCAGCCGGATTCTTTCTTTAATTGCTAACTATCCACACTATCCGTTCTCTAAGTGATTTATTGACGCGTTTTATTTTTGGAGAACCCTTTCCGCCTTATCATTAAAAGTAACATCTTATTTGAAAAGTTAGACGGCGCTTATTATAACAATTTACGGTTCAAATCCTAAGTTGTTTTGTTATACTTTTAGAAAACGAGAAAACGTTATTTTATCTCAAGATTTTAGTAAGAAGCGAAAAATGTCGCCGTCTTAACCTATTGTTATAAGTCTGTCAGCGGTAACACGGGTTTCGACTTAGGGTCCAACTCGCATTGTGCGAAGAATGGAATTATAAGGGTAACCAGAGAGTGCGGTAAGCGCATTATTGCAGAAAGCGGTGGCGGGACGCGTCGCGGCGAGGGAACGACGCCTCCCGAATGTACAATGTCGACTGTTTATTTCCGCAACCTAGCATATTTTACAATTTCATAAACGAAAATGCGACCATGTTATATTTTACATAAAGTTCATATTTGAACACGGCGCGAAAGAGTTAAGAGTTTGCGAAATTGGAGGATTCAATGTGCTCTAAGCTCGCAGGCGGACGTATTCACGAATAAGTGCTTTACTATTCGAAATGAACACCGCTTTTTGGTCCATATTTGGAAAAAGCGGCCCACTTTCCTGTATGGGAATTACCATTAGAGGGAGCTTGGCTGTATACGCGCGGCTCGGTTTACACACTACTTACTTTGTTGTGTAGATATGTTGGCACATGTCTAATATCCAAGATGTTCCATACATGTTATCCTAATAATCCTGTTTGCTTATCTCGATAGATAACAAAGGTATAATAACTGTCATTGTTGTTGCCAACTTTTACTTAAACATTGTTACTTACGAGCACACGAGCGCGAATGGAACGTTTGAACTTTTTGATATTAATATTACATTCGCTATGTATTGAAAAGATACACGTGTTGCTGACAATATGAGGCGATGTCTTCATAACCTTTGTAATGAATATATTAGGCAAATCCTGCGTGAATAATGAAAGTGGGTATTTCGCATACATTATTTCCCTTTAGATTAGTTAATGTGAATGCCCTGGTTGACAGTTAGGAACGCCCAGCTATGCAAATCTCATTGTCTCTAATACGTGTCCCGACCGCGCCTCGGGCACAGTGCAGTCACCACAATCAGTATATTCACTTTATACACGTATCATAGAAGACCTGGATCATTCAAATCGAAGACCAAAAGATCGATAGGAATAGTTTTATATTTACAATTAAAAATTACTACAGGAGCTATAATAAATTACGTTTTTGAAGTTTTGGCTGAACGCAGGATCTGACGCGTACGGAGCTTTACAGCATCGAAGGTGACGAGTAGGCAGGTCATTTAATTCACTCCCCGGTTAAGAATGCCCAACTATATTACTGATTATGTTTTCTCCACTGTGCCCTCCAAGAGGACGGGACTGCCTACGCGGTCTATGCAGACGTACGACAATCTCAACCAATGAATATTTACACCACGATATTACGATGCCTACTGAGGCTCTGCTATCTGATGCTTATCACTTTGAATTACCTTTTAGTAGGGCTGGTATCTTGTTATTGGTGAAACCGGGACTGTGTAAAATTATTATTCCGATATTATGATACGGCTGTTTCAAGCATCTGTGTTTATCTTAATTAATACAACTTATCGGAGGTAGTATTCTCGGCATAGCATACTTATATTTTAAATGCTCGTTAACTCGGAAACCATAGTAAGTGTAATCTAAAGTACATTAGATTAGCAAAAAACAGCGTAAAACAATGAGTTTAGTTTACAAGATACTTTAGTTTTCGGGATTAAAAACTTCGATAAGAAATAGTTAATGTAGAAACTGTGATGAAGAAATAAAATGCATCAGAACCGTGTGAATGTTTAACATATACGCCAATAAATTATAATGTAGGTACAATTCAGGGATCTTGGAAAAACCTTTTAATTTTGATGCTAGACACGCTAGTCAGCTATAAGTGCTATAACATACATACCTAAAAATATACAGCAAGAGATTCGAAATACCTATCAAATTATCCATACGCTCTATACGTAGTAATTTCTGATACGTAATCGAAGTAGAATGCTCAACCAGCGACAATTTTTTTCTGGCAAGTAACCAACTGTTTTGTACCAGTTCGTTCTTGTAATTTAAGCGATCACCTAATTCCTCCGATCTATTGTCATAACCATAACGTCACAGTCGCGACATTTCGCGCGAGCACGCGCGACTTTCTCTCTAACCGTTGCGCGATGTTACACAACCAATGATTGACGCGCTGCGCTCGCACAATAACGCAACACAAAGCATCTTCAACGTGTCTACATTTGAAAAATCTTTCTATTTTGTACCTTATGTTGCGACAATAGGGTATATAATTAAATTAGGTTTCAAATGCAGATACGCCGAATATACTAAGCGTGGCACAATAATGCTCTATCGCCTGATTCAATGGAGCTTTTCCGTCTGAAAAGATCGCGCGATTGAGTCGTTCACAGCACGATTGATGCTTATGTCACATTTGAGTGTTGCGACATTGCATTGGATGTTTAATGCGCCTTCAATTTAAACTTCGCTTTGTATTTTAAAAATCGATGTTGTTCTTTGTCCGGAAATTTCGTTTGCTAAGGAGTTGTACGTTTCAAAAACTTATTTATTGGATTAGGACTAGAGGAAACAGCTAGTTAAATTTATTGATACACAAAGTGTCACCTATTGGTCCTTTGAATTACATTTTAAAAGCTTGGCGTCGTTTTATCGGTGCTAGAAATTACCGTCTGCACGATAAAATCACAGTAAAAACTGACCTGTTTTAAATTAAGTTGTAAAATGTCGTACCCTTGTCCTTAGAGGGTACGACCATAAATCGGGACACTAGTGGCGTCGTAAGCGAGCCTCAAGTCAAGGGCCGGCTAGGGATGTCATGTTTAAAAAAATCTGTGATTAAAAGATAAAGATAAAAAAGATAAAAGATATTTATTCTTCAATTTAGGCACATTACAATGCACTTATGAACGTCAGAGAGAAAAAGAAACTACCACCGGTTCTAACCCGGACCCGAGAAGTATTACTTATTACCGGCAAGAAACTCGGCGGGACTTATTTTTAACCGACTTCAAAAAAGGAGGAGGTTCTCAATTCGACTGAATTTTTTTTTTTTTTTTTTTTTTTTTATCATAATTTTTTTTTTTTTGTATGTATGTTACTCCATATCTCCGTGAATCGTGAACCGATTTTCAAAATTTTTTTTTGAATCGAACAGGTATAACCTTTAGATGGTCCCATTGTCACCAAGTCGGGATCTGATGATGGGATCCTGGAGAAATCGAGGGAACTCTTCAACTATTATAGGCACACCTATAGTGATTTCACTATTTTTACAGCAACTCGGCCACTTCCTCTTGGAATAGCGGATCCTAAGTGAAGTCGGTTCTTTTTTTGTTTAAAATTATTTCAAAACAGTACTACAAATACATTAAAGATACTATATACAATAATGCGTAGTTCGTCAAGAAGGCATATCAAAACAGCTTGAGAGACAGACATGTACCTGCCTATTGTGTAATTAAAATGAAAAATAAAAATAAAATCCAAATCTGACTGCTCCGCAATACGTTTGATATTCTTTCTTAGTTGAACTGTGTCCTCTAAATGTTAGATGTTTTTATAGATTCTGGTTTGGGCCATGCATATATGTCTGTCATATAGTCCTCGACCCTGTAATAACCCTTTGACATTAAAGTTTTTTTCACGTATTTCTTAAGAGCGGGATAATCCGGACATTACACGAAGATCACTAATAGTTTCCGAGATCGATATCTAGTGCAATTATATTAAAAGGTGGTAAATTTATTTAATGGACTCTACTCATAAGTGTTGTTTTATGTTAATGTATTCCTGTAATGTTTCAACTTTTGAAATTTCGTAAACGTTTTAAATTCTTGACTTTACTAGTTCTCGTTGTGCCCATTATATTATGTATTATGTAACTTCTTGTAGACTAACTTTTCGTTAAAAGGTTAGTGTACCTACTTATTATTTTTACCTAAGATTTCTAATAGAGTAGGCGTTAAAATCTGCTAAAATCCGGACATCCTGTCATTCCGGCTTTACTGCGGACAAAAACCTGAAAATCCGGACATGTCCGCACAAATCCTGCTAATAACAACCCTGGACCGGCCGGGCGCTCGTCTTGGCATGTATATGGTTTTATTATTGGGCGTCCTTGTAAATTTCTGTCTAAAATGTATCGAAGATCTTTATCTCAGCGTTCAACCACGCCTAGTCGACGCCTGTTTCGTCTTCACGATGGCCCATTATTGTCATTAAACAAATTTTTACGTATATTTGGCCATTTAAGAGTGATTTAAAGTGAGTTGTTTACATAAAACAACGCTTGCCACTTTGATTGGATTGCTTTATTCGCACGGATTTGAATGTTAATAGACATTCACTGCATAAACGTGACGGTTACCAAGATCATAGATTAATAATATCGCCACGGCGTTTGTACTTCAATAATATTAGTGTTATTTATTTTCATGCCGTGTCTATTCGCGCAAGCGCATACTACGTATTGAAATTTTATTTTAAAACGTCCCACGCGCAGTAGTCTACACTATAACAAAGTTTGTAAAAGCGTGACAATTTTTAATCTGATTAACCATTCAGTAAATTCGATTTAATTTGGATGTCATTTGCGTTCTCTGATCTGGTATTCGGTAGTATCCACTGCAAACGTACAATTGCAGTGCTCATCTTTCAGAATTATTCGAACGTAATATTACGTAAATGATTGTTTATTTTACTGGTGTTCGTGCAAATTCATTCAGTTGTTTACAATTATGTCTATTTATGGTTCGGAAAATGGCGGTTAGTGGCAATAACAGCAAATGTAATCTCATTACCAGTTGGGAAATCTATCTTTACTACCCCAAGCAGGTAGTAATGAGAATTTATCTGGCCCCTATTTCATAAAGCACGCTAAGCTGCTCAGTATCATGATTCTTGTATTTAGTTCAGAGGCGTTGTGGAATTGTAAAGGTTTTGCGATTTTAGAACATAACTAAATGCTGTTATGAAAATGAGATTAGGTGCGATTATAACTTTAGCCTAGTTATTGAAAGACTAGTACACGTCAGATCCGTTTGCCAAATATGGTTAAATATCGTTTTATTGACGCAAATTGGGTAGCCTGTAAGTAGTGTAAGTAATATGGGCTGCCCGACTATAATCTATATTTTCTCAAACATGCAATGAAATGCCAATAGGCTTCAAAGTATCACGTTTAGGGCGGATCAACTCCAGAGAGCAGGTAACGATTTTCATATAAAATTGAAGGCCTAGGCCGGGAAGTAATTTTTTTTTAATATCCATTCCACATATGTTTGTGGCACAGGATCATGGCATTCAGCCATTTAAGGTTATAAGCGATATTTACTTATTGGTTCATTTGACATTCTGCCACTACTTATGCATATTAAAAAAAAACAATAATCATCATAATATTATTTTTTCCAATTTTTTTTTGTGGAAAAATTTATTTAAGAAATTTTTTTTTATAATATTGGAAAAAAATGTTTTTTTTGTTTTTTTTGAATTTTTTTTTTGTTTTTTTTTTAAATTTTTTTTAATTGTAACGTTTTGAATTTATTCAGTCACCATATACATTATTAATACAAGTTTACGAGTAGACTTTTGCCTTACGTATGTCGGAAAAAAATTTGTATAATTTTCATATTTATTTCATTGCATGTTTGAGAGAAGCACTATACATACCTCGGCGTGAAAAGGGGTTGACAGCCTCGTAACTATCCGGCCTCGCTACGCTCGGCCGTCTATATAACTCAGCCGGCAACCCCCTACTTCCCAGCCTCTGTAGTAATGTACTATTATGCCCAAATATGTATATTTCAATATCAGACACTTCGGCTTAGCTCGACCGGTAAAGCGAATAAAGCTTGTCCCAGAATAAAATCTCGTTTATACAGGCAGCGATTACGCAAAAAGTTTCAATCAAAAATGTTAAAAATACTGTCGTTTGTAAGATACTGACCTTCATTAATAAATATCACATAAAAAAAAACTTAAAATCAAAGACATTTCCAAAGATGTCGTCTGCCCAAGAAAAGCTGCATGAAAATATATTGTACAAATACGTGCAATATGGAGACAATTCACAAAAAAAGTAGCTTTGGAGGTAAATACTTCTATAAGAACCGTTCAAAGGGTGCTTAAACGATTCAGGGAAACTGGTGGAATCCGGCGACAGCCTGGAAGTGGTCGTAAGAGGGGGTTTGTAGATAAAAAAATTGAGAAGAAAGTCATAGCTGCTTTGCAAAGAAAACCAACCCTCTCTGTAAGAGATTTGGCAAAAAAAATTAAAACATCTAAATCGACAATACAACGAGTGAAGAAAAATAGTCACATAAAGAGTTTTAAACAAACTAAAGTGCCTAATAGAAATGCCAAGCAGCAAACGGAATCAAAAACCAGATCACGAAAATTATATTCCAAACTAACCAAAAAAAATTACTATATTGTTATGGATGACGAAACATACTGCAAATTGGACTTTAAGTCACTACCTGGGCATCATTTTTATTCTGGGACCGACAGAAAAACTATCGATGATATGTACAAGGTTATCAAAACTGATAAATTTGCCAAGAAAGTTCTCGTATGGCAGGCCATTTGTTCATGTGGCAAACGCAGTACCCCATATTTTGCTAAGGGTACTGTTAATGGCGACATATACCTGAACGAGTGTCTGAAAAAACGGCTGTTACCGTTTATAAAACAGCACAAGAAGCCTGTTCTGTTTTGGCCTGATTTGGCCACGTGCCACTACACAAAGAAAGCTATAGAGTGGTATCAGACCATTAACATTGAATATGTGGATAAAACCCTCAATCCTCCCAATTGCCCTGAGTTGCGGCCCATCGAAAAATATTGGGCTTACGTGAAACAAAAACTCTTAAAACATAAAAGTAATGCAACTTCAGTAGATAACTTCAAGCGAAAGTGGAACGAAGCTTCAAAATTAATCACAAATTCAGATGTACAAGTCTTGATGGCAGGGGTGAAACGTAAACTAAGAAATTTCTGGATGAATAAAACTTTGTAAAAAATAAATTCATAATTTTGTGTATTAAATGCCTTTATAATAACATTACGTCAATAAAATAAGGTAGTTTCTTTTAATTTACCATATTTTAGGGAAAATTAATAAACGACATTTTATTCTGGGACAAGCTTTAATGAGCACCTGATATTGACTTGACTAAGTATATGTACACATTTGCACATTAATACATTTATGCATAACTTGCCATAACTATTTTACCAATTTGTACGGGATACTATTAAAATTATCATAAAATATTTCCCGGCTTTCAAATAAACACAACACCATTCCGGTAGCAGTGTTTTTCCTGGCTTTTTGCCCCAACTCATCGAAGCCTAAGGGGGCGCTTGGTACCCTTTTACCAAGTATTGGTGTAAGCACTAGTTTATAAAAAAAGTGTTTGATAAATATAACACGCTATTTCGTGTTTATTCCAAAAAGATGCTATGAAACGAGTCAGGGTTTGAGGCTTCCCGATTGAAATAAATATCTTATCGCCAACGTTACACAAATGCCATATAAACTGTTGTTATAATTGTAAAGAGTCGTGATGGATTATTTTATTGTCAACCGACGACATGATACCTAGTTTTTGTTTAATCACACCCCATACTTAAATAATTGATATGTATGCTCAACTGAAATGTTTGTCATAAAGTGCTTTACACTTGGATTTTCGCGCGTAAGCTATTCGAACAACAACAAAAACAAACACCATCGCGGCGCACAATATCCATTCGTCAGGCAAACCATTAATAAGTGATCTGCGTATCCGGTGTGTATTTTGCATAATTATGGCAAGCACGCATGTGCCGTGCGCCCCGGGACCGCTCGCGGCGTTTGGGAACTAACGTGTGCTCTTATTGTTTGATGTAGAAGATTCGAAGGTTCAGGCCAACCAATTTATTTATGATCTCGCGCTATAGCTTAGTCTTGAACCAATTTTGAACGTAATGTAATTGAACCAAACGTACCTGTGCAACCAGCTATTAGGCTCCTAAGAGTCGTACGTGCTTAAATAACAAGGAGGATCATGGTCATGGACGTTAGGGCAGACAGGCTCATTAGTGACAACCACAAAGACTCAGCATCATCAGACCTTCAATAAAAGCGACAGAGGCGGCCTTAGGGGGTGGCGATCGGGGCAGTCGCCCGGGGCCGCGGACTTGCAAGGGCCTCAATCAAATTTTTATAAGGGCCTCACAGAGCTGATTTTTAAGGGTCGCCTTGTAAAAATTTGCTGTGATCGCGAACATGGATGCTTCGATTACGATCGCAGGGAATGGAGATATACAGACAGGCTAACGGTTCAGGAAATTATGTGTCTTGTTTTTTGTCCGGGATTCGACTTTTTTTATCTGAAGGACTAATAATAGTTCACAATGAAATAACTTACTATATTGGTTCTACTAAACTCTCGACTTGCTTCTCGGTTTGTGATACAAATAATAACCCTGATGGCGTTATAGCTCCTACTAGATTCCAATCCATTCCCGTGACTTCCACAAACCCATATCAAATACTGACGTTTTCATGGAAATCAATCCTTGCGGTCCACGAAATAAAGTTGATATTTAAGTCAACGCAAATGAGAAATATAATAAGAATAGTTGGGTATTCGTGAAACCACCTGATTACGCTGCACTCTACTAATTATAGTTGGCAGAATCTATTATCCCTTTTTCGTTTTGTTACAGACGATTATAAGTATTATAATGTTCCAGGGAATCTATTTTATTCTGATGAGAAAACTGCCTAAAATACCTTTGAAGTGGTTATGTCAGGATATCGTGTTCTAAATTGTTTTGCCTTTAGCATTAACAAATTCTACATCCGTTCCCACGCGTTATGATTTTTGCACATATCATGAGCACAACATAAATAACGTGCTTGTTTAATATTCATAGTAGTATTTATTTGCCATGGACGAGTCAAGTTGACACTCACATTAAAACTACCGCTATCATTTTTCTCCTACCATTTAATAAATCAACACTTGAAGTCTGGTTTCGCCGAATATTAAAGTTTAGCCTGCGGGCTATGTATCAGTGCTCATGTGAGATGCTAAGCAATGCATTACGTCACCTGACCCCAACCAGGCCCCGTGTTCTCATCGCCGAATGAGCGTCACCAAGCCCATTTGGCTCACGTGGACCAGTTTGGACGTATCCATTAGGTAGGTACTCACATCATATGTTTGCGTAGTTGTTGGCCCTTAACCTTTACTATGCTGATCTTTGGTAATTTTTTTCGTATCGATCCCTCCGCCACCACCCATATCAGCCGATTTTTTTTACCAACTATGATACCTATGACCATCAATTTTCCGCGCGCTAATATTTGGTTTAGTAGCAATGATCGATTTAAAAATGAAATATGCCAAATGAGCTCAAAAATTTGTAATTTTTTGGTTTAGTTATTTGTTGTTAGAATAATCAACAGTAACAAGGTTTTAAATTGGGCGGATTTCAAGTGGATCAGGCCTTAAGTGTGAAGTTCATGGTTCATCCAGGGAACATATTCGTGTTTTTGATGTCCTTTCAAACGTAAAGTTGATATGTATATTATCACTGGTAATTATGACCTGGACATTCGTTGTATCAGTGGAAATAAAAATACATTCTTTAGTCTCCACACAGAGCAAAAAATAAGCCTTATTGAGCTTACTTAGGAGCTTAAATGTTTAATACTAACATCGTCCTGTAGCAAACCAATATCATGAAATGTGTGTTCGTTCCCATCAGGCCATCGCTCGCTCATGGTCGCCTCGCGATAGCAACAACAGCCCAGCTATCTCGCGAGTGCAACCACCGAATATTAATAGCGTTAATATTTCTCTCGGTGCAGCGGAGACAGGCCGTGACGCTTTAACTATGAGTTTAGCGCTCACTAAATGTCAAATATTTGTATAGGGTAGGTATGCTTGTATTACTTTTATGTACAGTCAGCAACAGAAGTAGCTAAGCAAGCGAGATGCTCAATCAAATAGCTTGACACGACTGTATTTTGTTAAGGAAGCAAGAGCGTCTGCTGCCGACTGTACCTATCTATGTTTCTGTAGATACATTATGTCATTCAGTTTTATTTCTTCTCTTGACAGCAGGGATGACGATACACGTGAATGTGAATATTATAACCTCTTCTTTTCAATAATCGGTTATGACTGCGTAAAAATTACTGCTGAATTGTATAAACATTAAACCGTCTGTGGCGTACGGCTACTATACGCTATGTTTTTTTTTTTTTTTTTTTTTTATTGTTTCAAAAATTTACACAGCATTACAGTAATTACTAAGGCACTGCGAAATTTAGCACAGAGAGTATACATACAAACAAGGTACAGTGTACAATCTGGAACAGCATGTTAATGGCAATATTAGTTTTAACTTATAGATTAGTAAAATACAGAAGAACAAGACAAAACTTAATAACTAACTGATGATGGGCGGTCATCCATCGCCTCACAAAGACTTTTGCATTTATAGCAAATTAGACTCCACCTAGTTACAAAAACATCGCAGTCAGGAGTCGACATGAGAAGTGCATTGATGTAGTGCAAAGCACGAACCAATGGTGATTGCCTGTGCGCTGCAGTGCGCGCGTAGGGAGGAGCAAGTAAGTCCCGATCACGAGGCCTAAGATTAATCCTTGACAGAGACAGGGGAGGGACGAAAAGACGTACCAACTGCGTAACTAGTTGAGGGCAATCCGAATCCCCACGTAATATTCTGCACGCCCCGGTCATAAGTGCGTAATTACGCCTCACTTCCAGGGAGTTAAAACCCAGAGTTCCCAGCAAATATTTGGTCGGGTAAAGAAACGGATAGTACCCATAGAGTTTTTTATATAAGAATCTCAGAAACGTCTTTTGGATTTTCTCCAGAAGCAAGGCGTAAGTGAACTCATGGGGATTCCACACTGTGGACGCTGCTTCGAGTTTACTCCTGACTAGAGCGGTATATAGAAGTTTAATCACAAACGCGTTGTCAAAATCACGAGCGTTGCGAATGACAAATCCCAGTCTACGATAGCAGGCGGAAGCTAGGGTTCTCATATGGGCATGAAAATTGAGTTGCGAGTCAAATATGACACCTAGATCTTGAATGGTATCAGCGCGGTTAATCGAGTCCGTTCCTAACATGTAAGTTACAAGCAGGGGACTACGAGATCGGCTAAAGGATATCACCGAGCACTTTTCAGGGTGGAAAAGCAGTTTGTTTGCGATACTCCACTGGTATATCCTACAGATATCTTCCTGAAGCGATTCGGAGTCAGATAATTGTTGTATACCATAAACAAGCTTTAAGTCATCCGCGTAAAGAAGACACTGTGCACATCTAGGAAGGGACGCTAAGTCATTAATCATGATCCCGAATAAAAAAGGACCAAGAATTGAGCCCTGGCTTACTCCGGAGCGAGTATGGTAGGGATCGGAGACGAAGCATCCATGCTGCACGTACTGCTGCCTATCGCGTAGATAACTCGCAAAGAACCGAAGTAGTTTTGGCGAGAACCCAATGTTACACAGCTTTCTTAGTAGTATATCGTTATCCACGCGATCAAAGGCCTTTTTAAAATCAAAGTACAGCACGTCTACCTGAATCCCCGTATCTAAATGCTCAGAAATAGTGTCTACTAGGGTTAAGAGGTTTGTCTCGACAGATCGTCTTGGCCTAAACCCATGTTGAGCGTCACAGAGATAAGGCTGTATGATCTATTTATCTAAGCTGCTCTGCTACATTTATACAGGGTATAACAAAAATACTGGTGATCCGTTTAAGGGCATAATTGGTATCGTATTGCGAGTAGGAAAAAGTAGGAAAAAAAATTTTTGGACGCGAAAATTTTTTTTTGTATGGGGCGAGTCGTCCCAGCTGGCCAACCCTCCATACAAAACCAAAAATTTTTTTCGCGTGAAAATTATTTTTTCTTAGTTTTTCACAATAAGAATACGATACCAATTATGCCCTTAAAAGGATCACCAGTATTTTTGTACGGTCGAGGACTTTACTTGTTGGTTCATTTAGGGTTCACTTTACATTGGACATTTCATAGAGTAAGTATTAAACAAAATAAAATAGCTTGAACCGGAAATGGCTCAACAATTTAAGTCTGTGACTGTACATACACTTGCCACCCGTTGTACGTAGTGTACGAAAGTGAGCTTTGTTTTCGTTTGCACGTTTTTTTACCGATTTTTGACCAGTTTTGAGTCGATATTCCTACATTTGCACTACAGATAGAATTATAAGGCAAACGGCTATCGGTTTTTTAATCTTTTATCTTCATTCTTTAGAGCCAGATTTTGAAATAAATGAGCACTTATTTTTTAATGATTTTTTTAATCATGGTCTAAAAAGACACGTTTTTCGATATTCGAATGCCGTGAAGACTCTTACATATACAAAATCTAAATATTAGGGTTCGTTTTTGACGTCTATAAAAACTGAAGAGAGATTTTAATTTTAAACTAATTAACACAAAAGTTATGACCAGACAACCACTTTTTTGGCCTAGAATTGCTCGACTTTGATGTCAAATATCTCGATGATGATGAACATTGAGGTTAATATAGGATACTATATTGATTAAGGACGTTACTGATACTATGATAAGATATAAAACTTATTAGAAAACTAAGTGGTTCAGATCGAAGGTCATTGGCGCCAGGGAGCCCCTTAAAATGTAAGTTTATTTTGTACAAATAAGTTTCAATTCTTATTCTACGTCCGTGGTTTCATGGGTTAGCTCACGTCGTAGGCACGTTTTATTTGTGTATACTAGCAAAATTTATTAGGAAGTCATTCCGTGTAGGTACTACTTCAGACTGATGGCAAATGCCATTGCTATCAGTTTGCAACTGGCTAGTGGAATTTGAATATCTATATAATATTCCTCAAGTCGATGGTGGTCTTTCCCGCTTCCGCGTACTAGGTTACTACCACCTGCGGCTAGGTCCCGGACTCTCGATAATGAATACGAGTTAATTAAACGACATTAGTCCATACACCGCCGCCACACGACGAAGATCTCCGATACCTGGGAACATACACTCTCATTTACAGTGATCGGGTAGGGTGCGCTGCTTTGGGAGTTAGCATAGTATGGATGGGCTTTGTCATGTAATAAATTGTTTGGTAGGCTTGCTTAGGCTTGGGTTGGTATCGCGTTGTTACTGGAAATAGTGAGTTATTTCGACCTAAACAATCTAACTATGTTTTATTAGTAATCAACCTAAAGAAGAAGGACAGGGTTAGGGATTCAAACACCTGTGGGAAGCGGCTTTGTTTGTTTATAACTTCGCATATTGTTGTACAATTTTAATTGGATATTCGGATAATATTCCCGCGAGACTCAGATATATTAAAATGTTTATAAATTTTATAATACCCTCGAGAGCAAAAATTTGGGGTCAGTAACATTAAACGTTAATATCTTTAAAAATAATATCTTTTGAGATATTCAAGAAAATGCTAGTGACCCGAAACTTTTGCTCTCGAGTGTATATTCGACATGTTTCGATCCGTTTTGAGTATCTTTAACAGGAACTTTATCTACCACCGGGCTTTGGTTGACCCATGGGAATATGTTTTCATCTTAGATATAAATATACAACCTTTTTATGTTGACAATTATATATAATTGTCAAAATAAAAAGGTTGTATATTTATAATACTATAGTATTATGTGTACATTGTTTAGAATGTAATGTCCTTTAATTTGATTTGTATTTTAGAGATCTTCTACATCTACATCCGTGATAATATGTACCTACCTACACGTGACACTAATACGCGAAATTAATATCAAACGAATTGCACACCCATTTCAATCACTACAGTGGTCATTTAGCAATCTGTATTCCGCAATAGTAAATGTCCAAAGACGGAAACGTTTGTGGATGCTTTTCAGGTTTATAGTGCTCGTTATTGTTGTACTCGTATTTACGGCCACTTAACTTAATTTATACATTATAGATTTATAGTATAATGAGGTATGTAACATTGAAGTAATGCTTTGCCAGCAGGTGGGAAACTGATAATATTGCAGTAAAATGACTCTAGGGTTGAGAAATGTCCCGACTTAAAAATAAATTGAATGTGTTCTTTAGAAGAGGCATAATGGCAGAGTTCATTAGTGGAATTTTAAAATTAAGTTGTGTATGTTTTACAATTAGCAACCTTTTTAACTTACTTAATTTTTTTCATAGTACGAAGCATTCCTGTCATACCTCGTTATAATTAAATATACCGTATTTTGTTATATTATTTAATATTAGTAAATGTTGAAGACATTCATGTTACACTAGAATTACCAATTGAATTCGTGATGCATCAACAGCTTAAAGATGAAAACGTGTCACATTATAATTTCTAAACAAGGCAACCTGTTTTCATTCTACATGACTACACCTTTCATGCCCAGTGTGTACCTACAAGTAAGGCATCTGAGCCACTCAATAGCTTTTAGTATTCACGGGTCACTTGGAAATTTACGACCACGCGAATGTTGTTGTGGTACTGTCAGAGGTCATGTAGATACATCACGTTATGTTAGTGCTAACTTGAAACTATGTGGAGGGAGGGTCGTTTTCTGATGTCGAATCGATTTCAAAATTGCGTACTCGGAAACCTACATGTCTACGTAGCAAATTTCAAATTTGGTGTCGAGCCCCTCGGGTCGTTGGGTCCAAGAGCGCGTACGCTTTTTTAGTAGGGTTTTGTCTCAGTACAAATGCAAAAAAAATTGTGCGCATCGAGAAAAAGTTGTGAATTTTTGACCATAGATAGAGTGAGCAAAGATGAATATTTTTTAGTATTGGCGGTCTGTAAAATTTTTGGACCTTCACGTCAAAATCAGGGGTCCCGTGCAATATGTTATTACTCTCTGGTTAAGACTGCTAGGGGTTGTTTGGTATCGTTTCCGTGTAAAACAGACATGCAGAATTCATTTCTGATATTAAAAATGTAAAATTTCGTATTAAAAAAAAAGTTGTGCCGCGAGGAAAAACACAATTTTATTTTTATTTTTTTAGAACGTCATATAACTAATATATATCCTTTATTTCAAATAATAAAAAATATTATAAAGAAGCATATTTAATATAGATTATAGAAACATATACATTTTATACACCTTTAATACAAAAAACTTCTGTTTTTTTTTTACTTAAGTTGAGTAACGGAAAACATACGTCGCGTCGTTTGAATTGTGACGGTTTATGCTAAAGCATAGATAAATGAGTAGATAGATTGCTAACTCCATACATAGCAAAACTACTAATTAAATAATAAGTCGTATGGGAGGTATGGTTAAACTCATTTTTACTAAGTTTTAAGCACACTTAAATCGTAATACGTATTAAGCTGTAATGTTTTGAATAATTACTTTTAGCAAAGCTCGCGTAAAACTTATTATATACACGCATTTAGCCATGTATGGAGAGAACACTCTAGGTACTTAATTCTCTTTGGCTAAAGTTAAGGAGGAAAAATATGTTTTTATTTATTGTATTTTTTTATTTCTGCATTTTGTGAAGTTATTATGAATAAAATTTACTAATAACAAGCAATACATGCATTTTAAGGTCAATACGCTACGGATGTTCACGTTCACATTGATTATCGATACTTACTATGGAGAAAACATATACACCACGAAGCAAACATTTTTTTTCGCGTAGTTTTTGTATACTATAAGCCTAAAAATTGTATATATTTAGAAACTACATTAAATATGCTCCTTTATAATATTTTTTATTATTAGAAAAAAAATGATATATATTAGTTATATGACGTTCTAAAAAAAAATAAAAAATTGTGTTTTTCCTCGCCACGCAACTTTTTGTTTAATAAGAAATTTTACATTTTTAATATCACAAATGAATTCCGCATGTCTGTTTTACACGGAAATGATACCACACAACCCCTAGCAGCCTTAACCATAGAGTAATAACGTATTTCACAGGACCCCTGATTTTGACGTGAAGGTCCAAAAATTTTACGGACCTCCAATACTAAAAAATATTTATCGTGGGCCATTCTATCCATGGTCAAAAATTCACAACTTTTTCTCGATGCGCACAATTTTTACAAATTCGAGCTCTGCTATTTAAAGAGATTAGCAAAAAGTTACGGACCAGAGGGCTGGCAGCTTTCTTTCGTAGCTGCGAAGTATAGTTTTTTCTGTAGCGTCTGTTTTTTTATACCAATAGAACTTATACCTACTTACCTAGAGATTTATAGCATTTTCTTATTCGATGTAAAAAATTCCGACTATGGAAACTGATTTTCTTAATACTACTACTCTGTTTTAAGTAAAGGTGAAAATTAGTGTACTTAGTTTCTCAATTCTATTGAATTGAACGATATTTTTTGTGTTACTACTTTTCATCTTTTAGTGTGAAGAACCACAAACTACAGTATGTTAAATAAAACAAAACGAAAAAAGCTTCCGCGACTTAATAAACAACTGGGCATATTAATATGGCCGTAAATATATTTTTATCGTAGCTCCTCGCGCGATATCTCTGTTTGCGGCGTCTCATATCGCTTGCGCAGGAGTTGTGGTCATTTTGACTGGCTCCCAGGCATAGTATTATATACTGCCTATCTACGTAATGTCCAGTTTTATTTTTATTATTAAACTAGTGATACTATTTACGAAATGAAAAGGGTACTTTAAGATTATTTTAAATTAAAATAAGTATTTTCTATGAATATCCCTTCTGAGAGCCCTGCTCGGTACCATTATCTTCACCAAGTGTTTTTATTGCTTTTGGCTATAAACTTCATATCTCTTGCGAACTGTTCCTACACAAAACAAGATAGCAACAACTAAATTAATTAAAAGCTTTCGATTTGATTACTTACGTACGTAATGGTGACATAAACTTCACTAAAGTACAGAAACTGGGGCGACACAGTAACTAGAGGAAAGTAATTAAGTTCATTGCAGTTAATCGTAGGATAAACTTAAATTTTTTAATGGGATCTGGGTACTTAAAACTGGGCAAAGACAAAAATATAATTACATAAAGTTGGAACTAGTTAAACGTAAATAGTAATGAATTACATGTATATTTTTTGTATTATCACGTTGCGTGGACACATGTACAATGATGTTTTCTGAATTAATCATTGATGTTTTACTATTATTAAAGTAAGTTGTTTTCATTATTAATTCTGTTTCCGAAAATTGGTTGCTAATGCCAATAATCTGTTAATAAAAGAATAGTACCTGCAACGCCTACTAACTAGTTTTGCACAGAATTTATTTTACTAATGCTTACGAGATCACAAGAAACATAATTTTAAGCTCAATCTGGCCCCGGGTATCTTTAAAGTTTAAATGATAGATATTTAAGAGTCGCCAGGACGCTCGCGTTCCCATACAAACGTAGTTTAGCTCTCATTTTAAAACGACATGCTTTAGAACCACGAAATTTGGCATGGGCATTCTAGTAGTACAAATCTATGTCGGTAATTCGTTTTCGTTGCAAAAAATTGTAATGCAAAGAAAATACAGCCAGATACAGATTTACATACAAAAATTATTTTTGCTATATTTTCTTTGTATAACAATTTTTAGCAACGGAAACGAATTACCGAGATAGATCTGTACTGCTAGAATGCCCATGCCAAATTTCGTGGTCCTAAAGCATGTCGTTTTAAAATGAGAGCTGAACTACGTTTGTATGGGGAGGCGAGTTCACGCGAGCGTCCTGGCGACTCTTAACTAACACTAGAAAATCCCCGAAGAGTAGCATATAACAAGAGCAGTAGAACTATATCGATATACTAAACAAAACGCATCTGTGGATCGTGCACCGCTTGACATTACCAACTGTAGTATTAGTAGGTGTCGAATTTTACAATGTGCGCGTCTGGTCTCACTTAGTGATATTGTAATGATGTATTGTTTCAGGTAAGTGGGCGGGCCTCTTGAGCAACCGAGCGATGAGACGTTCGATACACATATGAAACGATGAAGCAATGCCCGTGAGTTATGCGATTATTAACATTCAACGATCAGTCATGGCTCCTCTCGTGACTATTTAAATTCACCCTTTGTAAAGTCTCCAATTATCAACCGGATTCCAAGCAACTTCCTATTGCTGAATAATTTCCAGTTATCTTATATTTTAACAGGCGAAAACTTTACATCAGTAATCACTTGCGCGAAAATCGGCGGCAGTTGAATTATGTAAGCTCGTGCTCTGATATGATAAGGGTGGGGAGCGATCGGCAGTGCTCTTATTGTGTTGCTATAATCTCGAATATCACGAAGGACCTGCGTCGGAATGCGACTTTATTGTAATATTTAATAACTCCCGGCCGGGATACCGAGATACCGTCTGCTCGGAGGCGATTCGCTGCTCGTTTTTCTCTGTTGTCGCACAGCTCTTGTGTCACGCTTCCGTTCTTATTCGTTTTTCTTAATCATGCCAATGATCAGTGCAGAGTGGCTTACTCTGCTTAAGATCAATTCCAACCTATTGGCGTTTATTCCTTGTGGCGAATTAACTTCGACATACTATATATTTTCATACTTACATTTTTAAACAAATTGCGAGGGAGAGAACTGATTAAATTTAATGCCCTACAGGAACAGGTAATCGTATGAGTAATGTAGGTATAAAGGTACTCGTTGCGTCGTCATAAAGCAGCAACGCGAATCTACTCCATTGTTCAGCTGCAAATAAATTGTAAACATAATTACGGGGCATCACGAGCCGCGCCGAAGCTTAGGAGAGCGCCATCAGTTTCTTTGAGCTGTTAAATTTGACGCCTCCCTACATAAATTGTTAGAAAGCGCGGCCCGCGCACGTGACGTGCAAATAAAAATACTAATTCAAGTGGGAATTTATCGTCTAATTGTTTCGAATTTATGAGTTCGCCGGCACATTGTTGCCAGACGATAGCCGCCCCACTGCATAAAGCAGTGTAACGAGCGCTCGAACTACTTCGGTAAACATCGTGACCGACCATATTTACTCTATATTTTTTTCTGCTTCTCGGGTTACGGTTTACAGCATCCCATAACCACTATTTAGTATTAAGGTATCAGTGCATCAGATTTCATGCCTTTTAAAGTCCTGCATGGAGTTTACATTTTGATGCAGTAACATTGAGGACCGTAACTTTGTATTAGGTTGATAAATCCTATGTCAGTGCCTATAAATTACTTTGCAATTTACTCTTTATAGCGTCTATAACATGAATCAATCTCATAATCAAAGTTTCCATACTTACATTTCAAGTTGTCTATTGGATTCCTTCAGTAAACGTTGCCAAAAAGATCATGATAAATACTTAGACTACACAATCGACTTACCTTTTAGAGAAATCTCTTTAAAGACGGTAAATACATCTAAATATAAAAACACTTTCTTCGTTGTATTTATATTTCTCCATGAGTTAATACGGCTTATTTGCACTTCGTTATAATGCGAGAGATAAATATATAATAAGTGGGATAATATATTCCGAAAGTAGGTCAGGGACATGATCCGCGGATTGGTCTGGTGTTTGTATTCGTTCCTGTTTCTTCACCGCTATTATTTATTCCGGACTATTTTTTGCCCTTATTTACGTGCGGGCGGCGAACGTGAAGGCTCCTGATAGACGTAACAGATAAAAGGCGTGTCCGCGAAGCTACCCTGGCAATTTTCGTGCTTTTTGAAACGACGCCAACAATTTATTTGCTGTCTGCTCTACTCTGGGCGCCGTCGATACGGAAGGAAACACTTCACTTTGATATTTTTTACTACCGTCCCGGAATTGATTAAACGTGAAGAATTTAATGTGGCGGAACGCGCGGATCCACGCTCCCGGAGTCGATTGCGAAACGGGCGTGGGAAAAGAGGCTTTATTGAGTATTTATGGAAGTGAAATATTTCGGGAATCCCGTTTATTGGCTCGCCGTCCGTTCGCTTGTCAATTTCATCGCCTTTTAATCTTCGTAATCAAAGTGTAACGAGTCACGAGATGTGATTATTTGGTGACAGTGCATGCGATCTCCCATTCTTTAATGGCCCTTTTATTGGATCATGAATGTTAAGGAGTCTTCAGATGAACATGAAACTTCGATTAACGAAGTTTAGTCACTTATAGTACTTATTTAATTTCCGATCAATTTCCCTATAGAAAACCATAAAACCCCTGTCTCATTTTACGAAATTTTATTTCTATTCAAGTACCTAACAACCCCGTGTTCAATGAATGTTACAATTAATAATTTTCAATTCTAGCTGGAACTTCATTTTGAACATAATGACATTATATTCGCCATCTTGCGTATTCTCACGCATTTGAATGCAAATTGCTTAAGTGCAGTAACGTAACTAGGTGAGGTACAGCGCGTAAGAAGTTAAAATGGCTGTGACAACGGGGCCACCTGAAGTAAGTCGTGGGTATGGATACGGTATTTTTATTTCCATGTTTCTAGAAAATTCTCACATGCGGCAGAAAGGGCACGCTTATTAACCACGTCAGTTGTGATAACTTCACCAGTGACATGTGAGTGACAAACAAATTGTCTGTCCTGTCCCTCAGGCTGAATACATCCGGACGCAAACCACTTCTGACCCCAACTCTTGAGGAAATTGCTTGTTTCATACTTATGTACATATGACATATGTTCCGAGATATATTTTACTTATACCCAACCTGTAATAACGAATTACGCCCGTATACTCGTAATTTACTCAAGTTCATAAATATAAACACACTTTTATCTTTATCTCTAGGCATTAGTCAAAGCTTTTAAACAAATAGGTCACTTCATTATAAGGAACAGTGATACATTTAAGATAACGTGGGGAACGAGCGAGGTGCCAAAACGAGCCGTTTGCACGGTCGGAAACCGGAACAGGAAATGCAAGTAAATGATCTTTCGCTCAAGGACAATACTATTAGAGGAAACGTTTTCCTTTTCAATTTCCTCACGCACCGGCCGTCAGCCGTCCGTGATCTTGGATTCGTTCGATCATGAAAATATATAGCTTCATTCGAGCGATCGCTATCGGAAAAGCTCCTTAATCGGTTTTCTTTTATATGAAAATGGACTTTTAGATTTATTGCACCATTTTGGTTGCGTTCTAATAGCCAAAAAACGTGATATACGTCTGGGCCGCCTCAAAATTGCACACTAAACAAAAATTTAACAACGTGCCGCTCCATATTTTAGGCGCCGCCTCCTACGACGCTTAAGCATTTTATATGAAAGAAAATTGCTTAGAGAAAGTGCGGTTACGTAGATTTCTTATTCCGTATTCATTGTGCGTAGAAATTGATCACACGGCCGAAGGTTCCAGTGTCCTACGCGTGATGTAGAATGAGAAGATTTTATAAAGGGCCAATCATGTCGTTTCGTTAATTCTAATCCAATTGTTCCCATTTACAAATTCAGCCTCTTTTTGTAAGTTATTACTTGCTTTGACGTCGTGCTTTATTATCTAACGTGTGCTCTGCCCACTTTGCTGAGATTGTCTAGTTTCCATGTCTCACAAGTGCACTCAAATCAAAGCGAAACCAGGTCAGTAGCGACTATCATCGACATAACTTTATTAGCTGCTCGTGGAAGTCATGGATCTCAATATTCTCAATAGTGCATGAGAACCGATGGACGGATGGACTAAACCAAGGAGAACGACTACCCAACAGTTCGAACACTTTGAGCTGTTGGGTACAGTACTTCGAAGTACAGTTCTGTTTAATACACTAATATAAACTGGTCTGACTATCGTGTCCTGTGTACTTGGAAATATGTCGCCTATGCACTTGAGAGCGTAATTAACTAGGGCTTCACTCGTTAATGTCGCCGGTTGTCGCATGTATGCCGTATGTCTTCATAAGGGTTAATTTGGCGAGCGGCGATAACGGCGCACGCACTCGCGTGTCGGGTGCGCGCGCACGCGCATCGTAAATCTTCCCGCTGTTGCATTGACAGGACTTCGTTTTTTAGGACCAGCCAAAATAAATCTTCTTCGACAGGTTGTGACCTTATGGCTGGTTTAGGTAACCCTGCACCGTGATTAAACATTGTTCAGTAAGTTGCGAACTAACGCGACGTATTAACGTGATATTATTACTACTGACTGCTTTTATACAAGTCGCAAGTCAGACCTCATATGGAGTACTGCTGTCACATTTTGGCAACTTTGGGCGTAACTTTTGTGTCGGTGTAAAGCTTCGCTGTGCTTGTTGTTCACCGTCGTGATTTAAAAAAAAATATATATTTGTTTTGGCGCTATCGTTAAAGCTCAATGAAAAGTCTCACATGGTTATTGTAAAGACTAAGAGCGTTACGAAGAAGAATAAACATGTATTTTCATAAAAATTGAGATGTCCATAAGGTGCATTAAACTGCATTTGCATGCGCCCACCGAGTTCTAATGAAGTTGCTAACCAATTAATGTCTAATCAACGGCTCACGTGATTGCGAACATCGCGATCTATAAACGTTTACGCGATCGATGTTGATGACGACTACAAACAGCTCCGGAACACGAGGTGTGTATTCTCGTCGGTGATGCGAGCAAGAGCGAGGGTAGTTCTCGATTAACCTGCGACAAGTGACCTCTGATTACCAACCTTATGATAAAAGTAAAGTTAACTAATTAAAGTTAACTAATTAAAGTTAGCTAATTAGAGGGGGAATTTATTTACATATGCCACATGCTCTATCTCTTCCATTGGCGGCTTAAAACTCGTCACGACTCCTGAAAAAACAAGTCAACAATAAGTGCGTCACGTAGTTTAGGGTCCAGTTTCGTTACCTAACATTGCCACTTACCGTTCTACGTGTGAACTCCATTTTTATTATAAGATAATAAATAATAAATAAATGTAAGTAATGGGGAGCGTCCTATCTACTACTGTTATCCCTGAGTTTTCAACCTGCCTTTGGAATGGCACTGTGCTTCGGCGCCGTTGGCTTTACCAATCACGGCGAGACGGCTCTTCAATCAGAGCTCATCTCGTTACTCCAGCGGCATAAATCAGATAATCATTGATTAACTTCTTCTTGGAAGCCTGTTTTTTTGTTAATAATTAATTTTTGATATACGCGTGCATTGTAGTAGTTCTATGTTACCGTTACCAATCTATATCATTGCACAGATTTTTCAAATAATCTTATAAAAATAAGGGTTTTCAGTTTCTTAATGGTGTCTTAGTCTAGTGACCCTGCCTACGAAGGTTCGAATCCGTAATCAGGATCTATTCATCAGCGACAAACTGATGTTACTTATTTTATTTTACAGAATAAAATATCGCAAGTATATTTAATTTGTGAATTGTGTCGCTTGGGCGTTAAGTAAGCCACAGATACCTCAATTCGTAATAGTGCAGGCTGTTGCAGGGGTTCTTTGGTCCGTGTCACCGTAATATAAGTTGCGGGTTGCTTGAGACGAATATGTCATACTCGTACGTATCATTTGGATATTTTGTTCCAAAACGTCTGTGTGGTTTAAACATTAAATTAAGAAATTTGACGAAATGCGTAACAATTAAGGTATACAGTTTTCAGTTGCTGAATTTTATCTTTTTTCTGCTTTAGATTGTCGAGAACTCGGGCTAATTTCATGTTTTGGACCTATTGTGCCAAGCGATGCTAGAATGAAAAAATAACAGGTCTGTAAATAATGTCAGCGGCCAATGCTATATTTAATACCGAATGTGGTCAATGCCTTGCCCTTTTACTACCCTACCTAAATTATGTCACCTAGATTGTATTTCTGTACGAAATGTGAATTTATTTGTAAACTTTTGTTTATATTCTCTTTTGTTAGATACAATGAAATGACAAAATTCGTGTCGTAGTTTTTCACCTAACTATAGCTAATTTGTGCACATTAATTTGGAACTGGGTTTAACGCCACGGTTTCATGAATATTTTGCATGCAACGTAACGTTACCATTGTTCTCGGCCTGCATGCTGCAAGCGTAGTCCATGTAGGTACCAAACTAATTAATACTAAATTATTCAGTGACTCATTACCTTGGTGCCCTATTGACATTTCAATGATTCAATTAGAAATTATTTTATCACGATATGTAAATCATCAATTCAAGTCGCTATCATTTCAATACTATTGTTAAGCTATTTATAGAATGACTAATTCAATTGTGTTACATTTGCCACAGCGAGCCGGGTATAGGGAAGGCGCATCAATATTCGTCGTCGCCCACGATTCCGTGTTGCGTAGGCTGAAACTGCGTATAATTCTCAAAATTTCGTTCGCCACCTTGCATGTTGTAAAGCGCCAAATACGCTATAGGTACCTAAGTTATGCGCAACGGTTTCTTCGGTTAAAAATAACATCTCCCATGTTATTAAAAAAGTCATTATTTGCGAAATAGAATTCTTGCCACATAAGTTTATTAGTTGTGCTTTATAAATGCTGTATTAAAGACTGTGTACGTTGAAATCCGGCCACGCATGGTAGGGTACATCTCCCTTTCGGATACACATTTTCAAGCAGTTCTTTTTTATAAATAATCTCTAATCATAGTAGTATATAATAAAAATAGAATCATATTAAAATTGTATGGGCTTGTCTCAGTTTTTACTGAAGGTATTTCATCATATCTTTAATGTTTTGTCCAGCGTTTTTTGATAATCTTCACTCGCTTCCTGCTACAATACCACAATTGTATTTATATTTTCACAACCGGTTTTATGGTCAATAGAATGTCATCTTACAAAAAAAAAATGTTTTGAAACTCTATTCTACTTGAGGTAGTCAGGAAAACTTTCTACTCCAAGCACTGAAAGTAATTTTTATATGGCAGCCATTTTTTTGTCAAAAAGTCAAACTCACCAAAGTTAGAACACCTCCGAACTATTTCAATCTAAATACACTTAGAAAAATGTTAGCTATGGTGAAAAGAGAATTTAATAAGGTATCATTTGATTCATCTTATTTATAATAAAAAACTATTTTTAACAGGAAAATTTGGTAAACACTGTCAGAACACTGTGGACAAAAAAATATAGGCACTGTGGAATATATAGTGATCAAACTCATAGACAACGTAACGTTTATATTATGTTTTAAATTTTATTATGTAGCTTGATAACCCCAAATTATTAATTAGAAGTGTTGGTTGAATATGCACATTCAATAAAAAGATGTATCATACCATGCGTGGCCGGATTTTAACGTGCACAGTCTTTAGTACATACATTATATACCAATATCCGCACTTGCTAAATCTCTCTTCTTCATCACTGAAAAGTATGCAAATAAAAGTCAGACATATAGCATAATATATATAAAAAGGAAGCTTTTTAATTTGTTACACATGTATACAGAATCGCAGCAGGGTCAGGATATTAGTCTGTCCCAATTTATTCGGGTTAATTATTGCCACGGGTTAGCGCTATATTTTTCCTTTAATTTAGAAATTAACGTCACCATGTGTTTCGTATTTTTAACCCTTTTGCTCGGGATCTCATTTCAGTTGGAAATAAAACAGCGTTAAAATTTTCCACCGAAGCGTGTTGGTAAATATGCTGTATATTAAACACCCCAAACAGTTAACTACAGTGTTCTCTGTATTTTTATAAAACATTTTGTAAAAAATTACATGAAAAATAATACTTAGGTACGAGTCCAGTCATACCTAATGTACGAGTGTTAGGATATCGTGTTGATATTTTAAAAGGGTTGTCGGGCCAGCCTGAGCCTTGTGTTCATAATGAAGCCGGACTTGGCCGAGATTTGTCGGGTCAGTAATTAAACACATCTGTTTCATGTGAAATTGTCTGTCTCTTATGACTTTACTTTTCGCAAAATATATTATTTTTACCATTAATACACGTTTCCTTTTTTAAACCAATTTTGGGTTGGTAGTTTTAAACTGGACTGTTACATTTATTTAAGATCGTAAAATAATGAGTAATAGGATATTTGATAGTTCCTCGTAGTTATTTACAGAGGGCGATGATGGCAATGTTTATTGCTAGTAGGCCTGTTAGATTGGTTCCATACAACATAACTTTATAATGGAAGTAAATAATATTGAACAAGTTTATTCTCAGCAGACATGCAATCTCCTCATGAAATGACATCTCGCATTCCCTTTCATATTCAAATTCTATAGTTGACATGCTTATTTACCGGCGTTTGGCATGAGAATAAATATGTAAGAGTAAACCAAAAACCTTTTAAAGCTCTTGCTGTTTGCCTGAGATTTATATCAATATAAATGCTTCATCTGTCATTGATATTTTAATTGAAATTGTTTACTCAATAAAATACGTAACGATATTTTAAACAATTTTTTTAAAAATCGGCGGTACTTTAGTCGCTTTAATGTATGATAGCAGTAGATTAGCCTATTCAAATTCTAATTCACAATACTGACACTTAATCAAGTTGCAATTTATCCACGGTTATTTGAGGCGTCGTTTTTATTTACAAATTGGAGTGCGAGTCACGCAATCGTATGCCAACAAAGAAAAGCCTGGATATGGGATCAGCATGTTCATAATTGTTAAATTTGCATCCATAATGGTGGCTAACAAGTAACGATAGCAATCAGCTAGTTCGCGCGGCAAGGACAAGTTGATTCAACGCAGTCGACGCAGTGGACGCAACCGACACGCTTCTTTCTTAGTGATGCCATGCGGATTCTAACTAGTATTTATGTCGACGATTTTTTAATGTCAGTCCATTTTATCGATAGTGTCTAGCAGAAAGTCTATTTGTTACTTTTTCGCACCTAAACTTCTCCGAATTGTTTATTCTTGCTACGTGCTGGTATACCAGCACATATATCATATACGGTATATCATATATGATAGTTTGAACTTCGGAGAAAGATAGGGCACGCTTTAGTCAGCTTAAATATGTAGCGCGACGAAAACGAGGTTGCGGTTGAAATCTTAGTGTAGTTATAAAGAATAGTTAGTTGTTGCAATTTGTATGAATAAAAATAGCTTCCTTTTTTGCAGCACATGATATAAATGTGAATGTCTACCAACTATTAATTGAGCAACTCCATGAATAGTAAGATAACGACGCAATTATACGACGATATGTTGTCCTCAAATTATGAGCTGAAAAATCTTATCTCTACGCTTCGATATTGCGTAAAAAGATATTTTTAACCATCGATATAATTTTTAGACAAGCACGCACAATGCACATCCCTAGTCTTAGATATCGGAGGGATGTGCGCGTAGCTAATTACAGTGATTAAAGAAGTTGCTGCGCAGCCCACGGGACCTTGGTCACCGATCCAAGGACCACCACAAAACCTGCGCATACGTTATTTATTCGCAGCACTTTATCTAACTCGCGCAGACAAGAGTTTATACATCTAATGCTTGCCGAGTCAAACAGTCACACCAACCACTATAATCTTCGTCATAAAACCTGTAACAATTGTGCATAAACTGCATAATCAAATATCACACTTAAATTGGTCTGCCTGAATGTTCGCCTCGCTTACATTTGGCTAAGATTGCAATATAAGTGAAGTACCGTCTGAATGCACATGAATAACGACACCGGCAATTAAACGCAGAAATTTATTTATAAACCCTAACGTTTAATTCAAAATCAAACTACGTTCATAAGGCCACAATTTAGCACGGAAGTTTAAAAAGTTAGAGTGCGGGTGAAATTGTTTTGAACGAGTACATAACTGTGACCAATATAAGGATATAGATAATTATGGCTACTAAGAGGTACTTGTTCAGTAGAACATGCCTTGGTACAGGTGACAAATCCCTCCTGTACCTAAAGATAAAACAATATCTGGTTTATCTTCGATCAAAGTCGATATCTATTACAAGTTTCATTTAGTTCATCAAGTTTTAATGTGAAAGTATTTCTTTCGTGAACGTTCTTTAGAAAAAACTATAGTGGTAATGTAGGTATGTCTTGTGCTCTGGTAGATTAGCCTGTGTACATTGCAATGCTGTTTGATCCTAACTTGCTTTCAGTGGCGGCGCCTCCATAAAATACGATTCCCGTCGGCTTGCCTAATTTTCAGGCATTTTACCAGTTTACCTACAGCTCATAAAATAAATTTTAAGCCAAATAAATCTCCGGCTTGCCTAAGAAAAAGTATCACCCACCGCCATCGCCACTGCTTGCTTTTCACTTAGGGTCAGGTGATGTTAAGTTTCACTATAAGCGTAAAGTCAAATAGCACCTTCATTTAGTCGCCACCGATTTGCTGGCGTGACGTTGCGGTCTGCTTCGCCTCGGTTATGGAATGTTGCGGCACCAACTTCTCTCCTTATAGAGCTTAATCAACTTGCCGCCTTTCAGCCAATCTCGTTAGCGTGCTAAATTGACTTTCTTACAATTACGCCTCGCTTCATTCGCATACGCGATTTAGGTTTATAAACTTAAGTTCCACGTTAAAGTCTCTAAAAGCCTCAACAACTGCATCTGCCTTTAAACAAACGCGCTAGCTAAGTGTATTACGAAGCACTAAACATTGGAATGAGTTCAACTACTTAGCAAGTAGGCAAGGCAGCCTCTGTTAAAGTGGTTTCGTGCGGAGATGCCTCTCTGATGGCTTCCTCCCATCTAGTTTGTCTTGTATCCTTCATTAAGTGGGTAATAGCATGCGCTTAATTGGCGACTAAGCCTAAGTCCTTTATTGTCTAGGGGAAATTACTGAGCTTTTGGATTAATTACAATGTTCGCTTAGTTACAACGCAACGATCAAAACTAGCGTTATGATTACACGTTTGCAATAGTTATCTTTTTTTATGTAAATAGGTATAACCCGATAAATGGGTCATAAATTGGTAAAGGTACCATTTAGCGGAAGGCGCTTTAACAGCGTAAGCGACGACCGCCAAATGGTACCTTTTAAAAAATGTGTCACAAATCAGCTTTACGAGCTGTACAAGTGTACAGCGTCTTATGTTTGTAGTATTTAAGCATAATCTGTCAGGTATACGTATTAGGGGATGACACGAAAGCAAACGGCTAATTTCAAGTATTTAACCACTTATATGGGTAGCACAAGAAAAGTAATTTATTTTTATTCAACTGAAAATCAGAAAGAAAATATGAAAACAGAGTTTTCACCAAAAATGTGGTCGTGTTGTATTGAATATTTAAAAATTTCATAGGAAATAATACTCACCTAAATAGGTACCTCTTGTAAAATGTAAGTTTTGTAATAGTACATTACGTACCTAGGGCGGTAAAATAAAGAAGGGCTCAGATTGCTGGCATTTGTGGCCCGAACCGAAGGTAAGGGCCATAAACAAGCGATCTGAGGCCTTCCTTATTACCGCCCGTGGTGCGTACATAATTTTACGTCTTGTCCTGGGTGTGAAGTGAGATTTTCCCCTGCGCCCTAGGGCGGTAAATCCCACTTAGCGCCCAGAGTGACGTAAAATACATATAAAGTTAACAGGCATCGATCTGAAACGTTGTTTTGACTTCCCTCAATGTTTATACTTACACGTAATATAAGATTAAGTAAGCACTATTTGAACAACTAAATAGACGCGTAAAAAATTTACGACTACGTTTGTTGTAGACACACACAACAAACTGACATTGAATATGGTCATAAACCTATTTGGCAGTTATTGACTTTATCCAGTCCAAAATAACTAATGTCAAGCGTGGTCTAACAATGTTATCTTCCGTGGCTTACTTTGTGAGCTCGAACCTACGACCAAACAAGATATGGACGGCGTCCTCATTACATACATGGCGCCCAAAAACAATCTGACAGTTATATCCCTTTCCCGGTTTTGAATATGACCGCAATACGCAATTTCCTGGTATTAAAAAAATGTTGTGATTGCATGGTCATTCAAAGTACGCCAAATCTATAACCTGTAGATGCCATATGCAGTATCTACATCTACACCCACAATAATATGGGGTAATTTTCACAGGTAATGCGATTTCTACGGAAATGACAATGACCACCCAGAAGGTGTACTTCTTGGCTTAAGCATCTCCAGACGTGGTTCAATCTCAGCACAAGATCAATATTCCGAATAGCTGTATCTAAAGTAAAGATAGCCCTGACGATAGCCGACCTCCAGTAGATGAGAATACCTACGCTTTCCATACATTTATGGTTCACTGGGTCCAACGCTAACTGCTAGTGTCAACCGCGCCGCACGCGGTAGGTGGTCGGTGCCACCGTGTGTTGCATTTATTTACACTATCTACGGGGATGAAATGGAGTGACGTTTTGATGCAATACACGAGTAAAACAATGCGTGCTTCAGATTTGATATGAGGACCGGGTTTAATCTATAACTTGTAGACAAAAGCTTTTTGTCAAAGTTTATGGATATGGTTTTTTAAGGATGATGCTAGGAAGAGTATTTCTAGTTGTAATTGTATTATTCTATATCTAATCAATATTATTTATGTAAAAAGAAACTATTAACTATATTTACCTAATAATGAGCTTTATTAAAAGCAAAACCCAACGTTCGGACATACTCGTAATAACGTCAGGTCCGATATGATTTTCTAACGTCTGCATTGAAATGGTCATATTTTGTAAATGTTTGGTTCCTCACTTATTGGTATGTCGTTTCCAATTTGTATTATTCTATTGACCGCAGATTTTTCCTGGAGATTGCCCTTTCATTATATTACCGAACATTTACCTTAGTACGTAAATCTTATCTTCAATTTATATTTAACACAGGCTCGCAAAATATGTAGGCGCAAGTTATGATAAAGGATTTGCATTCTAACGTTATTTCGTGGGCGTTATCCTATTCACAGTTCCCTTGGAACTTCCTAACAAGGAACGTGACCGCAAATTGAAACCTACCACAAAGTCATTTAATTCATCGTCACGCAATGTCTTGGGATGCTCATTATTGTTCCATTAACTCATAGTCGTAGCGAATAGGTAATTTGAGTAAGACTCGCGGACAGCTTTAGTGGCAAGCGCGGGATTATTGAAGATACATATCTAACATTTGCTATATGCCAAGCAAACCTACAGACCTAATCCGAAAAGCTGAAGATAGAACCGTATGGAAAGCTTTCGTGAAAAAAGTTGCCGACGATTGCTGTCGCAACCCTCCGTCATGACACAGAATAATGAATAGTACTAGACTACAGAAGGTTCTCCTTTCTGATTTTGACATTTAGCTACAGAGATGAAAATGTTATCTGTGCAAAAAATAAAATAGGGTTGTCAACGTGCTTCATTCCGTGCACGTAGTATCTACAGATAAAAAGTGACTAGTCAATCTGCCTTAATCTACCTAATCTATCAGTAAATTTAATACAAAACTAGATAAATATCAGATTTATTACCTTATTTGCCCAATCTAATTATTATTTTAGTACAAAACTACTACTATAAACTATTATTCTCGAACGCACCCATAAGATAATAAGCGATGTGCCAACCCTGCCCTCATTAAGCCGCCGGCACGGGGTGCGAAAGTTAAAAAACAGGTACAATGGAGAGAGACATAGTGAAACCCCCCTGGTCATGAGGAAACGAGAATGAAGAACATCTAACATTTACCTACTATGTGTTAAATATTCTTGAAAAAAGAGTCTGGCATAAAATAATTCGTCGTCTCGAGAAGGCGGCGCGAGCAGGAAAGGTGCATAATTTGTAGCTACCGTTTATTATAATGAACTTTCATCCAATTCTTGTCACTAAGTTGCTCAATGGCGATTTAGTGCCTTGGTCGCAGGGTAAGTGCATAAGCTGGTCTGAATAAGGCCCTGATCTCCCTGAGGAAGGGCATCTATTCCAAAGACAACAAATTGATTGTTTGTAATATTTTTTTTTTAATTTTAGGTTAACCCTGCTTCAAATTTTGATTAACACGGCTAAGATAATAATTTACACAGTTTAACTAACGATTAGGCATAATCGTACGTTCAATACAGACGTATAAACACGCCAACAGCAAGCATGTTCCTGAATAACGCTGACAAGCACTGTTTTAATGCTTCCTCCAGGCATTAGTAGATGTCGCGTCGGATAAGCGGTACCACTTAACATTCGCGCGAATCACTGAATTATAGGCATTGTAAAGCAAAACTGCCGGACGCCCGCTGCGACCGCCCGAGAACCGGGACCGTTGCGCGGGTGTGACTGCCCGAGTTATGATGTGACGGGATTACGCGTGCGGGAATTAGACATTGCATGAAGGATTATAGTCAGTCAATGTGCTGCTCTGCTGCTTAATCCCATCATATCTGTTTATATTATATGCATATGTTGGAAAAGATTATAGGCGGGAATCACTTTTCTATACATATTATGTCGGTTATGTGTCATTAAGTTTAAGATGTCATTTCGGTTATCGTTACTAATATGTACATTGCACCTGATATGGATGATTAATGTGAAACGGAGGACAAATTTTAGAAGGGCTGAAAGCAAGTAAATAAAATCTGATTCACTCTCTCTCATAGATGAGTGGATAGATCATCGCCAGCATTGTAATTCCTAAGTACACAAGTACGATCTCTATCGAGGTAGTGTTAATAGTCGTAATTGCGTAACTGTATGTTCACAATTGCCTATTGCTAAGGGTGAATGGCCATCGAAGTTTTTCAGAAACCAATTCGTCTACGCTAAGGGAGATGTTGTTCATAGATCATAGTTGTTATGGATTTTATTATTACCGTCTTCTATTCTGGACACAAAACATTAGACGCACAAAAAAGACCTAATCTTTTTCCTTCGCGATTAAACATACTTACTCGTGTAATATGAAAGGGTAGCTCTACTGTCTCGAATATGTCAAAATCTTCAAAATCAACCTAATTTGGTTTACGTAGCTTCCAGAGAAAAGAAACATGACATGAACGGATATCGAAATAATTGTCAACTCGGATACAAATTTCGGGTACTCATTACACTGGTTCGCACCAGATATCTCGTCATTCGCCAGCATTACACGGCAAGGGCTAAAGCTCGCATGATCCACGGCGGGCGTTGTGACGCGCAGTAAACACCGCTCAGCAGATACGTCACGTAATGTTGACTTAATCTCGTTAATGTGGAGCTGCGCTTCGGCTTGTATCGGTACATTATGAGCCCCTTTAACATTATGTAAATTGATATTTGATACGCTTTCCGGGCTTATGAGTTACGGCTTTTAGCTAGATTAACTAACTACGTGTTAACTGCTAAGGGTTAACTGATAAATATTTGTAAAAAGTTTATTTTAATGTAACTGTTAGGTTTAGGCGGCGTAAAAATATAACCAGTAAAACATTCGTATCTCTCACAAAATCTCCGTTTTTGGCTTACATATATTATTGAAATAAATATGACTCGATTTTCGCGAAAGATCATCTTTTAGGACATTGATTGGACACCTGTTCGCAGGCTTTTATCGAGTCGTTTTGTGGTCAGCATTTTGATGTGAAAGTTTAAGGAAATGATAACAATTGACCACAGCAGTATGATTCCTGTTCAAATTTCGTCTTCCTCAGACACAAGCCCTTAATTTGCATGCGTCACATGGCATGCATATGAACGCAAAACGAACTGAAAGTGGAAGATTGTTAATAAAAAAGAAAAGCGTAATTATGTTGGTATATCGTTCTAAGTAAGCAAACACATTGTATCTCGATATGACAAACAAATTGATTTAATTTGCGTCATTACAGTAGTTACTCTGAGCACATTGCAATCAAGGACGCAAACGATTTGTCATCTAGTGCGCAAAACAGGTGCATTCTCCCTTATTTATTACGTCAACGTGAAAAATGGCCGGCGCACGCGGCGACAGGACAAACGAGCGGCAACCGACGCTACGCACGCCGCCGCTGACAGATTCGTACCTAATGAGTCGCCGATACGGTAATGAGAAAGAATATCCAACCATTCGCCTGTCGCTGTAATTAACTAGGATTCCTAGCCGGAGGTCTGCTTGTTACGGAGATAAGATTCACTGTTTGATGCGCAGCACATTCGCTTTCATGAAGGATTACTGGATTGCTATTAAATTCACTTTTCAATAAATATTCAGTTTCGATTTTTATTTGCACTAAGGCATTATTGTATGTCTATTGATTCGTACTCAATCAATAATTAAAGTAGTAGAAAATCATATTTCTCAACATTATCGTTTGGGTATGTCTTTCTGCTTAGCGAACAATCGTTGGCTGCAGCGGTCTGCGTACATTTATGATCTGTCTGTGGTTTAGCTTTGTGCGTGTGGCTACATCATATATTTCGTGTAACGTATAACAAAGATTTTGCTTGCGGCGAGTGCCTCCTACCTTGAAACCGTTATAAACATATTTTACACTTGTTTTACTATCATTTCCTTTTCATACACCTGTTACATGTGTACCGTTTCTAACGCTTCATTGAAAGTGTGACTAAAGTATTTAATAACAGGCAGTGTTATTATTTTTTAACCCACTGTAACCTATTCATATAAAAAGTCGAGGGTCTGCCAATCGCCGTTAAATAAACAGTAAATGTAAAAACTATCAAACCATCAAGTTACCTTGAGTCGGTTGGGTAAAAAATATGGATAAAGTTAACGTCTTTTGTAGACACACCCAGATAATTGAATTTTCTTCACAAAAACGAAAGTTCCATTCAAAATGCCGTAATGACCCAAGGCATATGGCGTGTTTTCAATAGACTCGAGGTTTTTTTTTAAGGAATTATTTATGAATGTTCCTCGACCCGTATAACATGTGCTTAAATTTATACCGTGGTGTCGAAATAAAATTCTCGATTCCTTACGACTAGAATGCGGTCGTAAAAGTTTAGTTTTCATGAAACACTCGCCCTCGAGTTGAGGCAGAGGAGCAACTAACTATGCAACAAAATATCTTGTTGAAGTTTTGGGTCGTAAAGGGACATTATAAAGAGGTCCCATAAAATAGTCGGTACTAAACCATATATTTGACTTGCAAGCGACGTGAGAGTAGATCTAGCAATATAGTTTTTTTTTTGCAAATTTTGGCACGTATGGACTTACATTGGACGAAAGTTTAAACCTAGTTGGATTTTTTGGGGATGTCCGAACATCAGGCAGAGCTTTAAGTACTCTATACCTAACCATCGGACATCATAAATAAGTCTAAAATAGCCTAATTTTTTATTTTATATCATGAGCAAATTCTGATGGTTAATTTTGATGGTTAATCTGTTGGTAATTAGTGTAATCGCCTACTAAATAAACATGAACCCGTTTATTCATAAACATGTTTCAAACATCATTTAGTTAAATTATGTTTTGTCTGTTTCTAAAAAACACAACTGTGAAAGTGACAGATAAGGATAAAAGATGATTTAGTTAAATGAGGTTAGAAATACGTTTATGAATAAGCGGGTTGTAGGTACGTATAATCCCAATAATCGTGATAATTCTATGAATCCTGCAAATTTTATTTCGGGTATAGAATCTAATTTCATTTCAGAATGCACTCTGTGAGAAACTATGTAAAATTAATGCAAAAAAGCCTCCAGAAACATCTAGTTGGAAAAGCTGGACATTCCCGCTGAAATCCCAATGTCCAAGTACGTTAACTATGCATGACCGCGGTATTCCTGGCCAACTCCCTGTGCCTCGTTTATTATGGACTAAGAGCTGGCCACGGTAGATATGACACAGTAATGAGAGCAACGAAACCCGTCTAGTAAGATTGCAATACTATCCTTATTACTAGATCCGGGCATCTGGAGTTACAGACTAGCAAAACCTTTGAATTGAATAATAGTACAACCAAAATAAATAAAACTGCCGAAGTTCTCTCAGTTATAGAGGACAGGGCTTATTTTCAGATTGGAACAAAACACATTGCATATTTATAATTATTTTCACCTCAGCAGCTCGAACAAGGGTTCTTTGCCGCCTAAATTCAGTGAGCAAAGTTCGATTTTGCTCACTGAGTGAGACAAAATGACCTTGAAAATTCTGCAGTAAAAAGAAAGAGAAAACAAACTATGAATTGCATTTTACGTCGTTAGCACTATTTTCCCACAATAGAAACTTTTGGTAATGATATATCTAATTGTTTATGTAATTTCTCATAATGTTACATCTAAACCAGAACTGTAGGATTTGTTTTCTTTAAGTGGTTTGTATTTTTTGACCTCCACCACTTTACAGCTGACAGATGTCCAGATCCATAAGTAAGCATAGTATAGCATAGTAACGAGAGGGGTTTTATAGCTCTCTTTATTGTGTCATATCTAACGTGGCTAGCTCTCCGTCTATTAGGGCTTTCCCGCTCGCGGTGAGACTGCTGGACCATTAACAAGTTAAATATTTTACAGACATGTTTAAAATTGGCTTTGTGATACCTCTCAAGTTCTCTCTTGAACTTTACAAAAGTTATAAAGCTAACAAACTATCTTAAGTAACATAATAACTGTGAATATTGTTTTAACAATACTGCGAATGCAAACTAGTACATATTACAACTATTATGGTTAAACTACCTAAGATTAATGCATTTATTTATAAACGTTATATATATGTATACAAACGTACTTATAAGAACTAATATTCGTTGGTCTCTTTCTATCACCATATAAAACAGAAACTAAATAAAATAAGGCGTGTAAGGTGTCAAAAATAGTCTTATATTGTCATATAAATTTCATACATGTATGTACAGTCAGCAGCAAAAGTAGCTAAGCACATACACACGCTCTTATTGTCCTAACAATAAAGTCGTGTCAAGCTCATTTAGAACACCCTACCTAACAGCTACTTCTGCTGCTGAATGTACCTATGTTAGGAAAAATTCAAATATAACCTAAGTATTTTGTCGTATTTAGAACATTCAATATACTCTGTGTTTAGAACTAAGAAAATAACCTAACCAGTGGAGTATCGTCATATTATTAGGCCGCTGTGATTGTAAATCGCCACGGCATAGCTCGTTAGCGTTTTTGATAGATGACGCCCGGTCGTTTGTTGAATTTGTTGTAACATCCGATGCCCGTGTAAAAACACTCGGTTCGACAACTCGATACAAATGGGCACACCCCTCGGCGATCTAAGTTAACGAGCCAACACATAAATAAGCAGACTTTAATATTTTACAACTTTGGCGTACCTCATCCGTGTTCTGCGATCGGGACCCGCACCGTATACATTTTATGAAATGCTTCGTCAACTTAATGAAAAAGTAATTGACGATCATATATATTTTTATTTATTTAGTATGAAAGTACGTTCGAATCTGCACCAATATCAATTATTGAATTAAATTATCATCTCTAAATTAAAACTGACTTTATCTTCATAAAAACTTCGGTTGCGAAATATTAAATAATTATAAAATATGCAATAAGGTATATAAAATACAACCGCAACAGTATTTGCATCCGCCTTTGCATCTGTTTATTGCGCCTTTGCATCTGTTAATTAAGTCTGAGGTTTTTTCTAAAAACTAAAAAAGTTAGTCTTTTAAATTTGGTCTTATTTCATGGTCTGTATCAAAAGATGAGAATTATTTAATTATCCTATATCTCGTCAATTAAATAGATTTTAGTGATTTGTAAGGTTTTATGCAGTTTTATCATATACTAATCGATTGAATAAATCAACACATCAGTAAACACTGCCTGCGCCCCTCGTACAGTTTTTGCCAACAGAATGTGGACAGTGATAATTTGTGAAGTCATTATTCAATAATCGTGACGTGAGGCTTATAAATTTCACTGCAGCGCCTTACACTTTAGCACCTCGATGTAAAACGCCGCCCAATAAGACAACGGCCGACTATTTTGACGAAGGTCGGTCACGTTTTGTCGATACTCGCCATGAGAATATTTGTTTTTTGTTGCGCGCCCGCCGTCGAGTAAAAATTGAAGTGTAATTTTACGTTTTAACTGGTGCCTGCCCCCTTTCGTTCCGCTCTCCGTGAGTGATGGTTATCATAATTGGAGTGAGGGTAGGTGAACAGTGCGAGCCGGGAAGATGGCGGTGGGCGTGGACGCGCGACGAAAGCTGCTCACTTGTGAATGCTGGGCCCGTCCTGCCCGCACTTTGCCCTTGTTGCTTCCCATTCAAATAACTGGGTCATATTAATGAATACTTTGCGTATGCCGCAAACGTGTGTACCAGTTGGTTTAAACTTTATTAGGCTTTACGCCAGGGCGAGTTATTACCATCCTATGTTCTGAAATATGCTTTTATGGCTTTTGCGTACTAGTATTTGATGTCGCTTATAAAGTAGCCTTAATTCGCTCTCGTAATTTGATGATTGCTTAAAAAATTGGTAGCGTTAATAACCTTCAAATTCTCATCACCTTACTCTAAAACCTTGCACATAAATTATGTATATATTTTTTAAGACCATTCGAATGAATCGACGTACTGAATAAAAACAACGGATTTGTTTGACATGTCCGATAACAGGTGTCCGATAATTGTAATTGAAGTTATTGATTGCACCGAGAGAGGTATATCATTAGCCTTATCAGCGTGTGTACATGTTATGACATGTTTGTTTACAATACTGTATGCTCATATCGCCGAGGGGACCGTTAGTCGGGACAAGAGTGATCATGGATCATCGGAGGTCATAGTAGAATGTGAAAAACAGTAGAACAGACAGACACCAGATATCTCACAAAAGACATTTATTTTACACAGATGAATTGGTTCTGTTGTCAGATATAGCTCTCCGTGATGTGTTTAATGACATTTTATCATCAAAAAATTTGTACATTATTTGAGACATCTAGCTTAGATATACCTTGATAAAAAGAAGTTAATAAATCACCACATTAAAAGTTAACACTTATTTATGTGTAGCTGATGAAACAATAGCTGCAGCTATTTTTTCCATCTGTCTACCTATAGAATCTTTTTAGCCATTTCATATCGGCATGACTGCTACCACTACCAAATATGTAAATATTAATTAACCAGTTACTTGGAATAATTAAGAGTTGACTGACTTGCAATTTTAATTCAAAGCAAAAAAATAAGTAAATGCCAAAAACTTAGGTTGCGTATTAGGCTCCTATGATATAAATGTTATTGTATTTTTTTTATCTATATAATAATGAATGAAATGAAATGAAATATCTTTATTATTTGGCAAATAGTGACCCATAGATTAATAATTACCTTAAAACTAGAATTACATAAAACGAAACTAAAACTATCTAAAACACTATAGAGTCGCCGAAACGATAGATCGGTTTTCTGTTGTGTCACCGGTGTAGGTTTCGCCAGGTCCCGCCCCCGGCCCCGGAACCGTCAAAATACTACACCCTTCGGCCATAAGAAGTAGTCTACACTTTTCAACCAACTTCAAGATTTTGAAGGAGGAGGTTCTCAATTCGTCGGATCTTTGTTTTTTTATGCTACTTTTTTTCTTTTTCGAAGACGGCTGGATTTGGATTTTTTTTGTTGGGAAATCGAGGGAACTCCAACTAATAAAGGCGCACCACCTATAGTGATTTCACTATTTTTTACAGCACCTCGGCAATTTCCTCTTGGACTAGCGGATCCTAAGTGAAGTCGGTTCTTTTTTGTTTAAAATTATAACACTTATCCTACTGAAATCAATCGCGGCACAGACCAACAGCGGAACAGACGTACCAGATAATAAAGCATCAGCTCGCCGCGTCGTAACTCTAGCCGCGACGACGCAGAAATTGTTGGTTGCTCTGCCCGCTCTAAGCCCCGTACAATATGGATGGTAATTGTCCGGCTCTTAATCGGTACATTTAAATAATAACTGCCCCACGTGCACAGGTTTATGGCGACAGCGGAACTTGTAAGAATCGGATTTATTGTGATTTGGTTATGATTTTGGCAGTTATTGGTAGAATTGAGCAGTCAAACTATTAGTTACGTTATCGACTTATGTATTCATCATCATCATCTCAGCCATAAGACGTCCACTGCTGAACATAGGCCTCCCCTTTAAAAGGGGACTTATGTATTACTGGTCAGTATTTATGGCAATAATTTATTGGGTATATGTACTTTTATAGGCACTTAAAATAATTTTGCTTTAAGTAAAAAAAAAACAAATAAAACTGTCTACAACTCTACAATAAAGAACACGTTTTAAATTGGTCCTTGGTAAGGGAATGACCACGAAACAAATTGGGCATAATTTTCTTATATTTGTTCATTGTACATCACTATAATTTCTGACTTGGTTTAAACGACTGTTAATGTACTCCCGTTAAATTTATAAATCACGTTAAGAAAGTAAGGGATGTGAAGCCACACAATGCGGTAATTGATGGCTGCCCTGCCCTGTCTACTAATTTGATAATCACGCCCGAACGGCTAAGACCATACAATACCAGGACTGTGTCTATACGCAATAATACGCATTTCACCATTTATCCGTGGAGTTATTTTGAGTGTTGTCTAAACTACGGGAATGCGATTTTGTATAGATATTATATGGTCACCCGCATGGCGGCGATGCGGTTCGCCACCCATAACGTCTCGTTCTTCACGGGGGCGAGAAGTGGCTCACGGAGAGCCGTTTTGCTGCATTGATCGTAGCAAATGGAAATCTGTGATCTCTGCCTACCCCTTTTGGGATATAGGCGTGATTGTATGTATGTATGTATGTATGTATGTATGTATGTATTATATGGTCCATGGTACGGTCCAGGTATTATATGGTGCTTTCCCAGACGGCAAGAAAAGTAATGAATGCACAGAACACCGAACTAACCATAACCGCACGCCGACTAAAACTTACACATTGTAACAAATTTGTATGCAGGGTGTTTGCTTCCTCCGTAAGTTTTAAAGTTGGTTGCGTGCATTTCGTGATTTTGAATCGTTTTTTGAAATCGATCCCTTGTATCGAAGCCGTGACCGGAACGCTCGGCCGTTTATAGCTAGTTAAATCGTCATGTCGTGAACTAATAGAAATTAATGAGCTTCGATGGTCCCTACTCATTTACACTTTTCATGACATCATCGTATTTCTACACGACAATAATTATCCTCATCATCATCATCATCATCATCTCAGCCAAAAGACGTCCACTGCTGAACATATGCCTCCCCTTTGGACCTCCAGTATTATCCTCACGCGTCCTAAATATGTTGATAAAATTTTTGTATTTACTAATTATTAATTAAATCTTTGCACTGCAAAACTCGTTCATATATCTGTAAGTATGGCCTAAGGTGGTAAGCATTGTTTGTGGTTCAAGCACAACATCCTTCACATCGCTATATTTAGTATATTTGTATTGTGAAATCAAGTTTGTTGAATAAATGAGTGTATTGAAATGTTGATGCCGTATGTTTGTCGAAAAAAAAATGGCGCCCTTTCCGTGCATCAATTGAAAACTCTTTTTGCCCTAAAGTCATATGCAGATGATGCTGTTGTTTTTTTTATACAACGATTGTATATAACGATAAATAAATAGTGCATTTATATTAAATGCAAGTTCTTATAAAAACTGAGCCTCAGCGTCCTCGTAATTCGGAGTAGAAATAGTAATTTTAAATAAAAAAAGCATGTTTTATTTATTCAAAGACATTAACTGGTAAAGCGACTTTTATGTTTTGTACATCAGAGTAGATTTCAGATTTTTTTGATAGTCGGTCTTAATTTTTCGTATACTAATTCTTACAAAAGATGTGCTGTAACTTCCTCGTCCATTGTTTCATGAAAACTGTTAGCGAGCTCACCGACTAGAGTATAGACAATAGCAATTTGCCTTTGGATGCTAGGTCGCACCTCCCCGCTATGTACTTTATGGGTTAGTGAAGTGCTTGTCGGCTTATTAGTCAACTTGTCTTCAATGTACTATATGTAGGTATATATACTACCTTTTGCTTGCGAGTTCATCGGCGAACCTACACAACTACATTACTAAGTGATAAGTTCAGAGTCAAACAGCATTTTAATTATTAAGTCCTCCTTCATAAAAAGCGGCAGTACTGAGCATTATTTAAGTAAATATATAACGTATTTATACAACGTGTCCCAAAATTCAACGATAAGCTGGCACCAGAAGATGGACCTATTCATGACTACTCGAGGAAAAAAAAAAAAAAAAAATATCTCAATTTATCATCTGTGTGCCAGCTTATCGTTGAATTTTGGGACACGTTGTATACTATGGGCGTATTGGGAATTTCTCTTCATGTTGTACTACGTATCTTATATAAATGTTCAGTTGATACGTAGTTTATTTGCACCCTAGTTGGCACTCAGATTTATATGGTTTCCTAACGCATACTATATGTTTGTGTAAATACCCTAAATCAATTAGTCGCGTCACCTTTCTGGGATTTAACGCTCACGAATTGCTCATATCCTTTTGCGTAAGTCACTCTCGAAAGTTAACTCGCATTTAATCTCGCGTAGGTGGAAAGCTACCTTTACAAGGTAACCTCAATATCGATAGCATCGGGAAACTCTAAACAGTATAAATAATTATTGAATGCTGTTATTGTGGGTTAGGAATAACTGTTGAATGCATAGAGGAGGCGCGGCAATTAGCGGTGCAGGTGGTGAATGCGACCCTCTGGCCTTTTGTAGGAAGGAACAGGTATGTTTCGCGGTACTCTCGCAAATTATTGTCTTGGTTGAGTAATGTTCTATGCCACTATGAGAGTCATAGGGATATGCAACAGTGCTCCGGTACATGTGGAAGTAAATGCCTTCACGAACTGATGTAATTGCCAGTTTTGGGCGTGGGGTGGGGTTTTTATCGTTTATCGTATGAATGCGGTAGAATTCCAAAGGAAAATCTATCAATCAATGGGTAAAGTTATGTTAATAATTCAAAACATTACTGAGTTATTATTTCGCCAGTTTCGTGTTTTGCCTTTCAGAAATTATCATGTTCTAATCCTGTATAAAAATGTTTTTATCATTTTTAGTGCAGGTATTTATGTCAGCGGACGACATATATATAAATAAATAAGATTTTTGTAATCTGTGTCTTCTAAAATATAAACATTGTCTCCTAACTTTTCGCTACTGTGCTTTGCATATTTTTATGCTGTAGTATTTTTTATTTGACACATGCTATTAGACATCTTGATAGCATCAACAGTCGCGTCGCGTATTAACCTTCTAGATTTTATAAAAATAAACAGTTTTTTGTAACGTTATTTTCTTATTTTGAACACGTGCGGTGGCAATATGGCGAATGGTAAAGCATGACATGCGCGATCTATAAAGTGGATTAATTGGTATCAGCTGCCGCCTAAGGTTTCACGAGTGGCAAGCATGTTAGCAACCCTTAAAAGGATTGCATCTGTCGTGTCTGACCTGAATTAAGATTTAAGTTGTCAATTAGAAAGCGAAACTTAACATCTATTTCAAGTAATCGGTGATATCGTTACGTAGTTTCATTTCTTCCAAATAAACAACAACTTGTTTATTTCATTCAAAGTGATACGGAAAATTACATAAGGAAAATAACACATATTTACGCCTGGTCAAATTTCCAAGCCATTTGATACCTATTGATCGATAGGAGGCTATTAGTGCTCCAGATTTATCGGGTAAGTAATAAAAGATATAAGAACTTATTGTATAATATTCATATTATATACGCTCATATTGCATAAGCTTATTTTGTATACCGTTCAAAGTCTATAATGAACGTTTGATATAACATCAAAATATCTAATTTTGTTAAGTATAACGTTGTTTAAGTATAATATCGTTGTATATAACGGTCATAATGTATAACGTTCATAATACCTTAGATTTATAATGTATAATATTCAATACATCTAACACCAAAATACATAATGCTCGTATAGAATAACGGGTTGTCTAAATCGCAGCTCGTGTACATATCAACTCGCCTAAAAGCAACTGGTCTACACGATTTTTTAAGTAGCAGCTCGTCTAATTAGCTATTCTAAAATTCTCAAAATGTTGAATCCTCAACTTAACTAGACGGAGCCCCGCTTAGCGGGGCTCCTATTTCCGGGCGGTTTGCCCTTCGGGCATCTGAAGCTACCTAACGAACCTAACCTACCTATTGATTTAGTTTGATATCCGTGAAAACATTACACTTTGGGGAAAAAGGTTGGAATGGAGTTTATAACCTATTTAGTATATCATACGTGTACGGGACGGTGGCCAAGGTTAGGCGACGCCCGTAGCGGCGCGACAGCTCAGCGCCGATGTAGAGACTAGTGGACTTGTAGGGAGGCAAGGTTACTGGAAATAAAACTTCCTTCGTACTTCTTCAGGTTAAGGCACCTCCACTGGAACTCACTTGACGGAACGAATTTCCGGCCGCAATGGCCTTTCTTATATGCCAACTTTTGGGCTGTCAACTAGTGACTAATATATCCCGGGAGGGGATGAACGCGTGTGAGCCAATCAATGAACGTGTCTATCTTTATTGATATTAACACAGAATATAACAGAATTACAAGCATTTCTCTACTGCTAATATATTACAATGTTGTTATAACTTATTTACTAGGCATTTATACTAGGTGGTACATAGGTATTATGGGGAAAAATAATTTGTAGGACATTTCAACTACGGGGTATCACGTGTCTCTTTTACACATGAGCGCAGAGTGATGGCGTCGTCTCTTTCTCACTAGTGAGTCTCAGCCGGGGTTATTGTCGCACAATCGACAATAGAAAGGTTCCCTACCTATGTTTCTAGGTTTCCTAGGTAATAATTAAACAACAAAGTTAAATGATTTAATGGTCACACGCTATAAATTAAGGTTTACAGTCCTTATATAAAAATGCAATATGCTTACAGTTTCAGTGCCTTATAACTATCCTTGATCGACCTTGATCTCGTGGATACTGCGGTGCTGTACAATACGCTATTATATTTTGTAATTATTATACTAAAAGATAGTATATATTATGATCGATATACGTTATGTATGTTATATTAAACAAATTTAGAGTATTTGAGTGTTATATGATAAGTTATTATACAAAATGAGTGTTATATTAATTGACCGTTATTCCTAATAAAAATATAGATTTTGTTGTTATAGCAAACGTTCATTATATCTTGTGAACGTTATTAATATGAAATTATATATTTTGTAGTTATATCTTATGGGACGCACCCAGATTTATCATCTCCGGAAAAGAATACTCATGAGAACCAACACCTGTTTATACAATGACAACCCAGAATACGCTTTATACATAGTAGGTACACAGTAAGATTGAGTTACGCTTCATTTGGGAAAATGCTGACAGGGAAATGGTTTGATTAAACAATTACTTACAAAATTGTTTATACAAACTGAAAATGACGCTCGGAGGATTGTATCGCTGTCTATTAAAATTCTGATAAAGCCGAATAAACACAAAGTTTTAAACGATACAAAAAAGTTTTGCGCTTCCCACTTCGGTGCTCATTTCTTATACAAATATATACAAACAATTCTCAGTCGCCGTCTGTTTGGCAAAGTTCTCACATAGCTCGCTAGGAATCCTGAAACTGCGAGTGAGTAGAATGGATGCTGTTGCTACTTGAATATTTACATAGGTTACTGCACTCTGTTTGCTGCCTGCGATAATGTTCTCCGGATAGATGTCCATTTTGTGTACTCGTAGATCTACGAAGATAGTTTTAACTCTTTTGTCTTTGCATTTTACTTCGGTGAGTATAGGGTATTCAGGTGCTTAATGCAATCTTTTCTTTCTTTTAAACAATCACGTGCCTTTCTTTCTTCGATTTTGACTTTTCTTAAAAAATTTTGATTACATAGTGTTTAATTTCACTTTTCATTTTGTTTAGTATACTTATCCTATATTTTAAAATAAACGAATTCTTTAGCTGACGGGTGCGTTAGAAAATTTGACTTATTCTATTAGATGTATATTTATGATTTGATTTAAAGTTATTGTAGAAAATGTAGGAAAAATAATATTCCTTATTATATTATTCAATAGAACCAAAAAATAATTTATAAAATTAACTAGGTAGGTAATAGCCTGCTTAGTAGATATTTAATATAAAGATCTTTTTCAGATTCACTAATAGAATATTTTAATGTCAAAACTGTTGTTTCTAGATTGTTAAATGCAGCGATGGTATTGGTCTGAAAATGATCGTCTAATTAAATCATATTAAAACCATAGTTGTATGGGTTAATCTGGGGATAAACTCCATCCACGGTGGTCGAATTGACACTTCATCGTTCACGCACATTAGTTAATGCTAAGTGCGCCACTAAGATTCTGAAACACGGCGCTGTGGCGATATTTCAATAGTTTTATTGGAACGATCCCCAGAGCCGACGCGGGCTATAACATTATTTCAGGACACGTATCGCGTACAGATAATCTAATGCAGAAGCGTTATGACGCATTTATTGTTTGGGATGTGTTTAATGTGTGGGGTCACGTTTGCAATACCAGTAAACGAAATTACATTTTTATTAAACCGTCTTAAGAGTTGATCTCGAAAGGATTGTCTTTATGATCCCAGTGCCAAGATGAGTTTTATTAAAGAGCAAAAGGCGAATAAACTAATTTGAAACTTGGTACATAATGCCATCGGAATTAATTGTTAGCATTGACTTTGACTTAGTAACAATACAATACCGTTACAGCAATAATACTATTGTTATAAGTAATCAATACTTAAATTCTTGATAATCATTCAACTTGCAAAACGTCCTAACGGTAACCAGTAACTACTTACTACATGTACCAAAAAGTAGTCTTTTTAGTCAACAAAATGTAAAACCTAGTTTTGATTTGCTTTATCGCAAACACAAACAGCTATTCCTCAGTTTAAATAACATTCAGGTTGTAGCTTCTTCGTACTATTATTCCCATGGAGTTTACAGCCTACTTACTTTCTTACTTGTTGCTTACGGCCCTCGTAAAACAGGAAACAAATTAGTTTCTTCTATCCAGGTAACGTAATCCTAGCTTTATATTACGATTCCGTTGTGTAAAGACTGTAAAATCCAACAGCTACGAGTATTAGATATATCTTAAAACAATGGCTCAGCTAGTAGCTTTATGGGATATTTATAATTAAAAAACCATGAGACACTCTCAAGTAAATCATGTTTATAGTAAAAAATATTTTTAGATGGAGCACGAAGTTTACTTAACCATGTATTTGAATAAAATCTAGTGTCCTTGCGTTTAAGTAATATATAATAGGTAGAGTAACAAATGTGGCGTAGTAGTTAGGGAGGCGAGGTAGCTAAATGGCGTAATTCAACGGCGCCGTCGAGACCTATCAAAATCGAAAGATAAAATAATTTCGAAAAGAAAAGCTCTTATGGCAAAAACCATTTTAGCGGTGGGTTTGGCGTGTACGGTTTTTCAAAAATGTTAAAAAAAACAGTTACTTGGGCATTCTCGAGCGCGTCAGATATTCATACTACGTATGCCCCGAGTGCCTCTGATAACAACGGTATACTAATCTGCCGGTTTGCGTGGTGGGGGTAGGCATATAAAGTAGTCAAAAATGCAAAAAAAAAAAATTACTCGAGCGCGTCAGATTTTCGGAAGGGGTGTTAAGTAGGCCCCAAGGAAGCTCCCTTTAAAAAAACTGACGATTTCGGCGTGACGATAAGTTACGGTGAATTTTTGAAAATGCAAAAAAAAAAAGTTCTTTTGAAATACTCGAGCGCGTCAGATTTTCATAGGGGAGGTTTATCTCGGTATCCTGAAAGCATATTTTTTTAATCTGACAAAAATGTTGGTGGGTTCTCTTAATCTGACCGGGAGTTTGAGTTTTTATGATGCTTCAAGTCAAAAAGTTTTAACTTTGGACAAAAATGTAAAGAGACCTTTTTTGTATAAAATAAAATTACCTTTTTTGTTTATTTAAACTTTTTTTTTTGTAAAATGTATCGTTCGCGACTTATATGCCGTAACGCGTTCTTAGGAAGACGAATTGGCTCCTCCACACTTCCGGTCATGCGGAAACCGGCAGATTTTGTATTTTTAGTAAGTTTTAGATTATATTCTTCAAAATAAAAAAATAAAATATCGCGCTCGAGAATGCCGGATTAACGTTTTTTTTTTACAAGTTCGCGACCCTATAACTCGGCGGCGTCAAGGACTTATCGTCAGATTAGTTAAATTTAGTCTTTAAACACTAAAATCAACCCCCAATATCTTAATCTGATGCGCTCGAGTATTTCAGACTATCCATTTTTTTTTACTAATCTGATCGTCTATCCTAGGCGCGCGTCACTACATATAGAGCTAAATACTTTACAAGGTTGTTCTATTAGGTCTAAGGTATATCTCATATCTTAAACTGCCACGCTCGAGTATTGCAGAAAATTCCCCTATTCGCCTCCCTAACTATAGGTACTAAGCTGGGTTTTAGCTCTAAAAATGTAATTAAAAAGTATCGTACGTATTATTCGTAATAAGCCAAATATGTACCCATGTGTAATGCCAAATCTTTACCTTTCTACTTTTTATTTTCTTTTCACTATTCGGTTAGTTGTTTTTTTTTATTTCGGTTGTAATATTTTGTACATTTTTCTTCTTTTGATTCTTGACCTAGATATCAAATGAGACTGTCAATACGGACTCGATATAGTTGGTGTTTAGTAAGTTTTCTTATGAATGGGCGAGTGGTTCGGCGCTATGGGAACAATGTCGGCACTCGTCGATGTCGGGTGCCGGTACACGGGACGGCCCTATTCAAATGTCAGTGCAAAATCGGCGCGAATCGTGTTGTGTTCCTATACTGGACCCTAACATGTAGTTTACTCATTGTACCCAGTTAAATATACACAAGTCTAGGGTAAGTATTTCATAGTTCACAGCAAAGAATACATTTGCCTTTTTTAGGCTCCGCTCCGAATAATAATTAGTGGAAATGATGGTGGTCCACATAAGACCCCAAGTTATTCTAGAAATTCGAGCTTCACTTCGAAATGGATTACAGAGCTGACACAAATATTATGAGTGTGGATCGCCATCACAATAATATGAATCATATTCGGTCTAAACAAATTGCTTTTTACAGGTACTGTACAAAAAGTAAGTATCTTTTTTGGATTTTTCGGATGACATTTTACATTTACTCAACACAGATCTAAAACACAGAATAATTCAATTCAGTATATACCAATTACAGACAAGATTATGTTTATCACGTCACTGTGCAAATAATTTTGCGGGATATGTATATGATTCATAAAAACATGAGAAACGTATATAAGTTAAAATAAGCGAATTATATATTTCAATTTGAGAGCCTGCAACGGATGGAACTCTTGCCCCACCATACCAGTACTGAAATGTCACTAGCCACACGACGCAATCAATTTCTTATTTGTGTTGTGCTTCGATAGTGCAGTCAATAGATTGCGTCAAATAGGAAGGAATGAATCTCACTCAATAACACAAGATTTACATTAAACATGGAAAGTTCATAATTTTTCCAGATTTTTCAATCAATCTCTGTTCTGTATCCTATGTGGTAAAAATACTATTTTGTCTCATTATAATACGTGTATTTATTTGATTTCTTGTCGAGAATTCAGCATACGAGAAATCCTAATTTCGGCTGGAGCTGTTTGCTTTTGTATTTATTAAAACTAACTTCGTTTCATTCTTAAACCCTTACATTGGAAGCAGATTTGTAGTTATTTTTTGTAGGCATATTTATGATTCGCAACACAGTAGCATACATTCTTAACCCTATTCAATGTTAGAAGGCAATTAATCAACGCCTAACAACATTTTTACTCCTTTCAAGATTACGAGAAATATAGCCTTTAAATGTCTGAAAGATAGCTCTAAAGTTGCAGGCCAATTGTCCCTTTTAACCGGTCGGTCTCATTAGCATGGCCCTCGATCTCCCGTTGCTATCTACCTTGTAGGATTGATACATTGACGGTAAAGGTCTCTTTAGTAGTTTCAACCGGGCTGTAATTAGGGCTGGCCGACTGACATGACCATTCAAGTTTGATAGATTGAGCAGTTTATATTCGGTTAGAAAGAATTTGAGTTGCGTAATCGTTTGTTTTGTATTGGTGGTTAGTTACTTTAAAGTTTTGAAACAGTCTATTTAGATATTAAAAGCAGTTAGGTAGGTATACGATTAACTTAATGAATAGCTCAGGGCACAGTGTCTATACGAGTATAGCCACTTATGTTAAAAGTAAGTTGTGATAGAACTTACGCATAAACTCTAAGAAAATCAAAGTATGCGTCAGTTTCGGAATGTCAAACAATAATTTTAATTTCTTTTTTCTCATGAGTGGTACCTATACCTACACGATTCTGAAATAGGCGGTATTGGAAATTAGCGATATGTTTACTGTAGCCCATGATTGTCAATATCAGCAGTTAGTAAGACTAATTAAAACTTCGTTTACATCTTGCAATACACGTCCACACACGTACACGTACATAGTGCTTTTGGTCGAAAAGCTATAAATTTTGGAATATTATCTACACAACAAGATTCTCACTATCACGGCCTCGCTATCGCAACTTAACGAGGCACGATTGTTTTTCTCAGCTCTGAATAATATTGAGCATGAACGTAGTTAATCTGATGGCGATACTTTCGCCGGGCGGTCGGTACTGTTAGCTGGACTTACAAATGAACGGTGTGATTATGGGCGCGGATCTAAGTCCGCGATAATTTAAATGTTCTCGCACACCACTGCCGCGCGATGGCTGCGATTGCACCCGAGACTTCCTCTTATGGCAACTTTATATCTAACGATTTTGAATAGAATTATGGACGGTGTATACATGTGAAATATCACTGTTGCTGCTTTCCTAAATTTATCTCTGTGTTTTATATGGTTTACCCTGTTGCGTTTATGATATCATGATTAATAATAGCGCCTTTTGTTTTTCTCAACTTTAGTTTGCGTGAGATAGGATTATCTTTCTATGAGAACTTAGCATATAACTCTAAGCTGTTTAATTGATTGGCTTGCCTTACCCTTGATAACAATAGCTGCTTATATATGGTGCCATTTTAAGATACGAGCCTACTAACTACATTTGCTTTTCATTAAATCTTACTGGCATTGTGGGAACTTAGCTTAAACTTGTAATCTATATTATGTACATAGATTACACATGTTTCTTGACATATTTTCCTAGTATATATATATTATGCTATATTTATCATAATTTTATCGAACTTGCAACTTACCTAATACATAAGCAAGAACTTCATCTTAGTTATGTATGTAGGTTTGTTCCAAACGGAATTCTTAGTCTAATCTGAATCTTCCGGGCCTGGAGCTTCTAAGAGAATGCATAATGTGGTGTGACGAGAGCTATTGTCCTGTTAAACCTTTGTCTGCTCTTAATCAAAATTTAAAGTTTGCTACTTTAACATTAAATTGGTACTGTATAGACACTCAAATGAAAAAAGAGCACAGAGGTTTTTAATGGTTAACTATGCATGTTTCTGCACTTTGTAGGTGTAGGCATATTTAAATAAACCACAAACTAACATAATAGACCTAAACCCAGCAACGACAGTAACTACTCTAACATAATTATGAACAAGATGAAATTACATCGAACTAAAGTAAATTCTATTAGTGGGTGCAAGGGAAGTGGCCCGCCCGCCGCGATTTCGATGCGCGGCCGGCTCCGACTGCACTCCGCGATATGGATCTCACGTTTACCAACTAAATAGTGGATAAATTAGCTAGCCGAGTTAAATTAGCGCTGCTTGTTAGCCTCGGCTGACTAGGCTTTATTATTAATTTTATATTTTCAAAACTACGAACTGCATAAGTAACTGTATAAATAAAACGTGTCCTATGTTGAAAGCTGTCTTTTATAAGCTGTTTTTCTAATTCAGATAGTATTGCGCACCGCGTAAATAAGTACAGTAGAACCCATTTATATATACGTACACGTACATACGATCACGTTTAATACGATTTTCACATAATACGCCATTTTATATTAGTCCCTATAACTTGAGGTCTTCCAGAACAATCCCGCTTAATACGCTTTCCTGTTTAAGACGCATTTTTGGCTAAATCCCTTTAAAATGGTTTTACTTTACTTCCTATTTCTTTAAATACCTTATTTATTTATTATGAATTTACTTGTCAATCGAATGAAGATATTTCAATTGTGTCCAATACAGTTAATAAAAGAAAAGTAAAAGCGTTATTTTGCCAGACAATAAGATATGCTCACCTTCTCAAAGCTGCTTTGCAATGCCACGTTCTGACGCCCTTTGTGCACTTGTCGTGCGTTTGTCTGCTTCAGAATAGCTGCCTCTCTTCGCGGAAGCGAGATCCAGCGGAGCCGATTGCTGGAGACACGGCCAAGGTTCAATCTATTGCGAGATCACCTATTGTCACTATTACAGAAGCCAATTATTTAAGATTTCCTACTAAACTCGCCACGTTCTTAGTCAAATTATTAGCCTTTAGACCCTTTGCAATGTTGAGTGCTATCGCTCTAGACACGCTATACTTATCAAGTATATAATTGGTTTCCATTTTGATCAAAATATAAGACAATTTTAGGTACTTGCAGCTTCCAAACTAGATGGGAAAGTTGAAAAACACATCTCAATCATCTTAAGTACCCACATAAGAGTCCCTTCGCGCCTACATATTGAATTATTATAACACGATTTTTTTATTGAAAACTCGTGATGGATCGTCGTAAAAATCTATGATTGATTTGTGCTGTATTACTCGAAGCTTTCATACATAACAGTCTTTTTCGCCGGTTTTGGCGTTCGCGGCTTTCCGCGCCCCTTCAATCGCTATGATTGATTGCCTGTTGGCAAACTTCATATGTTTGGAAGATAATTTTGTATTTCAGCCGTAAACAGATTACGCTTGAAAAGAATCATCGCTTTCCTCGAGTTCCCCCGGTACTCTTTAGTCCGGAACACTCATCGTGACGACGCATTTTCGCCGCTTGATTACACATGTGTGTACCCTAACGTTCTCGTTTTCACTCACATTTTGCAAACAAGAATAAAACAACACTGAATGCTTACCCGTTACCGCTTCGGCGTAAAATAGCTACCATGATTTATGGTATCTATTCAATTTAATTCCAATATTAGCAAATCAAATTGAATAAACAATTCATAACGATTATTCCACAAAACCGAGCCGGACTATTCACGCGAGAAATGAAAGTGGTTAGTGTTTGCTTGCAAATTGTATCAACGTTATTTTATTATATTCTAGTGTCGGTTTATAGTATTTTGCTGTTAACTCTTGAAGCGAGCTTTATAAAACGTGCTTGAGCTTGGCCAGTCGGTAGCTCGTTAGAGATTGACTATCACACGCTATCGAGATTGTGAGCAAATTGATTTGCGCACGCGCACCTCAACGTATCGCCGACAACGTCGACGCTGATTGAATATAGGCCGAGCGGCTGATTGGCCGCGGAATGCTTTGAATTATTGAGAACTTTACCAAGATTAATGTCGCCAAAGCGAAGAATGTTAGCGACCCAACATTAATCATGGTTATAAAGTTGTGATTTAGTACTCATATCTTACAACAATAGCTTTCACAATCAAAAGCGAGTTGACTCAGTGGCTTTGTACTAGCACGTATTACGCAGTGATAACCGACAGTTTCTCGGTTGCGTCACAAACTGTCGCATTGTTTAGGCACGAACTTAATTCAGAATATTCGATGTCATAGACCGCAATTACGGCCCGTAACGACTTCCCACGGCTAGGATGGCGTGTCCGCGAAACTGGAGCGTACGGTGACACACAGAGCGCTCTCGACGAACGTAATGCCAGCAATTTAACAATATACGCCACCAGTGACGGTGGCTTCTCGATACTCCCTGCTACAGAGCCAACTGCTAGAGCTACACCAACTCTCAAGTGTCTATGAGGCTTGGTTGTTGATCCCATGCTTTTAAGGCCGTTGTGGTTTCATAATGCTGCACGTTGGCATTTACGTTGGAGAACCAACGTCATCGTGTTGGATACGGTACAGCGCTAGAATCTGTTTACTCGTACGACAGAACCATTCTGCCTTGTTTCTCTCAATATTAATCGACGGTTATAGATTGTTGGAGCTAATTTTTGAACAATATGGACATGGTCATTCGTGTACCTAGTATCTATTATTTCTTATAAGTTTGCAAATTCTTATGCTTGTAATATTTAGGTATTTTACAACGTACGATTATAATCTGATTACAGAAATCGAGACACGTATAAAAGTAATTCATGTGCCGGTAATATACCTACATTAAAATTAAGTATTTCATAGAACCTATTATATTTTAGCTGACTCGCGGTAAATTGCATATTGCACGTCATACCTGACCGTAATATTGTGTTATTCGTCACTCTAAATCTCTTTATAATGGTAGTGTTTTTCAAGAACTGTTTTGGCAGTGATTGCGACATAATAGCGGCGTCCATTTTGAGATGGCGGTTGCACGGATACTAGTGACTCTGTGCCAACGAGTCAATCACAACTAGAAGTAGCCGAGCACTAATTTAGGTCGAACCGTGACTTGATTTGCATGTAGGGCGGCCCGGAGAGACTTACAAACGGCTTGTTTTATGTGTCTATTCACTGATTTTACTTAAAACTCTCCTGTCGTATGAACCAGATTTTCCAGTAATTAAACGTCAAGAATGTTGCCTACTTAAAGTTGTATGTAAATTATCCAAAGAACTGTAAGCGTAATGTTAATGACATTGTTGAATGTATTACTTCTGAGAACTAGACGAGTTCATTGAAACGGAATTCATTCAAACAAATCGAGTGAATTGGGTTTCCAATTTTCGATTATCCTAAATATTGAAATGAACTTGACTGTATTTTACCAGTTTTATTTCATTAAGATAACAGGCAAATAATACAATTCAGGATTTTTATTTACGTCCTTTCTTGAAATTCCGACAATAAGCTGTTATTCAAATTTGTATTAGTTTACTATTCTTATAGCTTTATAATACTATTTGATATAAGATTCTCTATTTACGATTAATAAATATCGCCAACAGCAAGTATCAGTGATAACTATCGCATGCAAAGCTTTTAGAATTCCTTGGTACATGTGCTCACAAGCAATTAAAATTGCAACAGCGATGGCAGAGTGACGCTTCTATTACTTATGGTGACTAAGCGAACATTGTCCGTGAGCCTGCGCGAGCACGCAGATAGTGATTCTGCACGTCAAAACATGGTACTGACAGCAATACATTAGGAACTATCGAACGATCGCGCCTCAACCTGGGCGTTGTAATTTTTCACTGTCAGAGCAGAGACCAAACGTCCTCGTCATCGCGTCGACTGGTGACTGTCGAAAAATTTTAATCCCATTTTGCCTACACGAGGGTTACATGAAACGTTGCGGCAGGCATGTTTACACGTTTCAGGGACCTTATAATATTATTCAATCTTGTTTTCTGTTGTTCAACGCTGCTTTACATATCAATCACAATTTATTTTCATTACCGTTGTTTAATCTGTAACTCGAGTGTCGTGTTTTACAAGAGTTATGATTTTAGCTGTGTGCCTTACCGGTTTCCAGTAACTTCGAATTAGAAAACCTTTCGCAACTGGTTGTAAACCGCTGAATAGGCGTAGTGAGTCGTGCAGTTTGTTGATCTGGTTTGTTCTGGGTGTCTGTCATGGCATAGGAATCCGTTCCCTAGTATTGTTGGTGAAACAGCCGCGCGATGTTGCGATAAAGCTGGATATAATCGGGTTAGGCACGCTGTCGCTCACCGGACTAAGTACTAATTGCCATGGTTATGTGTTATGCGGACCGGCTAATGGCCGCTAAAATATCGCCTGCATTTGCGCAACACTTAGGTAATAACGTGATCTATAGATTGACACAACGATAACATTGTCTGCCTTGTCATATACCCTTTGAACAGTTGTGATACAATGCGATAATTATTATATGTCGAACGATGATCATTAGACTTACTTAGGCCAATTTATGTAACGAGAAAACGAAAGTGTGAGATTATATCGCTTTGCTTTTGATTTAACAGGGGCGTTAAGTGTTGCGTCACTGATAATCTTTAAACTATTATGGAAAAGATCATGTTATGTTGTTAAAATCACGTAGATAATTGTATAAAAAACGGAAAATTTGTACCTGTATTAGACGTCCGTTTTCCGAATAAGATCTATAGCCAGTGTCAAAGCCTACTTGATGCCCTTAGTCCGAGCACTAAAATTTCCATATCCATTACGTTTGCTCCAGATTCTGCATTTGAGTTGCGACACTAGTCTAGGTTATGCGTTCCGGTGCAAATCCACGTCTATGTACCGATTTAACGCTGGTCGTACTTTATTCTGAACTATTATTGGCATAGCGCGTAGTTTCACGCCAAATTACGTCGTTACCCGACTGCCACTAATAGAATATTGATAAGATTTATTCTTATAGCGGTCGTTTAACGTATGACTGAATTTGCTATTGAAATTCCACTAACCAATTTCAGCATAATGTTGTACTTATAGACGTATGTTTCTGATCCTCTGAAGAAAAATATTAAGTAGTTGACTTTTTATTTCTTTTTTAGGAATGTGTAATGTTTTGGATGGAAAAATAAACAGTAGATAATGTTAAACATCTTATTGCCTCGAATACAAAAGTAGTAAACCATACACGAACACGTGACCCTATGTTGAAAACGAAATTGTGTTTGGTTCTGCATGACATTTACTCGTGCGCTTAGACTATCACGTTCGATTCGGTCTCCTTTCGATACTACCCAGAATAACTCGCTGTATGGACTAAGAGCTAGGCTAGCCACGTCTGATATGACACAATAATGAGAGAAATTAAACCTTTCTCGTTAGATTGCTTTACCATCGTCAGTACTAGATCCGGGCATGTGGCAGTTTCTAATGGGGTCAGAGTGATAGACCGACAAAGTTTTTCAGTTGGAAAAAGTAATAATAAAATAGGTGAAACCTGCGGAAGTTGTGTCATTTATAGAGAACAGGGCCTATATTTTAACATTAGAACAACAATATTGTGTATTATTGCGGAAACAAAAACAGTAGGCGACTAACTATAAATTGCATTATACATTATTTGGCAATACTTTCCCCCAACAGAATCTTATGACTATGATATTACATTACTACATTAATTCCCATATTATTGCAATCAAACCCAGAACTCTAGGACTTGTTTTTTTTCCAGTTACTCGCATTCTTTGACCTCCACCACTTTACAGCTGCCAGATGTCTCGATCTAGAAATAAGCATAGTATAGAAAGCTAATTAGGCGGGTTTCGTTGCTCTCATTATTGTGTCATATCTGACGTGGCTAGCTCTCCGTCTAGTAGAGACGCTATGGTATTTGCTCGTTTGTTTTCAATCCCTCGCGCTATGTAAATCTGACCTTTTATTTTGTAATGCAGTTGAACGTTGTAATGAAATTAGGAGGCTATATTTGTGCTATAAGGCACGTGCTCAATATCGATAATCGTAAACGCTACTGTGCCTCGATATCGATTAAGTCTCGTAACGACTGTGATTATTAAGTTAACCGGGGCGGTAACTAGCACACGAGCTTAACTAAGTTTCTGATTTGTGTTTGTGTTTTCAAATGTATAACTTCCGCTATTGCTACGCTAGATGCTTAACGTGCTAGATGAATATTTATAAATTTTATAATGCAAATACAGTATTAGATTTTTTATATGAATGCTTTTCTTTAGTTACTTTTTTGTGTAGTTTATCATTTAATAAAAAGTTGGCACAGTTTTTTATGCCTCAGTTGCAAATGAAAAAGCTTACGTGCTTTACGAAATTTTGTCAAATTTTGGTTTAACAGAATTGTTAAATAAGTTCCTAATCAATAAACATATTTCAAAGTAAACTATGTTTATACATACCTCGATTAAATATATTTCATTGAGCAAATATTATCGTCTTGAATGCAGGACAATTTCTGCAAGGCACATCTTTTACATTTATGCAATATTCCATTCCGTTCTCGTACTACCATACTTACTGCGTGCTAGTTATCTCGAGAAATAAATCAAAACCAACCTGTGCCTAACGAGGAATGCGTTAGTTTTATTACTCTCCTTATTAATCATATTTTTATATGCAGTCGATGCAAAAAGAGAAGGTTATCTGTGCGCGCGGCGAGTAGGCTACAGTCCGTGTGGCGAGCCGAGCGTGAGCGCGAGTGGGAGGTTGGGAGGTTGGGAGTGCAGGCCATATGACGACGACTAACTCGGCCGAGTGCTCCGAGTAAGCATCCAACTGATTAAGGCGCACAATCAGGTCTGTAGTTCAGCCGAGCCTGCCCTTTGAATTTACGATGTGCCCGACCGACGCTTATCGCATGCGAATGATCTGCCCACGGCGTACGGACCGCTCCGCACACATATTTTATTTTATTCTCGCTACCGTGATGTAATGAGCTGATAAATGGGAGAAAACCACCAATTAGTGTCGATGAATTTATTGTTTCTACTTAAAACGTAGGAGGGCCACATACTTACTGATAAATCGTAAATTGCGTTTTTAAATTTGTTACCCTTTGGGATTTAAATCAACAATTAGATTATTGTAATTACACGGATTGTCAATTAAGGATATCTGTATGGAGATTAATGTTTCACCGAGGTTTATAATTTATTCGATTCTTGCCCCGAATCTGAGAATGTGGGATGCATAATTAAATTAATAAAATCAAAAATTTTAACGGGCCGGTATGAACAGTATTTTATTGTTACGAGAATTTACAAAGCTTCACCAGAAACATAGAACAGTTTAGTATCAGGCTGTTTATGCATAGGCAAGTTAGGGGCTCGTTTGTGCTGTGATGCATGCAAATCTGCTCCACTTGAGTCACTCGAATGTGCCTAGACAATAGTGTATGAGCGCTTCGGCGCTCCGCCTAACCAGTCACACTCAAGGCTAATGCGAGACCGTCTACACAGATGCGTTGATGCCGTTTGAGTACTATACGCTTACCATGAGATGACATTGACGTTTTCGAGAACGAGTATCGAGTGTTCTATCTGTGCATCTTGCTTGTAACATTAGTGTAAGAGAGATGCACAGATAGAAAATTCGTTACTCGTTAACGAAAAATAACAATGTCAAACTCAAGTTGTCGTACTAGTTTTCTGGAAATCAATCGAGTCCTCCGTTTGGATATCGACGTTATAAGTCTAATAATGGCTGTACCATACCGCTGCTTTATTGATATTTAATGTCGCATCGATATGCCGCTTTATGGTTGGTCTTCTTTCAAAATTTTACCTACGTTATCATTATATCACTTAAATAAAACCTTGTTGAATTTAGTGTGGGATTGGGCAAATTTTTTATCTTATGATATTTATTTAAGGCAAAGTTAATGTATCTTATGATATTTCAGGTAATTTTAGACCCTATGTTGTTAGTTTGACAAGAGGTTGTTCTTAAAATTGTTGTAATACAAGCATTTTTCTAAAAAAAAATTTTTGTTTCAGGTAAGAGTTCTAACGGAAAAAAGGATATCAAAATGTTAAATACGTGAGTTTTCTTCTTCGATTCTTCATGTTTATATTTTAAATTGAACATACGTTACGTTACGCATCAGATTATCTAGAGCAATCTGCATTGAAATAGCAATGTTTACACGATTGTGGTACACAATAGCCAGACAATTCACTAGAGGTGGCACTGAATAAAATTAGGGCCACATCGAGCAAGTTGGAAACAGTAAGCCAACACACTTATACTGCAATAACAAGTTTACTTACTGGATGTTTATTAAGTCAATAGAGCACGCACTTAGACTAAATATTTCGTGTTTTGCTTGCCGTGAACTACATATGTCAACCATATTCTATGAAATTGTTAATGTCAAACTAACAATAACATTGCTCGGCGTTCAATTGTATGTACATAGAATTAGATTAGATAGTTTAATTTCATCAAGATGATTGGATAACCTTATATAGATGTCATACACAAAGGAAAAGGTGACCTAGGCCTCCGGTACCCAGGGCTGAGATCGAACGACAATAATTAATATTTATTAAAAAAAATCAACTGTAGGTAATAAGATTAAGGTTTACAGTTTTTTTTTATGAAACCATATATAAAGGAGGACCAGTGATATGTGAATGTACAGTCGCCATCAAATATATCGGAGCGGCCAGGGTACTTAAACATATCTGAACATGCACTTTATCGCCTTTACAATAGAGGCGTTGTTCAGATATTTGTGACCACTTTGGCCGCTCCGATATATCTGATGGCGACTGTACGAGTTTGATATTTGTAATGAATATGTACGAGTTTGTCATTTGCTTCAAATTAATGGGCTCTTGTCTGAACCTTAGCATTTTAATGGTAACTACATAGTGTTTATAAAGTAGACGATTGTATTATTCAGTTCCTCATTGTTTTTAGGGTTACGTACCCAAATGGTAAAAACGGGCCCCTATTACTAAGACTTTATGCTTAATGGTGTATTTCCCTTTAGATCAAGAGTATGCCGTGCCGACGCTACCTCACCGAGTAGCAGAATTCGGCTTTTGTAGGGCAATGCACGGTGAACAACTGAAAAGTATACTTCTATGGCCTATTCAATACCTTATAGATCAAGAATAGGCCGTATAGTAGAATCTTATACGACAATTCGTTTACGTGTATAAACTGAACGGGTATAAAACTCCAGTAATAAAATGTATCGTTAATCGTCTGAAAACGTCGTAGTGTCAATAAATCTTATAAGTTTATTCATTTAATCACTTGTTACGTAGCAATTACTAGTGCGCAAATTACACAACGTTCATTAAAACAAACGGAAACCTGTAATGTATAAATATATATCGTAAAGAAGAAATAAGCTTTTCATAATAGCTGCTAATTACTTAAAAGTGGTTTATAGATGGCGAGCTAGCCCCGTAAAAATCAACAAAATAACGAGACCAACAAAAACTCTTCTAGTTCATTTGTTATACCTATACTGCCCTTATTTCTAGATCCGACCATCTGGCAGTTGTTCATCGGTAGATGCCAGAGAATGCAAACCACTACCTAGTAGAATATCGCTCCTAAAGTTCTGGGTTTTATGTAGTATTTTTACAAAGGGGAGGCCTATGTTCAGCAGTGGACGTCTTATGGCTGAGATGATGATGATGATGATGATGATGATGATGGGTATTGTTTGTAATTTATTAGAATACATCATTGCCAGATGTTTCTTTTGGGGAAACGTAGTTCCAAGATATGTATAATATTAATTGTCGTTTGCTACTATTTTTCTTTCCGCGATAGTACGAAATGTTTCATGTTTTAATGTTAAAATATAGAAGATAGCTTCTACAAATTAGATAGCTTCGACAGTTTTTACTTACGTTTGTATCCTTTTTTCCAACTGAAAGGTTTTGCTGGCCTGTCACTTATTAATATCTCCACCAATTAATAGCTGCTAGATGCCCGGATATATTCATAAGGATAAAACTTATAGCAAACTACCTAGAACGGTTTTATTGCTCTCGGTTTTGTTACGGGGCTAGCTCTTAGTCTATTACCTTTACTTGCTTAGAACTTGCTATAAAAATATCGTTTACGACTGAATGAATTATGTATACGGGTAATGTTGCTGTAATTCTTCGTTCTATAATGATTCATGATAGTTTTATAGTCTAAAAGTATTGTAGTATTATGAAATGCTACCGTTAGTTGTTAGCTATTGCAAAGGCTTATTTTAATATCGTTATTATAACATACACAAAATTTTACATATTTTTACTCAACAATTTGCATGCATTTAAATTGATGGCAATTTGGAATGATGTAATGTTCCTTCTTGTAAGAATCTTTGATTGAGCATAACGCCGGAATAAGAGCTACCTGTAATTTAAACACATTTCCATATAAAGCTCGTGCACATCACTGTTTCTTAAAAAAAAACTTTGAATTAAACAAATGAATATAAGTAATAAAAATCTTTTTTTTAGCTACCGCTAAATCGATTGCAGTACGGAATAATTATTACTAGCTAGCAATTAAATATAGACAACTTGATACCTTTTTGTGAGACTGGCCAGAGATAGCGAATGACCGGGAAGAATGGAAGAGAAGAGGGTAAGTAAGGCTTTGCCCAGCAATAAGACGGAATAGGCTCATAAAAACAGTAGCTTGGTCTGAGAACCTACCATGAGTTTGACATTGTCATTTTTCGTTAACGAGTAACGAATTTTCAATCTGTGCATGTCGTTTACACTAATATGTTACAAGCAAGATGCACAGATAGAACACTCGATACTCGTTCTCGAAAACGTCAATGTCATAACTCATGGTAAACGCACTGATTGCGCTAAGTAATTAAGTTCTCGCAAGCGTTTTCCGGAAACGCAGTAGCGTAAACGTAAGCGTAGCTCATAGTGCAAAGCTCAAATATATGAAACTGAGACGCCATGTACAATGAATGAAGCATTTCTGAATCGCGAATACCAGCTTTTATTGTCCCTGCTCCAGATTGCATAAAAAAAGGTTTAATCGCGCCCAGTGACTTTCGTGCGAGCTTGTACGCTAAAGTGAAAAATGTTTATAAGAGGTCTTTAAACCGTGTCACGCAACAGGGTACCCAGATCGAAATCTACCATAATTAAATATCTTATACACCCTTTAATACCCCTATTTATTTACTCGTCGTCTTGTTCGTGAATTAATTAAGATTGATACGAAATACTCTTTTAAGTCTACTTTTAAAATAAGGCCACATGCCATAAAACGTTTTTGCGACGTTCGTACTAAATCAATTTGAGCTCTAAGGTTATTTTACTTCGCAAACATTATTTTAATTTAATTTATTATTTTTTGTGATTCATGTAGTCGCCATTTAGACATATAATTTATGAGGCAGACGTTAATTAGCAAGCTCTGTGCTGTATCTACTTATGTATATATACATATTAAATAATAATAAAAAACATACAGAAACACAAAGACAATAGTATAATTATAAGAACATTTCTTACCCCCTTATTCATAAACGTTTCTCAGGGCTCAATTAGTTAATGTATGTTTTGTCCTCATCTGTCACATTGACAGTCGTGATTGTGAGAAACAGACAAAACATAAATGAACTAATTGAAGCCTGAGAGACGTTTATGAATAAGGGATAGCCTTTAATTTTAAATTTTTTATTGATTTCGCAGTTTTCATGCTTCCTTGTTCTTTAACTGACAAATCGGCTATGGGATCAGTCCTTTTTTATTAGACTTTTTTAAATTTAAATTAATAGCAAAAGCCGCTTGATTGGAAGCGGTCAGCGTCACCCATGAACATAAAGCGGTTTTCACACTGCTGCGGTTTCCGCATGCGTCGACGGTGTGCGAACGAGATAGCGCTGTCACGCTTGCACACTGCCACCGCATCCGCTTGCGGCGCCAGTGTGATAACCGTCTAAGCAACATTAAAACGTAGCGATTCATGCGTTGCCAACCTTTGAGAGCCCTCTACGCCGGTCTCTTGAAGAAGTTCAAAGTAAATACCTAATAGGAGATTATTTTTTTTTTCTTCCAAAATTAATTCGCTACTTATTTTTGTGGTGTTATGTTTCTCAAAGTTAGTATGGCCGTTGTATTTCCTCTTTTGTCAGTACAAAAGACTTCAACGCGTGTGTATTACATTTTTCCCTAGTGTTTATGCTATATTAAAAATGGTTTAAATTAATTTCTGTTATATGCATGTGTTACGGTTTAATCTATAACCTACTTAAGTAAGAATTATATACCTTTCTCAAAGTACTTCTAGTGCTGGAAGCCTCGAAAATATTTAATTGTTTATTTTCTTTTTTTCAAAACGTAAAATACTCTAATATCGGAATTAAGTAAATTGAAGTTATGTTATCTATCAATACACTATAAAACCGGATAGAAACACGACAAATAATAGGGGCGGGTTAATAGCTATCCCGACTAATAATTGACGTTGACAAATCTTGATGAAATAATCGAATAGTGTCTCCATTAATTGACTCCATACAAACCTTCCATAATAAAAAGTATTATTGATCCGAACTTGAATCACGTTAAAGGGTTTAGTAGTGAAGCAATTATTGTAATAATTGTAATAAGTAAAGTTTTATAACCTTACTTTCCAAGCCTTAAATAAACAATATTTAGATTTCGACAAATTGATAATGCTCATTCATCATCAAGTTTATCCAGTAATTTTGAGACAAACTTACTATAATTGTAATATTTTGGGTAAAACAGCTGCCAAACAGCTTTCGCGTGTTAAAAATTACCCGTCAATCCAATCAGCACACCTGCTTGAAACTAACGAGCCTGCATTACTACTAGTCTAGCTATAACAAATAAATAAAGTGGGTGTAAGACGCGAGTCGTATAATTAGAGTGAGATTTTGTTTTATTTGCGGGCTGCTTAAACGCCGATGTGGGACCAGTGATGTGCTATCGTGAATATTTACCACTCGTATTCATGTTAAAAAAATAAAATCACGAAAATAGCGTTCAAAGGGTTAAACAGCCCTTTGAAAGCTTTCATATTTGAATGAAGCACCAATAAAAATAAGCGAGAATGCCTTTATACTGATTTTCATTTTTGTGGTTCATGGCATGATAGGCACGACATCTCATGACCACATTAGTGGCTCTTGGCGTTTAAAAGGTTAGTATTCTTGGGAATTTTTATTACAATAACCTATATTTCAGCGAACGGCCATTTTGTCTGCTGTAGTAAACAAAACATCAAAATAAGCCACACTTTACGTTGATAAAATAAAATTGATAATAAAAATAATCCCGCCTATTTATTATATTCACATAACTCTCGGTCCCCCGCTTTTTCCGGCCAGGTGCTGAGGAAAGCGTCCAAATCGTTCCGCCATCTCTGTTTGGGCCTGCCCCGTCCGCGCCTCTTTTGCGGCATCCATTTGGTGGCTACACATGCCCACCTATCCGGATGCATGCGGCAGACGTGACCGGCCCAGTCCCACTTAAGTCTGGCGGTCTTCTTGCCCACGTCAGCTATGCGTGTTTTGGAGCGCAGCGTAGTGTTCCGGATACGATCCATCCTGTTGACACCTAGGATGCTGCGCTCCATTGCTCGCTGGCATACCTTCAATTTGGACTTCTGACTCTCGGTGAGCGACCATGTTTGAGCACCGTAGGTTAGGACAGGCAGAATACACATGTCAACGAGTTTGCGCTTCAGCGACATTGGAAGGTCACCCTTCATTAGCTCCTTCATGGACCAGTAGCTCTTCCAGGCATTCTGAACACGGCGCTCAATTTCCTTGTCTTGCCTGTCGCTGAAAGAGACTAACTGGCCCAAGTAGATATACTTAACCGAGAGTTATGGAAAACAGCGGGAGAGGCCTTTGCCCAGCAGTGGGACACTACTTTAGGCTAATTAAAAAAATATATATATATTATATTCATAAACGTCTTACAACACTCAGTTGTTAATAAAGACAAAACATAAATTAACTAAATGGGGCTTGTAAGACAATTATGAATAAACGGGTGAGTGTGTACAAAATCGAATTTTTATTTTTTTTAGAGCTTAGTTTCTAGTTAAATGAAGCACTTTCTAACATTAAAATTTCGTTTTTCATTTAAATGTTCCGTTTTTTTAAGGAATTTATACACAAACAAAAGAATATTTTGGAGATTCGAAAACGAAATTTAAATGTTAGAATGTGCTTTTTTTAACAAGAAACAAAGACTGAAGTAATTTATTCACAACGCTAATTGCACAATACACGGGTAATTCCCCTAATATTACTGTTCATGGGAACGGGAATATTCAACAAGCAACGTGGCACGTCACTAGTGGAGGCGCGTTTGCGGCGGCGGCAATTATTCACGGCAACTTACTTAAGATTAGTCATCTTTTTTCACGTAAATTATACAAAGCTGGGGGCAGTGAGAAAAGCTGAATTTTACGGATCAGGCATTTTGTCATGACACTGATTCACGTTTTCAATTAGCTTAAAATAAAAACATCTATCGTTGGTGAAGTTAAGTATTGTTTTTTTTTAATAACACACATGAACTTAATTTCGAAAACTTTGTTAAGGAGGAGCAACATTTTCGCTAAAAAGTTATGCACACCTCCTAAGATTAGGAAAACTCGGATTGCATGCATTTAGGACCACATGAAGGTATTAAAATGATTTCCATCCTGCTCGGAGGTTAAAACCTCTAAACGCTTTTTATAAATCTCATTTGCTTAGCCTATGCGTAAAATGATTTTTGCTCATTAAATTCGTCGTGGAAGTGAAAATAATGACAGTGGTCATCGTTAATTGCGATGCGATTAATTGGACAAAAATACACGACCATACGTTCATAATTTTTATCCAATAAATTACATCCATATTTTAGAACCCGACTGTCACTTGTTGTGCGCTGGCTTGAGTCGTTTTTCCCAGGCCTCCTACTAGTCTTCATGAGTATTAGACTTCTTCTTCTCCCTCCCAGCGTTTTTCCCAGCTTTTTGCTATCTTGAGCCTGGGGTCCGCTTGCTAATCTAATCACGGGAATCGGTGTAGGCATTAGTTTTTACGAAAGCAACTGCCATCTGACCTTCAAACCGAGAGGGGAAACTAGGCCTTTGTTGGGATTAGATCCGGTTTCCTTACGATGCTTGGCAAACATCAAATGATATTTCGTACATAAGTTCCGAAAAACTCAGTGGTACGAGCCGGGGTTTGAACTTGAACCCGAGACCTTAGGATGGAAAGGTTGACGTCCTACCAGGCCACCAGCGCTTATTAGACTAATAAAAACAACCATTACCTTACATTTTGTTAGATGCATCGCTTACAATCTTTTCTGTTTCGCCTTAAGGATGACTGGTAAAGATTGTCTTATGATATTAAGTCTTTTGTACGTTAAGTTTTTTCTTATGTGCAATAAATATACTAAGCTACTACATTGCGGTAGTCATAAATACTATAACAGTTTGATTTCAATACTGGTCCATTATTATGCAGCGGGCATCAAGTCCGCGTGAACGGGCAGCGCAAGATCGGGGCTGAAGTTTTAATAAGAACACGTCAGGTTGCAGCCAGCGATCCCGTGAATAACTGCTAGGGGAATAAACTTTAAATTCATACTTATTTATAAACAGGCTTGAACGTAAATCTTACAGTATACATGTCCCTAATGGTTGCGCTTGCACACGACATAATGATAAAAGAGTCAAATACGGCTTTTCGTGAACAAAAGATTTCCCTCGTCATGATTGTTCCTTAGGTCCCAAAGATGGATTTGAGAAGTGGAGCCACCAATATTATTGCTCTCAACTTTATCTTGATACCTACATCAGTTAAGCTAGTAGGTCAAGTTTGGTATCGTTTTCGTATAAAACGGGAATGCCGAACTCACTTTAGATATCATTTTGACACCGTTCCGAAGCAAAAACATGTTAATAAAAAAAATAACTTAATTTGGAACTTATTTCACAAGGAAAAGATTCAGAACTTAAAAAGAACTTTGAATCATGAAAAAATAAAAGAAGCTTTAGAGAGCCCAATAATTCGTTCATTTAATAAAAATATAATGTCATAAATGTTCGTAATTTTTGTTTTGAAAGTCCGAATATGATCAGACTACATTTTCTTAGGCACAGGCGCAACCACTTCATTTACTTATTTATGCCAAATCCATTTAATCGCAGTGAGAACCATTTAATTTTACTAAATGAGCGTGTATAAATACCCTACATTTCCAGGCTATTAATCCAATTGAGCGGGTTGCTCTATTTGTGCGTGCTTGCTGCTTGAAAAAGAACTCTGGAATTCCTCGCAGTGTTATGATGATATAGCCATGATTAATATGGTATTTACATGCGTTAAGAATGCTGCTTTTATTGATACCGACGATATAAAAACTTACAGTAGTAAAAGCGGGATGAGAATGAAATTAATTTTTAAATCTCATCTACTGATATTGCGGGTAAAGTTAGCATGGCTCTGGCATATGAATATGTTTTCCGTGTTTTTTTTTACTTTGTCAGAGCAAAAGCCAATTACACGCGACGGTATGTCACATCCCATTACATTTGCAAAGTTTCATTTGGTTGGCGCTCTTTAGAATATTAAAATGAAGTCGTTGGCAGTCGGTACAGCGTGTTCTTTTAATGTTTGACCTAACTACGCGATGTGAATGTCTAACTTGTTAGAGTAGCAGACCTAATTAAAATAATACTATTTAACTACTCAATTACCAAAACTGGTCTTCCATTTCTTTGTTCGCATCGTAATCCGTGCAACGTAACTGCCAAATTAGATTAGCTAAACATCATAACTAGGTTACCTACTAGGTACAATTAATTTTGAATTAAGCAGAACGTCTGCTAACGATACCCTAATAAAAGATATGGTGGATTAATTCGCAGCCTTCAGGTAAGTCTCAGTAGTTCAGTTCGTCAGAGCGATGGGCATGTTTCCCAGAGTCGCGAGTCCGAGTCTTGGCTGAGGCAGTGGATTTTTCTACTTTTCCTTTATTTCTAAACATTGTACCTACTTAGGTGTTCTTTTTTCTGTGATCATACTGATCACGCATGAAACAATCCGCGCAGAGTTAGTTTGGCGGTCGTTCCATAAACTCCTTTTGTATGTTTACATTTATTACTCGTATATAAATACATTTATGCAGAAAAAGCTCTGCATCATTAACCTATCATCTCGCTCCCTTTGCCTTTGAGTTTTAGTGGCAAATATTTGCCGAACATAATATTAATAATACACCGAACGTAATATGCCAGATGAAACCACATAAAAGTACTTACATAAACTACTATATTTTTCCCTCCTTACGCCGTTAGTTCATCCCACATAATAAAACTTTGTATTCTACAACTTCTTTTCCTTACAGAGTGCAGCAATAATTATGTTTTAAAAAAATCTTTCATCGGTTAACTGAATGGATTGTATAAATATTAACCTCACGTTGTTACAAAAGATGAAGCAGTTGCAACATGTTGTGTACAGTATCCATTAATTACAACATTGTTGCCGCGGCTTTATGTACATAACGGATTATGTATAACTTCAGCACATCGGACAATTTCGATTCTGGAGTGAGCAGTGACTTCCGCAGGTTGATAAAAGCGTGTAATTGTATCGTCGGCAGCCATTTTGTTTGCGGGTGGGGTCGACCCGATCCCGCCTTGCGTTTCCGCCACGGGATAATTAAATACTACCCCACCACAGGGCTCCCCTTCCAGATGCACTTTGCTATACAACGGCATTTTGTGGTCGGTAGGGAATTTTGAAACGTCGCCTTTCATGTATTTTTCTAAGCGCTGTAATTTGCTGCGAGACCAAGCATTCATGGCAAATATTAGTAATAATGCAAATCATGGTAGTTATGCTTGGCTGTGCACTAGTCTGGAGCTTGACGTTATAATTTTCGTTCTTATTTATGAAATACACATAATGAATAAACATTAGAAGTATTATAAATTGTCATTTATTTAGTTTGAACTGAGACAACAATCGAAGTAATGACATATTTATATGAAACCTTATTAAATTTCTCTTTTTTGAAAACAGATAGTTTTCATAATTAGGGACAACACGTCGGCCGGACAACGGAAAAATATTTAATACCAAGAAATTATCCATTTGAATCGTAAGTGTGGGCGGTTACTAAAGTAACATACTTCACTAACGTAACTTAATTCCTAGTAGTATTAGGGTACGTATAGTAACGGTTTTATGGCTTATTGTCTGCGAAAAGCATTATGCTGTCCGTTTATTCGTACCTCCTTCGCTTTCCGATTGTTATTCCACAATCCGTTCGACTAGCCCATCCAACGCCTTTTGAATTTATCTTAATGGTGATGCTAAGTACACCGAAGAAGCGCTTCTCGCAAATCAGCTCATGAAATAACGGTTTGTGAAGTTTGAACGATGCTAGAATGTTCAGCTATGAACTGGATATCTTTTGTTTAAGTCTATATTTTGCTAAGGAAAGAACGGCAACCAGTGTGTAGGAATTTTTAATATGTCAAATTCATGGAATACCTTGATATTTTAAGGCAGTAAATTTGTGTGACCGGCACCCCACCAGTTACATATAACATCACCCGTTAAGTCTGTGTCCACTGTTCCGTCCAAACTATAAATGTTCTAGGACTGTGCCAAGCCCGGATAAAGCTGCGCACGCTGGACTTTGCCCACTACAACGTATCAACAGCTGTTTTTTACCCACCCGTATGTAACGCGTATGCAACGGGTTTGTAATGTAACCCGTATTATACTGGTTTGTAGTAACGCGTATCATGCTCGTACAAAATTACTTTGCAAATCGACGACGTACGGTTTTATTTTGCATAACCTGTATTTCTATATTCTCTCATTTGGGGTATATTCTCGGGAACAAGGAAATATTCCCGGGAACAGCTAATCACAAAGTCGTGGTTTATGGTGTTGGTCAGAGCCGGAACGGTCTAGTGGGCAAAGTCTCATGGTATTCATACAAAGAATATTTTTGTGCATGTGTTGTTAAGGGCACGATCGTGGCAAGATCTTGGTTTGGTCGGAATAGTGGGCACAAACCTGGAACTGAAGTATGGAAATAATTAATTAGTATAACTTGCAGGAGTAATACACATAATACTTTTCTCCGGAAATCTCTATGGGATTGATTGTTAAATAGATAGTAATTCAGGTTTACTACGTGTACTACGTGTGTAATTATTGTGAAATAAAGATACTTGTAGATGCTGTTGCTGAATTTATTCTAGCTAATTTCTTAAACAACAATCTACAATAAAATTAAATATTATGATTCAATATAAAATTAAACTAAGAATATTGCTTACAATCATACTATTCAAATATCTAATTTACAGTATACTAGGTACGTAGTTGCAGTTATTTAATTGCAATGCACCCCAGCCATCGGGTGCGCGCGTGCTTCTGATTTAGAGCAAATTGAACCGGGAGATTGGCTCGCGGGAGATCTCATTTGACGCTGCGACGCGTCCAATTGTCTAAGTCCCCGACTCCATCCATTGTCTCAAGTTATCACTGCTCCGTTATTAACACCGGGCGGCGATTCTATCCGATCCGATGCAACGTATTGCTTCTGCGTATTGTGTTATTTATGTGGAACAAACGAAAGTTCAATCGGGTTCAGAGATATTTTCCTTGAGTTTATTTGAGTCTTAAGAACCGGGATATCGGGAATATTCCACATTTATACGACACAGTAACAGTAGCTACACATTGTGGTATAGCTACACGTTGTTTTGCTTCTCAAGTACAAAGGGTTAATATATCTTATATTTAATTGTCTAGTGGGGCAGAATCTTCACATAAAATACACATACATTTCATCACCTGTCACAACTCTCACTTTTGCAATTGATGTGACTATAAATATAACGTCACCTCACACTTCTAAAAGCGGCAAGCTATTTGGGTTATTATAGCATGTGCACAAGAAATGTATACAGAGTACTTTTTCAACGTTTTGTGTTGTGCTCCGTCAGTTGACAAGAACTTTAATTGAAATCTTTTACAATTTTCGAAATCGCGTTAAAACTTGCCATTCCATGAGGTCAAAATGTATGAAAATATGTTCAATCCTTAAGAGAAATTGTAAAATCAATGTTTGCTGAGCCAATGCTGAGACACCACATATCTTAACTCCAGCCACATTCAAACAGAACTACACTAAACTTTCGGAAACTGCATCCAAAGCGCACTTTAACGTTTCATCACATCTCGGCGATGGTATTTGGAAATCGGATGAATATTGGCGAAGTGTTGACGTAGATTATATCCCGCAGCGCATTCGGCTCGTTTTAATTGCGGCTCGGACGTGCGCTGATTTAAGGCAAATTGAATGCTTGGAGCCTGCACCGGTCGACGTCTCATTCATCCACTCTCGCACCTATCAATTAACTAGAATGCGCTTTAAAATTGCTCAGGCCCATCACTAAGCAGCGCGTTGTTTTAACGAGAAACCTTTTATCGCATGTTCTGAAACAGTAATATATTTCGGCTTGATGGAAACAGAATTTTGTGCATCAGTTACGAATTATGAAGAGAGGCCTATGCTCAGCAGTGGGTGATAAATGGCTGAAAATGATGATGCAACACGTTAAATACAAAACATTATCTACAATAGCGAAATAGGATTTTAAAATTATTTATTTAGGAACATACAAAGACTACCAACAACAAACTTAGATATGAAAATAAAACTAAATAAACTAACTAAAATAAACTTAAATATAAACTTATATATAAAACTAAAATAAACTTAGCATATATTATCTTATGCTCCCCAGTTCGCCTTCGTGGGTCATGGTACCCAGAAGGCTGGCAGCGTTGCCTCTTTGGATGGCCAGGCTTATCCTCTGACCAAAAAAACTGCGAAATAGGTACCTTATTTTACCAAAAAGTAGGTATTTACTTACTGCAGTGGCGCAGCGATCCAAAGTGGATCTTGGCCTCCAATACCAAAGATCGCCAGGCTCCTCTGTACACAGTCGTCTCTGTCCAGTCAACGGCACCCAGCGCGGTGAGGTCCTTCAGCACCTCGCCTTTCCAGCGGTACCTAGGACGCCCAGATGGTTTTCGACAAGTTGCAGCCAGAGTATGCTCTCCAGACAGCACGATCTTCACCCATATGAAGTACGTGTCAGAGCCATCGGAGTTTAGCGGCTTTTGTTTTCCCAATGATCCAAGTCGCATTTGCCTTTTTTCACATAAAACAATTTTTTAATAAAAAAATACGTTGAATACCTATTATAAGGTATTTTAATTTACGTAGCAATGTAACTAAGCATTGAGTAGGTGTATGAAGTACATAAAACAAGTGACAATACAGGGCACAGCTAGCCTGGATTAACCCGGCTTAGTCGGGACGAACAGTCGTTGTGTCCCAGATTTGAATATCGCACATGAATACCTAAACCCCCAGAGATAGGTTCAGTCACAGTAGTAATATAGTATTTATAGTATTAACGGTAAGTGACGATAAATGGCATACGGCTGTTGTTATATATTTCATATGTTTTCACTTGACTTCTATGACTATTTTATTCTCCTTTACTTCCCTGCTAGGATTATGTTCCCTACGTAGTGACGCTACAGGAATTCTATGACTATTCTGGACTAAGGAGATTATATTTTTTCAGCCAGTTCGTTATTCAGCAAATATCTCATTCAATTATTCGATTTATTATAATCAGGAAGCACACTAAGCACATAAGTTAAAATATATTATTCAACAACAAAATCAACAACTTGGTTAACACTTGAATCCCTCACTACGTTCAAAAAATCTACTTTGAAATCCCTCGCTACGCTCGAGATTTTATTATAGACTCCATCGCTTCGCTTGGGATTCAATGCACCCCCTAAATATTTCATTTTATTCCCTTGATACACAATCTACTAGGGTAAACCGCCAGTAACTGGCCACCTCAAACTAAAAATGAGCTCTATTTACCTACAAACAGAATTCATTTCAGCATGACATTTTAATTACTGGCCACTCTTCATTAACTGGCCGCGTTATACTAAAATGAATTCTGTTTGTAGGTGAATAGAGTTCATTTTTAGTATGAGGTGGCCAGTTACTGGCGATTTACCCTATCATTTCTTTATTCATCATTGTCGTGCATTGGTCCTGTCTTAGGCATTCCATGCCCCGGTAAAATGTACATTTGTTAAATTACCTACTGCAAAAAAACATAAAATTCATCCTAGTGTTTAATCTACATCATTATCAGAAACGTTTTTTAGGAGCAAAAATCGCATATGCCATTTATGCGCATATGTTATTTAAATACTTTGAAAAGGTTAATCGTATTTAATAAGGCAAATCGTAATTTGATTACTTGACATTAATAACCCACTAACTGTTCACTTACCCAGATAAGACGGCGAATTAAATGATAGTCCCCTCTGACAGTATGTAACATGACAGCAGTATCATCCGGGCAGCGTTCCGCGAGTAATTGTGGACGAATATTTAATGAATAGCGGAATGCGTCCGCACTGTCAGTCCGTACTATGACAGCACAATAAGGAATATTCGGCGCACTGTGGCTTGACATTAACGGCGTAAATTCAAGCCCTTAGAGTAGTACTGTCGTATACGTCTTTAGAATTCAACGATAGATACGACGTTATCGTTCCGTGGAAACTAAGTTCTGCCATCGTAATTCTGGGTCGTTGGAGAATTGGACTCGCGATCCGAGCCACATCAACCATCTTCAAAAAAAATAAGAATTCAATTTGATCGTAATTATTTTGCTACGCATGTATCTTTGTGTTGTGATAACTGATAACTTATTGGATTATTTGTGGTAAGGTTCCTTTTTCGTAAATTGTAAACTGTGGGCCATATAAAAAAAAGTTCTTGCGCATATGTATGTACTACATAAAGAAGGCTAGTAGGTCCCTTCATCAAAAAATAACCATAACCTAACTGAAATACTGACTTGCGCATCAATAAATCCAAAATAAACATCAACACCTTTTTTTTGATGCTTAAGTCGGTATTGTAAGGCGATTTAATCTACAAAAATATTTTTTTCTTTTTTCGTTGGGGTAAATACTTAATGAGATATGGAGGGAAGAAGATGGTAATTTTACACCACAGGCGGCGCTGTACTCTAGTTACTAGGGAGCCCTCACCTCCCTCCCAGTCATTTCACTAAAAAGGGACCTTTACACTTTACCCGTTAGCTTCAGTCCCATTCATCAGTACCTGGAATATTATTGTTTATGACACCGTTACCCACAACTATACCAAAATTCGCTTTTACTCGGATTATTTCCCCTATTTTACTTGATTGGGAACGCTAACTGATTAGCGTTTCACAATGTTTTTTTATTTATTTTTTGTTTTTTTATCGTATGGCTACACGTCACTGGATAGGCATTTCTTCTCTCTGGGTGGTAATAGTACTGGGAACGTAGATCGTGAAGAAAATCCGGTAAGTACTGCGAGGTCCAGATGAGACACTGCAACTCTTTTAGCACCACCCAGGGTAGGGATCACGTGTAGGGTTGTCTAAGCTAAGGTGTTTCCTACGGATGCAGAGTAATATTGTCCCTCATATTTTTTACTATAAAATCAATTAATCACAAGACAGGAAGCTATAAATGGCGTAGTGTTTTGCCTCAAGGCATACTCTACCAATTGGCCGTAGAATTAAAGAGATTCTCGTATATTATTTAGCTATGAAGCTAAATACGAAAGTTATTGATGGATATCTGAAACCAGTTTCAAATATTTGAATCCTTTATTTGTTTCCTTTTCGAGTATCTGAATTGCTCCAAATGGTGATTAGTTAAACTGATAAATCAGATTGTTTGGATTACGGTTTAGGTATTTTGTATCGACTTGACCTTTACGAAGTTAATTAAACAGTGTCTATTGTTAATAAGTAATAACTAGTCTTTATTGTTAATCAATGAATTAATAAAAAATAATGTAAATTTGTTTATTACTTTGTTTATTAGTAGATAAGTAGGTACCTCCATAGTTTTTAACCGTTATTGTAAATAAATAAATAATATACATATAGTTAAACACGAACACTTGACATCTCGGAGAAGAGACACTATATGTAACATATTTATGTGTCGTTTCTTTAAGTGTTTATCTTAGCTTTTAGCTATATGTATGTAGTGTAGAAATGTTATCCATCGGCATATTGATTTAATTTCATGTTTTTCTCGCAATAAGAACTAAGGAAATGATCGCGCAATTTACGCTATTTAAGAATTTCCACGAATTGTGAATAACCAGCTTCACGTATTTAATATAGTAGGCAGCTTCATTGTTGTGTATTTTTTAGAAGATCGATTATCTAGAAACACGGTAACTGTAACTAATAGGTACGCATTCAGCCGGCCGTGCCCGAAGTGGTATCTGTTTAATTGAATTCTCTAAAACGGCGTAACGAATGTGTGATTCATTTTTTATTTCCAATCCAATAGTCATTGATGGCATTGACTGCTTACGACTTAAACGTTTGATTTGAGATACAATATTGACTGGATGTATTGGTTATGCGTAGTGATGTGCCGTGGGAATATTCCCGGGAAGGGTAATATTCCCCGAATGGGGGAATATTGAAATACCTACAGGTTATGGAAAATGAAATACCTATTAGTAATCAAGGTTGCTAATAATAGTATTCAGTAGTTTTTTTTAAATTTAAAATGGTTTAATTAATTACATAAAAATATTTTATTGAAAGTTTGTATACCTAAAGATATGTCTTATAGATTTTTATTCATGTTTTTTGGACTCCTGATTCAAAAGTTAAAGACGAACGAGTTTTCAGTACGTATTCTCTACATCATATTCATATTCATATTCTTTATTTGTATTGATCATACATTCTCACAGGTATAGGTAATATAATTTGACAGTTGTAAAACAGTTGTTGTTAGGTAATTGTTTTATTTACAATATGAACTATTAACATTTGAGTAGGTACTTCTTCGATCTATGAACTTCGATCGATCATTGCAGTAATATAAATATATCACTAGGGGACGCCAGAGCTTGATCATAAAAAATAATTTGAGTAGGTACAAACGCATAAATATTGTAATAAAATTTCCCGTCAAACCACAAATGTACTAACAAGGACACGTTATCGACATCTCGACACGGTTTCGTCTGTTCCTACAAATTGCTTTCGGCTCGTTAATTGATCAAAATTGCTTTCGGAATGACTGGTGTTTTTGGTTCTGCGAAGTGCGCGCGACCTAATGATAACTTGCGCGGTAATGGCGTCCGACTCCGCTGCGCCGGAGTGTGCCGCTGCTGAGTCAGGCTATTTGAACACCGCCCGACGCCTTCAGGTAGCCGTTGACGATGCTGTCTTGTTCTTTATGTCTTGATTAGTGAGTTATTATCTTTAGAAATGAAAGGTTGTTTGAAATTGAAGTGCGATTGTGATTATGAGTGCTAGATGAGTTACTGAATTCTTTACACTTGAGATTTAAACATAAGCTGAGCATCGTCAGTTTCAATTAGAAGGTTAAAAAGTTCCTATTGATATTGAATACGAACCTCTTGAATTCGTTATTAAATAGGACTATTAATTTTGTTGTAATTTATTACTGTTGCCATTTGATGATAGACCTTAAATATATTCTATTATTCTCCAATTTCAGAATCCCGCCTTAAGACTTGAGGTATACCTATTGAATATCTACCAGGAAGTTGGTTATCCGTGGAAAAATTATGTTTACTCATGGAAGGTATGACGGTTTGAAATATATTTGTTTTCTGTACTCGTACGTCTAATAATGCCTTATAAAATCGACACACACTTTTCAACTCTTAATAGAAGTTTAATAAGAAAACCAGGCAACACTAAGAATATATAGGAACCCATGTTACGTTATCTGCATTATGATTTAATGTCAGGAAGCTGTACCATAAAGAAAAACCGCGTGTGCCGCCGCGGGGCGGCATGCTAGTTTATTTTGAATTCCCGGCACGCTCGCACCTCCTTGTTTGATTGTATTTCACTTAATCCGTCCGTTCCGCTCATTTTCTATGGTAATTCATCGGTTGCATTGTTTTATTAGGGTTCAATTTGTTGAGAAAATAACGAACCGTGCTTTAAACTTATTTTTCATCCTGCGTTGTAGCTAAATCTGTTTAAACCGTCTTCGTTTAAGAGTTAATGGAAATCGTAAATGCGCTTGTCAAAACGTAATGGAAGCAAGTATTGCAGGCTGTTTTATTATACAGAACCATCGTAGAGGCTGGCTTGTTCTAACTTTTTTCTCTTGTATCCGGTCAAGCCACTCTCGTTTGCACCTTGTCAGCACCGCCGATTCTATCTCAGGCCCTAATTGCTGATATTCCATTAAAGTAATAAATACGCTGCTCCCTAACACCTTCTTATTAAAGGGCTGATTACTGCACTTTGCCGAATCTATTATGTCATGGTTTGTTAATGCGTGAAGAGTGTTTTAACGCCTTCTATGATGTGTATTTTAGGTTAGTTATAAGTGCTCTCGAGGTTAAAAACGGCAGTCTTTATTACAAGAACCCATACTATGAAGCTTGTTTACTTGCTGTAGCAATAAATTATTTCTCCGCATTGTAATCGAGATTAAAACTGGTTTTAAGTTCTCTTACTCATTATGTTTTTCTACTAATGTTGAAAAGAAAAAAATAGATGTCAAGCTTGATAATACAATTAAATGTTAAACTAGACTTGAACCATCCAAAATACGTAGAGTACTTGCGCCTTAATAGAGATGGCGGGTCTTAATTAGTTTCGCCTTTTATTTCTACGGGTAATTGCGACTTGCTCGTAATTGTCGTCTCGTTGGAACAACGGTAAGCTGCCACAATAAAACCAAAAATGACGCGTTCACACCATATTGAGTCATACGCATTTTTTCTCGACTCAAACCGTAGTTCTCACGCGCGCATCTGATTGCCACAAGACGAGGCCGATAAGGTTCTATCTGGCTGGTACAAGTGTGAGATTCAAACCAAAACTTTTTAAAAAGATTTATGTATTTTTGATAGAAAGGAAGTTAAAGTGACTTTGTCTATGCTATTTTTATTTTAAGATTTATATATTTTATTTTATTTTTAGTAATCGTATTCTATACTAATCAAAAATTGCTTTGATTTTTTTATAACTAATTAGGAGTATTTCTATGTTTGATACTTGTGCAGTTGTCCTCATAAACTAATAAATAAGGCATAAATCTAATAAATGTTGACAAATATCAAAATGCAGCTATAGTAAGATTTTTTAAGATTATTATTATGCTCTTTATTTATTTTTGTTCTTAAATTAGGTTTTTATAATATTTTTACAAAAGTAAAATACAAAAATACATCAAAAACATACAAAAACAATAAAAACATTATAAAAAACCTAATCTAGGGTGCCGCCGGCAACAGGGCAGGGCCCAGGCTGCCGGTGGTTAGGGCCGCAGTGAGAGGAACCGGCGGACTATCCGCGCCGTGTCCATGACCACCGCCTTCTGTATCTGACCCTTGATCCAGCCACCTAGCGAGAGTCTCTCGAGGTGTTGATCGAGACTCTTCGCTATGAGACCATTCGCTGAAACGATTACCGGAACGATGATCGTCGAGTCAACGTCCCACATGGCGGTTATCTCGTGAGCCAAGTCTAGGTACTTGCTGGACTTGTCCTTCTCGGCCTTCACGAGATTCTCGTCATGGGGGATAGCGACGTCGACGAGCACGGCCCGGCGCTGCGACCGATCAATCAGCACGATGTCAGGCCTATTGGCTACAATAGTCCTGTCCGTGATTATTGATCGGTCCCAATAGAGCGTGACACGACCATTCTCGAGAACTGGCGCAGGTAAGTACATGTAGTATGGCACTTCGCGGTTCACAAGACCGTATTGAAGAGCAAGCTGTTGGTGTATAATCCTGGCTACGAGGTTATGTCTGTGCAAGTACTCGCCGTTAGCAAGATGAGAACAACCGGAGATGATATGCCTGAGTGATTCTCCGGGACGGCGGCATGCCCGACATATGTCGACCGTACCGTCCTTCAGGATATATCTCCGGTAGTTATTCGTCATGATAACTTCGTCCGCAATTGCACAGGCAAAACCCTCGGTTTCTCCGAAGAGGTCCCCGAATCGTAACCAGTTCACCGAAGCGAGCAGGTCTACGTCGGGCCCCATGAGGGCCTTGTAGAACCGCCCGTGTAACTCCTTACTCTTCCATACCATCTTGCGATCCTCGGTGCTCAGCACCACAGGTTTGCGCCAGTTCTCATTCGCCAAGGAGAGCGGCGTGTAGCCCTTGTCTACTGCCACCACATCACGATGCATCCCACACTCGTTGTTAAGAAAATAATTCCTGAGATTGTACACCTCACGGTTGTGGAGATTTTTGGCGTTTAAAAAGCCGCGACCTCCACACTTCCGTGGAATGTACAATCTCATAACAGACGAGCGTGGGTGAAGCATACGGTGTGTGGTCAGCAGTAGACGGACCCTCCGATCCAGGGCATCCAGCTCGGTCTGTGTCCACCTTAGTATGCCAAAGGAGTATGTGAGTAGGGGCATCACCCAGGCGTTGAAGGCGCGCACCTTGTTGCCACCTGACAAAAGACTGTTGAGTACTTTTGTCAGTCGACCGAAGAAGCGCTCCCTCAACGCCTGTTTGATACCCGCATCCTCAATACCCAACGACTGTGACATACCAAGATATTTGTAGGTTTCTGATTCAGAGATAGACCTGAACGTCATTGTCTCAGAAAGCTGTAAATTTGTTGAATTTACTACTTTCCCCCGCTGTACATGCATAACCGCACATTTATCAACACCAAACTCCATCTTGATGGAACTACTGAAAACTTCAGTAGTTTTCAGTAGCTCCATCAAGTCTCGGTTATTTGGTGCAAATAATTTGAGGTCGTCCATATACAGAAGGTGAGATATGGCTTCGCCCTCTCTCCGAAGCTGACAACCTAGCTCCGAATCCTTCAGCAGAGTGCTGAGCGGATTTAGTGCTAGGCAGAACCATAGGGGACTCAGACTGTCGCCCTGGAATATTCCTCGCTTGATCCTTATAGAGTCCTGCGGACCAAGGGGGTCATCCCCGCCTCCTGGTTGACGAAGGACTGTGGTCCACTGCCTCATACACGCGCCAAGGAAGGATCTTAATGTTGCATCAACTTTATACAGCTCTAAGATCCTCTCCAGCCATGAATGAGGCACCGAATCATAGGCCTTCTTGTAGTCAATCCAAGCGGCAGAGAGGGCCCCCCTGTTCCGCCGGACTCGTTGGCAAATGGTCATGTCTATGAGGAGGAGCTCTTTAGTACCACGGGACCCAACCCTACATCCATTTTGAGCGGAGGCCAAAATGTTGTTTGCGACAATATGCGCGTTTATTTTTGCTCTCAAAATGGATGTAAGGAGCTTGTACAGCGTAGGCAAGCATGTGATGGGTCGGTAGTTCTTAGCTTCCGTGGTACTACCGGACTTGTAGAGCAGGAAGGTAACACCAGTTGTTAAGGAAGGTGGCAGGGAACCAAGTTCGAGAGCTTGTTGGAATTGCGTTGCCAACCGCGAGTGCGAACATCGAAACCATTTTAGCCAGAAGTTGTGCAATCCATCCGGGCCAGGACTTTTCCAGTTCTGGGACGTGCGGATTGCACAACTTACGTCATCGGGGCTGATGGTGGTAGCCCCCATAGGTTCGATGGTCTCGCACTCACGTTCGACAACGCTCATCCACTCTCCCTCCGTGTGTTCAACGGGCACTGACCAGATGCTACGCCAGAAATCAGTCATAGCGGTAGCATCCGGCAGCTGCGCGTCGGACACGCGTGGGTCGGTTTCCTCCCATCTTCGGTATACCTTCCTTTGGTCACTTTGGAAAAGGCGATTCTGCTGAAATCGTTCCACACGCTTTCTGTAGCGGCGAATACGGTTTGCCCATGCATAGACTTTCTGCTTCAGAAAGTCGATGCGTTCCGTGATATTGGCCATGTAATCGCGGGGCTCTATGCCCGTCCCCGCGAACGCCTGGTTCACGAAACGCATTACTCGGGGGCGGTCATTGCCCCCCCTGAAGCAGATCAGCTTTGCAATAAGAGTCCTAAACGAGTTGATACGTCGCTCGATTCGTACTTGCCAAGCAGGGACACCCCCGGCGGTCCTAGGTGCACGTTCAGCGTCCGGAAACTTGACTCGAGCAACACGGCACGCCGCAATGGCCCCGCAGTACATAATCGAGTGTGTATCATCTAGGTCTTTACTAGTCCGCACGAGTGGATCTAGCAAATCATTTAGGGCTCCTATTATCGCTAAATTGCGTCTATTCATAGGCAAACGCGGTAATCGTGGCCTAGAGTTGTTTGTGGAACGATATTGCGTAATTGCCTCTTCCAAAGCCCTCCTCAATTGCTCATTAGCTGAAGTACTTACACTCTGACACGTAAACTCCTCGTCGACACTGGGGTCAACCCGCGGCGCCCCCGATGCCCGGCCGGGTGCGGGCATCGGATCCGGCGACGTAGCGGGCGGGTCCCGCGTCGAGGCGGAGGCCGCGTGAGCCGAGAGAGCCTCCAGGCGAAGCCGATCAAGCGTCGCGTCATCCAACCGCTTGAGCCGCTGAATGACGCGCACCTGATCCGATAATCGTTGCTCCGAAACGGTGATGGTAGGTTCGAGAGCCTGAAACAGAGGCAGCATCTTGGAACGGTAAGCGGATAGTTGTGTTCCCCCCACTGTAGCGCCAAAGTACGCTCGCATGACATTTTCATTTATTGATGGTGTCCATCGCATGCGGCGCACTGGACCAGATTATTATTATTATTGTTTAATACACTAGCAGCTATAAGCTGATGCGTGTATATCACTGCACTTGTATTGTTATTTTAAGCATATAGTTCAAATGTTTTTGATTTTAAATGTTTATCTAGTCTGTTTTTCAAACTGTTCACTGAGGGGGCACTTATCACAGTCTCAGGTAATTTATTCCACTCGCGCACAGATAAGATGTCCGAATTGTAGGAATATCTCAAGTAAGATTCGGACATCTTAAAAAATTACTACCTTATCCTTTGGTGGCTTTATAACACAAATGCGTGTCATCTGTGAGTTATGAACACCACACAAAGTATCTTAGTCGTATAAAAATGCTTGGCATAGTAAATTAGCCATACCTGTCAGTGAGCTGTCATATAAGGCATAACTTGTTACTACTGCAGCCAAAATTAAAGCTCACTAAGACAACAGCCTTCATCATAGTCTTTTATTTCTATAGAGTGGCGAGCTAATAAAAGTTGCGTTTAACGTTGAAAGAACAAATCAAATTATTTTTTAATGAATATTTTGATTTGTTTATTTTAAGTAGTCACACTACTATATGCATACAAAGATTGCATATACACGGGAAAATTCGACCGGTGCTTTCGTGGCCAGGTGGCGAAGTTGGTTAACGCGTCTGCCGCGAATGCAGAAGACGCTGGTTCGAATCCAGCCTTGGGCACCGGAGGCGTTGGTCACTTTTTCCTTTGTATATGACATCTATACAAGTTTATAAACTTGCGTTTGTTTATGTTGTCAGCTATTGCCATAATTGTGTTAATTTGGGTATATGTAGTATTTGAAAAGACGGTTGGTCAATGATTTGTAAGCCTTTGGGACGTATTCTAACTTCAAAACAGATTTAGACACGATCCAACTTCAATGTAAGTCCAATGCAAGTATGTAATATAGCTAGGGCCTAAACGTTCTGAATCAGATTATTTTGAAAATGATTCCGATACAACTTCAATATTGGATGATAATTTCTTGTATGTTGGAGTTATGATTGAGATATCTTGTGTTTTTGTTGTATTGTTTATTTATTTTAAAATTAGAGTTCGGCACTCGGTCTAACGCTGACGGCTTAAGACTCGCGCTGATGCCAGTATGCCATTGACAGAGATCTCCGCCGTCAAACGCGTGGCTGTGGGCAGACTACGTGTGTGATGACACGATCTCTTGATACTGTGAACAATAGATAAGCGTTTGAGACTTGACTGGAATAAATTCATTTGATCCTTACATACCGGCACGAGTCGCGAGCTTTCAAATTCTTATTTTATTCTTTGTTTTTTATGGGATGTGGCTAAGTAGCACAATTAGTATGTCAACTAGTCAGCTGCATTACTAATTTTGCTAGTTTAGTTTTATTACTACACTGCCTTAACGACCAGCGTGGTTATACATTAAAACTTTAATTATAATACAGTTGTTTTCCCCATAACTTATTTTATATTTTACAAGCTTTTATTTAGTTTCTCCTGTCTCGTTGTCTGTATTCAAATCTTGCAAGGTAAATTTGACCACTTCCTGTTTTCCGATTGAGCTGAAAATTTTCCATGCTTATGTCGCGTGACAATGAAAACTTTTTAAATTTCCAGCCGCGTATAGGTATAAAAGTGAATCCGTTATTATGTTTTTAATAACATTTTGGAAGAACGGTGATATTACGATTTGTAGTTTTTCAGCCCGACTAAAATTCTAATTGTTAATTTTATAAAAAAACAGAACCACTTTCTGAAGGTTTTTTAAAAGGTATTAGGTATTTGATGTATGTAAACAGACTTAGACCCCCTTTTACTGAGTACTAGTTGCCGGCATGAATAACCAAAAATTCCGAATTCAAAGTTTTGTAAATTTTACTTCATTTTTTGTGTGGGTGTACTAGCTACTTGAAATCTGTTGAAATACGTGTTGATCAGATAGCCCTGATCTGATTAGTTGCTTGATATCGTAAAAATGTACTGTCACTGAGACGTGTTACTAACGTATAAACGGAAATGACTTGTATATTGCGTGGGTGATATAACTTTAAAAGCAGAATGAAATATCATTAAATATCACAAAGGATTCATCTTGCCCGCTGCCAGCCTAGGAAGTGTATCCTTGCATGCTTGTATCCGTTCTATAAAGATTGTAGTGCCTCAATCAGTATCCAAAAGACATGAGTATGTGCGGGTTAAGGAAGATAAACCCAACATTTTGAGATTTTAATACTTTGTATGATATTTATATTTAAAGTGACCTGTTTTATTTTTATGACTCTTGAGTGTATCATATCTTATAGGACTACAGAATTTCTATACAGTACGTAAGTACTTACCTATTTATACAAAGTGTGTCCATTATTTTTATTAACTACAGTATGTCCTCAATAGTTAAGATACAGAAATACAAGGAAAAGTCCACTTCGTACATAAATCCGTAAAGTTTTGGATAATTCATGGGCCATAAAATGTGTACGTAGTGCCATTACCCGTTACTATTACTTGTCTTGTTACCTACCTCCTTCATTCTTGACGTAAACATCCTTTTATGAACAGGCAGCTCGGAACCAGTTCTGCCATCGGTTTTTATCCCTGGAGTTTTTTATTCAAATGCTGCAGCGTTTAGTACACAGTAGATTTAAAAGAAAAACTAAAATGTGTAATAATTGTAATAAATAAGAGTGTTTATTCTTCTCAAAGGCTTTATGAATGAATACTCGTAGTTATTTGCACGCGGTCTGAAATGTGTTTATATTAGGTTTGTATGAATACGTAAGAACGTTGAAAACTGGCTACTTGATATAAACTTTTTCAATAAAGCGGCATGATTAAATTGCTCTTTAGTTAACAATAAAATATATTATTTGAAAAATGAGGACGGTACTTTGTAGTGCTTGCCTATCTTGGCTGCTTGCCATATTTTATCTGTGCATTTATTTGCATTTCTCTTTAAAATATTTGTATTACCTGGGCAACTATGTTGTCGTGCCGTTTCGTTTCGAGCAAAAGCAAAAATGTTGTAAACCGAAATTCCCATTCTGAGTGCACAGCCGATAGTCCGGAGGCACTTAACTTAGGTCTCGTTTAAGTAAACAAGGTACATGTCCAACCGTAGGCTCCATCTTGTTTTTATCCGTCTCAGTCGGCCGCTCTACGCTTGTTATCTTGTTATCCTATCTACTCAAGATTGTACGTTTTTGCACAGATGCACTCAATGCATGCATACCTATTTGAATACCCATAATGATTTCCACTTGTAAACTATGGAGCTCGAGCTGATGCTTAATTTAAACTGGTAGAGTAGCAAAAAAGTAGCTATTTGTAACTCAGCATTAAAGGTTTTCGAAAGGTTACCTACTTGCAAACAATATGGCCACATGCTCAAGACTGCTACTTTATACGATAAGTGGGGATAATTGGACAAAGAAAGTCACGTTTTTCCTGATATACCATTCGCGGATACAATGCTGTCATCCTTTATGGTGTTAACGAAGTCAAAGGTCTCCACACTGGCGGCCTCACAATGAAACGCCTATTAGGTTTGTCTAAGTAAATTAATTTGACGCTTCCTTATTTGCTAAACTGTTACATATTTTCCATGTTTTTGTTCCACATAATCATGTTTTATCAGTACTGTAAATGTCGGCCTATTTTAATAACTGTGGCGGCAACTTTTCAAAGCGTACCGTACCCTGAAAGACTACTTTCAGAAACATTTTTTCGCTCCCGTGCCCATTTCAATTTCTTCTTGATTACGGAAGTAAACGCGTACCATAATTTTCTTTGAATCTTTGACCCTTACAAGCACAAAGTTTCGTTAAGCTCATTGCCATTCCGCATCAAAGTCTAAATAAGGCGCTGCCACAAGGACTATCACGGCGCCGGGCGGGTAACGCAAAAAATATTTTTCCCTCCATTACTGCTTTCACAACGGAGTAGAACCTCCCCAACCGTTTTCCGCTAAGTTAGATTCTCATTTACTTCGCTTTGAAAAAGTTAGCTTTTATAACCAAGCGGCGACCAACGAAGACAACTCTATTACAGTGATGACTTTTGGCGTGGCGGACCTCGGATCCAGCGGTGAACCTTTATAAACGCCCATCCTTTATTCACAAACAATTACAGCGCATTAAGAGACATTATAAAATCGGAACGCGAGCAAAGTATCGTGAACATTTAATGATAACTCGCTTGGCGGCGGTGGCTTTAACTCGCAAATCTCTTTTTAAGTCGACGTGCAAGCTATGGCTTCGATAATAAAATTAATTATGAAATTTATGACGCCGTTCACTAGCGGCGGCGGCCGTTTTGTGCAGCTTTTGTGCACTCAGAATGTGTACCGTCTTAATCAACGATTTACGTATGTCGTTTAGCACGGCTTCAGTGGCTTACCATTTGTGTCTAACAAGTATTGCATTAATATACCAATGATCCAGGGTAACAATGATGATACATTACTGGTCAGGTTAATTTCTTCTACTACTTAGTGAAGGACAGGTAGATTTTTCTTAAGATTGATTACTCAACATTTTAGAAGATTGGTCTGTGTTGTTGTTGTATCTAATTTATTGTGAAACTGCTTAATCCTTTGCGTTCCTTAAAAATTCTTTATTTTTACTTTATTGAACATAAAAATACATGCAAGAAATAAAGAAATAAGTTTCGCAGGTTTATACGTGGCCAACAATAAGGTACACTTATTAAACATAGAAGTAGGTAGGTATTGAATTAACAAAATCTAGATTAAATCATCAATGGTCTTCTGCAGCAGTAGCGGAAGTAAGGTAAACATTATCGAGGATTTAAAACTATGTGCTCTAGTTAGGTAATGATTTAATAGCACACGGACAGAAGTGGCGTTACACAGCGTTTCGGGGTTTGAGAGTGGAAATAAAAATATAAATGGCGAACTCGTTCATGTTTTTTTTTCGTATATCCAACCTCTTTAAGAGAGAGGTTGACAGGGGCGTTTTAGACGACTAGTCTTTGTAGTTGTGAGTGCAGACGTGCCGTATGTAAGTATGTAACGGCGACGTGGGGTCGCGGCGTGTTTGCCGGCGGCGCGGGCGACGGGCGGCGGGCCGCTCACGTCCAACGCATAATGAGCGCATGTTTGTATTGACCCCTGTCCGTCGATGTCGCCCTTGCCAATACCCGCCGCGGAGGCACTGCGTCTTGAATGGGTAATGCCCGTCTTTCCGAAGAACTTAACCCAGCAACAGTCAATTGGTCGGTTAGGATGATAAGTCGAAAGTTAACATGGGCAGTGGGCATGTCTCTAGAATTTTGATTAAACTATCCCATTGCCAATATATCCACCGGTCCTGTTTTTTTAGTATTTCATTGCCATGACAAACTCGTAATTATGTTTATAACATTTAATTGTACGCACCTACTCCTATTACGGATATCGGACATGTATAGATAGACGAAAATCTTACTCCGAAAAATATTATTATAACAATCAATCAATAATGACATTGTTGAATCAATAAAAAAGCTTAGTAAATTGATTCTGATTGTCCATATAAAAAGCAATCATCGAATTAACATGACTAGTTGATCTGAATTGACTGATTGCTGTTTCAATATACCCGCTCTATTTAATCTCTCAATATGAGCCTATTAATTGATACCAAATGAGAGTTGAATATTATACGGAGGTTACTTTAAATTGTTTGATTCGAATCGGTGACCAAATCAATTCAATGTTAAAGTAATTAATTATTTCGAACTAGCCATTATAACCGAACAACATCGAATTACAATAAATTTAAACAAATAAATAACAATGAGAAGTATCTACTTAATTCATTTGACACGACTGTTGCCTACTTATTTTATAGAAAAAAGCGTTTTAATAGTAATTTATGCCGCAGTTCGTTTTATGGCGGTTTATTTATCGCTATTTTATCACTTTCCAGTTCGAATATAAATTATTACCTCCTTTCATGCTACGAAATGTCTATATGTAATACCTACCAGTAATGTGCAGATTTTGAAATTTATCTTATTTTAATAATTGAATGAAATTACTAAATAGTTATAAACTATACAAAAGTAGTACTAGGACTTAAATATAAAGTCATATTCAAACATCCCTATACTTTTGGTCTCAAGATTACGATTATGGTGGCCCGCGGCACTTATAGCAGATATAGACAAGAATGCGGCTTGTCCTTGCACTGATACCGCTGCCCTCCTACGTCCTATCTGACTTTATGTACTAATCTAGTTTTATGGCCTGTGTTGTAGTTTATCCAATCTGTGGCTAGTAAAAGAAGCCTTAATTAGGTACTGGCTGTCGTAAAAGGAACAATACTTAGGTAACTTTTTTTATTACTAGTGGCGTTATATTTATTGTTACTTTTAAATGAATATCCCAGACAATAAGATACCACTAAAAGTAACTCTATAAACTTCGACCACGTTTATAATTTTCTCAGGTAAAGTTGCAGTAAATGCGGTAACCGTTGTAAGCGTTCCGAGCGCGTGAAATATGAGAACGGCGATACCTCTCGATCTCAAAGACGGCTTCGCTACGACCGATGCAGATTTTGTACTTACTCTTTGTTGGGGGCATTTGCATAGAGCATTCGCTAACAAGACACGTTCGAGTACAATTGCGTTCGCGAAAGAACCCTACTCAAACAACCCATTTCTATTTTAGCTCGCAACCGCTTGTTTAATGTTCGGCCCGTACAATCGCGTCGGCTAACACTTAGTAACGCTTTTTGCATACGAAAGCGTCCAGCGTTTACCTCCCAATGTCTCTTGTTATTATGCTGTTTTGTATTCAGGTCGTGTGAAGTTGAAGGTCGTCTTCTGGTCGAGATAACGAACTAGTTTTCCGCCGCTGCCGAACCGCCACAATACTGCTGTCAGTGGTTTAGATTTTCTTTTGCAAGTTTATTTAGACAGTCTGACAGAAACAGCATCCTTTGATTTGACTGGCTGAATGAACTGTAAGACTGTAAATTTACTGGCTACGCCGACTTTATCTAAGATTCGTCACTTGGTAAGATTGGAGCTTACGGCGTATAAAGTGACCGTAGTGGCCTAAATAAAACGTTTATACTTTATACTGCTGCGCCGCCACAAAACGGGCCAAAAGAGCAACTTCGTGAAGAAGCTAATGTGAATACGAACTACTGCACTTTGGTAGTGTGTTTATTAAATATAAAAAAGCTGAACTTACTGCCAAGCTACCAATTAGGTAGAGCTACGGTTTCTTTGATCGGTTTCAAGTATGACAAATTGTAAAATTCACATACCTACTCAATATTGTTTTGTATAACAATATAGCCACACAAAGCACAAAGCCAGGCAAAGTTGAGCATCGTAGGCAAAGTTGTAGCAGTTGACGGTACTTTGAGACCAGTACTTGTTCATTAACAGTCTAAAGAAAGTAGAAATTACGTTATTAAAGTCTACCCTTAAATTTATAAATCCCTAGCCCTAGTTAATAAAAATGATACACATACGTACGAAGCAACATGGACAAACCCTTTGATTGTCTTAGTAAGTGACACGTCATATCTGTGGAACGTAAGCTTATCTCTGATGTTTTACAATTGATGACAAATTGTCTCTGTTAGAAGGAAATAATTAGTAAGTTTGGTTGCGTGAGTAGCGCCGCGTGATGGATAGCGTGCCTGAGATAGGATCGCCGGCTGCCGCCGAATTTCATGAGAATCTGATTAACAAGCCTAAGGCACCCGCGCCGGGCCCAACTCTTCTTGTAAATTATCGAATTATACCAAACTCGACAGGGCGCACCTATGCGTGTTGATTAAATTTTTAAACCGTTTTGTTACCATTACAGCAACTTTTTTCTATCTAGTGAATTGTGGGAAACTGCTCTGTTATTTGTTAACACAAACAATCATGTTGTTAATTCGAAATTATTCGTGGTCACGAATTAAATTTCAATGTTTAATGGATCTGATTTTCTTATCTAGATTATGTAAAACTAATTCACCGTCTAAATGTTCCCGATGCTGAAATTGGACTAGTTATTCGAAGCGTACACATGAAAATCGATATATAAAAGTATATTTATTGTGAAACCCGATAAGCTTGGCGGTAAGTAAAGCCACGCCACGCGGTGAGTGTGCGTTGGATTTGGTATCGCGGCCATAAATAACTTATAGAAGTCGAACACGGTAGCGGCGAACCCAGCAATCTATAACGCCAGTAACAAATTAATGAAGTGAGGATTTCGCGCCTTTACTATGCCTCTGATATGATATATTGTTCCCTGTGCAATTATCTAATAAGGAATTGCAGATACGACGCACCTATAGTTGAAAGTAAACTCTCAGCGCTGAAAACTTTAACGTTGTTGTGTTAAAGTTGCAAATTATTTAGTTTTATAAATTATGAACGTTGCACTTTTTGCGCAACAGACATCAACGTTAATTATAAATAATGGCGTGTCCCAATAGAGGTAATACCAAACGAGTAAATCGTGTCCCGGTGAGCAAATATCTTCCCTTTGGTAGGAGAGCGCCGCTAGCATCGAACTGTTACTCAATAGCCGCACGTATTTGTGCCGTTTTGCCGAGTCCAAAGTGTATCAAGATTGTGGGTTGAGAAACGAATTATGTGTTGTTATAAACTAGATCAACCTCTACTTTGCAGTGCAGTTTGATCGATTGTGTCAATTAAATCTGCTCGTGAATATTTTTATTTGAATATTCACGTAAGCGTGCTAGCAGATCATGCGACAGCGGGGTCGCGCCTGTGACCCGCCCAGAAGTTGCTCGTCGATTATGATCTACTACTTGTTGGTTTGTTATTAATCTTTATGTATTGATTCACAGAGTATCGATATTTCTATTACACAATAATAGTTGCTACACAATTGCCAGTAGCTAGTGTTACTTAAGGTTAGAAGTTATGTTTTAAGTACGTACATGTTATTTAATAATCTTTAAAGGTTAAGACAATACGTCTTGACAAGGCTTTTAGAATGCCATGCCTCCTACCGAATTGCTTGTGACCTCAGTCGGGTCACGAAATGTACCTTATCAGATATTTGGAATTATATTTGTTATTAGAAATGACTAGTTGACCTCGCCTCATTATCATCATAAAACAAAACGATATACATAAAGATTGCTTAGACTTGCACTACAAAGCTATTAACCTTTACCAAATCACATTATTGTGTTCTAAAATGACTGCGAAGGAATCTAAAAGCGGAAATCATTCAAACTTTGCTTTATTTATAAGTTAAACAAAAAATTGTAGGTCAGTATTGTGGCCATAAAATAAGAAATGATAAAAGCGTGTTTAAGTGTTATCTGGGCAAGTAATCGGCGCGGACAGGCCACAAAGTATTTCGCCGCGTGGACCGCCGCATCAGCGCGCCATAAAGCTCTAGCGACGCTCGAATCGCTCGATGAGCTCGGAAAGAATTATAGCAAGTCGCTTGGTGCATCTCCCGTTTCGCACGCCCATTTCACATTGTTATTAAGTTCAGAGGTCGCTTTGTTTATGATTCGACGCTTTCGAAAGGTAACACGCTGCGCGCGAGTGAAAACATCGCTCCGACTCCAGCGACGCTGATGACATACAATTGATAATGTAAATATTGCGCTTAACCTGTGCCCGAACACTTTTCACTAAGATTTAGGTCTCGGGCCGAATAATGCGATCATGATTCGATATTTATAGCTGATACCTACAATTCCATTCGGAGAGATTTATTAACCACCTAGCACCATTACATGCCACGCCTGTCCGGTGCGATATGATTAGTTTTATTGGAATTTTATCTGGTTGTCCTTGTTTTGACATTAAATAGATTTTGCAATTTCTCACTTGAATTGACATTACAATATAATTGTATAAGTATCAACTGCACAATCGAGCGATCTGTTTCGCACATTTGTCGTGATTTTACGTGGTGCACAATATTATTTGATGGAGATAAATTCTATTAACCACAGTTAGTTACTAACTTAACATACAATGATGTTGTACTTTTAGCTTCTTTCATAGTTGTGTAGCAACATCTACCGATTTCTAATCAAGTAGCTTCAAATGTCAAATCGTTCCATTGAAAATGCCTAAGATATGTCTTTAATGTTCGATTGCGCGAAAGTCTAGTCACGCGAGCTTAAGCCAGTAGTATGTCGGGCGACATATTTGCAGCACGACAATTCACTTTCGATAGGTCTCATGGTCCGGCTGAGCATGCTTGCTTGCCTTAGTTGGTGCGCTATCTGGGATATGATCGACGGTCACTATTATGAGTCGGATTACTTACCGCATATCGGGCCAGATGTTTGCGTATTGTCTTGCGTAACCCGCTGGCTTGTATCAGATTATAATTTGCGCGATCGCCTGTGAATCGAGTTAAGCTTTCGCTTATTGTGGTGGTCATGTCGTGCGTGGTTAATGCAATTTTCATGATGAATCAGAGCTATGATCACCTTGACAAGGTGGCATTTCAGTTAGATCCCGGTGGCTTATTTCGTCACAGTAATCTTGGGTATATTTATGCTCTACTGCATGGCAATGCACTGTTAATACATTTGTATTGTTTAAGAAAAAATGTAAATGGTCATCCTGTGTCTAGACAAGCAATTAAACTATAGTGAACGGACATCTGTCTTTGTAGCTTACCTCGTAATCAGCCAGATGGCAGATACACCAAGATGATATCAAGTTAAATAATTAAATGATAATTGCGGGCAGCGATATTTACATCCAATTACTTAGGTTTAATAAGTGGTTGGCGGTAATGTTGAATAGTCGAGTAGCTGTGAAAGTGAATGATAAACAATAGAGGCGCGGTGTTGTGTGTTCCGTTGGCTCTGCGAACTCTAATAGAACTCGACCGCGACTCTGTGGAATGTCCCGGTATAAAGATGTATGCACTGAATATTCGCACGCTTTGTTGAATTTTTTGTGTTTTTCTTTATTTGTCAGGGTATAGTTTCAAATGCATAGTAAAATTGCTTGTTCAGTATTATCTATAAATTCACTTAAAGGAGCTTGATTAATGGCTGTTAAAACGTCCGGTGTAATAATAAATAGGCAGGTATATATCGCAGCATAATATGGAGAGACCTGTCGAAACGCCTGGCCGACGCTTCTGGAAACCTCTTCCAGCGCATCTCGCTCACGATACTGGTAGGTAGGCCAGCTTATGCGACCCATGCCACATACCTCTTAGCTTAGAGGATTATTTTTGTAACTGAGATATTAGCAAGGCAAGCTTGACGGAATTTTACAGCTAGATATTCTTTTTGAGCCAAACATCACTGGAGTAACAAAAGCCGCTAGACTCCGATGGCTCGGAAACATAGTTCGTACGGGTGAAGATCGCGCTATGTGGAGGGCATACTCTGGTCAGCCAACTTGTCGAAGACCGTCTGGGCGTCCTAGGTACCGCTGAATAGGCGAGGTGCTGAAGGACCTCACCGCGCCGGGCGCCGTCCACTAGAAAGAGACCACATTGTATAGATGCCTGTGGCTTCTTGGCTTGATCTTTGTGGTCCGAGGCCAAGATACACTTCGGGTCGCTGCGTCACTGCAGTAGTATTTTAATATTTTTGAGTTGTGTTGTATTTATTTTACTTTTTACTGGTTTGGTTCCATGTCCAATAAATAATTTTATTATTAAATTCATAAAGCTCTTTCCTGCAGGCTTTATGGCATAAGGTGGAGGTAAAAAATGTATATAAGGTAGAGGAGGCTTCCTAAGTAGAAAACTACTCGAGTTAAGTGCTTCAATAAGATGTTTCGATTGTCTTCGATGTATAATATAAAATTATAGCATAGGTTTATAAATCAATTACCCCATTTATTGTAAATATCTGCCAAATTGACGCCTAAGACGGAAATCTGTGAAGTTGATTGATAAACAATGGCTCAAGATAGTCGTGTGGTGCTAGGACTCATCGAGTGGTCTAATATAACTGCTCCGTGACTGCGTGGAACACTTCTGTATGCTGATCTGCTGAGGTTATTCGATCGATTGTCTTTTTGCGAAGATTTCATGTCTATTATGGGAGCCTTTGCTTTCCCAGTTGCATTCTAAAGTAGGTTTTTGGAATCCGTTAGGCCATACAATTTAGAAATATGATGACCATTATGAAAAAACAATCACCTTTCAAGCTGGAAGAGAATCTAGTCAGGATTCATTTGGTCAAATCGATAGGCAATTTCGGTGTTAGAATTTTTCGTCTATTTGCTGTTTAGGCCCAATACATTTTATTATTTACAGTTACAATTATTGGTAGAAAATTTGCATATTATATTCGTCTGGCTTGCAATAAATTAGTATAAAACTGGGTTACCCACTGGAAATAAATTGCACAAGCGGTTCAGTATAAAGGAGCGTTGCTCTAAATGACCTAGGAGGAACTCAGTTCGTGGTCACGCGAACTACCTTACCTTACACCGACACCCTTTTGTTACACGCCTGGCGCAGCGATCGTGACCTCATAGGATTCCTGATGTATACCATGGTAATTTATATAAACGGGCTTAGTTTGTTTCTCTGAGTAAGTCGACATCACTGAGGAACACGAGAATTTTGTTTATTTTAAACGCCGTGGGTACTAGAGACCTCAAAGTTTACCCATAATCCTAATTAGAAACGAGTCTAGGTGGTAGCAGCGGTTTACATGTGATTATTTTTATAAACTAACTCGAATTTCATTAAGATCTGATTAGATGTAACAATAAAGGGCCATTACAATTCGGTGTAAAATTTAATTGTACAAGTTGGTATTAACGTGGTTGCACGACAAAATGACGAAAAAACTAATTGTACCCCGCTTCCACTAAACTATAGACATAAAACGCGTTTACAGCCCTGTGTCAACCCTACGGCATCATTAAAACGCACACTAAAACTTTGCATTCACATGTGGCAACTGAAATCCTATTAACTGCTACATGACAGAGAGACTCATGCGTACATTGAAACTATTGAATACATTCGGAACTTTTCCCCGGGGCGGGATTAGCTTCAGGGATAAAGGTGAGTGCTCACAGCGAGCGACAGTTTTATTGGCTAGTCTCAGCGTTTGTGATATAAAATCATTTCTACTCTGCACAATTTGTTCGGAAGTTGGTTCATGATAAAATAGCTACGTTGCTTGAGTTCAAGTGGCTTTGATACGCAACATAGTCAGCAAAAATGTGAAGTTTAAGCGATACTGTTTTAACTTAAAATATATTTCTTTATTTTCAATAGGTATAGACATAAAAAATTACAATTAATTAATACTAAACAACTAAAATCAAATCTAAATATGTGTTATTTTCTAGTTTAATGTCTCTAAAAAATACTAGTAATCCCTTTAGCAAATATTATATTAATTAAAATCATCAATCTATTAAGGACGGAGTAAGATATCTTTTTTTTTCAATATCTAAAATCAAATATAACGAATTTAGTACAAGTGCTATCGACGTTCGTCAACGCTATCTAAAATATTTGTTATAAATAAAGGGGAAAGGGTTAAATAAATCAAACAATTTAAACATGTTCCTTTTTCACGGAATTACCAGAGTTGATTGTTTTTTAATATATAATTTTGATAACGATTCCTTTATCTCCCGCCACTACAACCATTTGGTACACGAAATACATATTCATACAACAGCGTGAGCGTATGACACAGATCCCGTGTCAAAACTATCCATCATTGTAACGCCGTGCATCACGTGGCGTAGTCACGCGTCGCACTTGTCACGAGACTGATGGTTTTGCGTCCGCTCATCCCTTAAACCTTACCACACCGTAATACGTGTCATTTTGAGTTGGCTTGTTTATCTTCTGGATGGTGTAAAAGAGAGGTGGTGTAGGTACTTGACGACGCGAGAACATGACCTCCGCATTATAAAATACGGCCCGAACACGTTTTTGGCTACTGATAGTATGGCTCCTGTAAGGGATACATGTCACAACCAAAGCGCTGCTGGGTGGTTTTTTATTCAAAACTAGCACATGTTATGTTAGATAAATTGTTTACCTAATACATATAAAGTACAGTCCGTGAGCTCTCAGAAGAACCTTCGGGTTTTAGAAAGAGACGTCGGGTATCAATCAACAGTGACACGTGAAAAAGCAGAACAGCAATATTACCTTCGTGTGTCATCGCCGATTCCCGAAGGTTGTTCTTAAAGCTCACGAACTGTAGTAATAAAATCTCCTTCATAATCTGTAACAATATGAAATTTATATCTAAATTGGTGTACATTCCAATTTATTTGCCTACATACAATATACAACAGAAGAGGAATAGAAGTAGGTCCGATGTGGCGGCAGTGATTCACAGTCCCGTCTTGTGTAATTAATGTGATATTAATAAGCTTTAATTTTCTCTAAACACTAATTAAAATACGCAGTGTAAAAACTTAATGGGGTATAAGATTTCATAGAGCTGTATAGTTACTAATGAGAGATGTTAATAAAACTGTAACCAAAAGCAGGGAGTTGGTCCCACGCCAATTGCTGTACTGAGTGAGGGACCGTTAGATCGTGTAATTGGCGCTTTTGTCTTTGCTGCCGAAAATGAGATGCGCTTTGTGCTCTCTACCGACACCGACACCCGCCTTACTATGATAATTTATTTCATTATACTGACTACTTTAATAAAGGTCACGTAAAACATGTGAATAGAAATAGGAGCAACTGATCCAAACTTACAAACGCTGTTGCATGTCTAATAAAAATGAGCATACATTCTGATACCGCAAGGCGCAAACTTTATACTTCTATAAAGTTTATTTTAAAAAGAAAAATATTAAAGACTGTTGCAAATATTCACACAATAAATATACCTATAAAAATGAAACAGTGCAAAACTTTGAAACGGAACAGGTTTAAGTAAATGGCAGGTAAGACTTGTCGAGTTATTTATCTTAAACTTATCCGCACGCCGCGTGTTCGTTTTTCTTTTCGTCCGTACATAGGTACTTTGGTCTGGGTGTCGTTTTATTCTCGTTTCAAAAACAATGATTACCGTGTTGTCTGGAAAGCAGAGCGCGGTGCAAGCGGGATGCGATGATCGTTTTGCATGGAACGAGATGAAACCATCAATTTGCGCCGAGCCGCGCAAGTGTTACGTCGATCCCGGTTGTAAGAGGCAAAGTGAAGTGGAGACGGCGGCAAAACCTCACTCGTGTGGCTGCATTACACTTTGTGCTAGTTTGTACTGCGGCGGCGAGCTGCCTTGTAAACTCATGTTGTACTAGAAACAAGCACTCTCTACTCGCGCTGTCTATTTAACTCGTATACAACTAAACTACGCAATTAAATTAACGTATACTGGCCTCGTAAACACATTTAATTAGCGTTGCAGTTCAACATCGGTTTCAACTTGTAATTGCACAAATAAGTTATGAACTAAAATGCGTTCATATTGAAATAAAGCCCGGGGAGTTTTTCATTCAACGTACGTCAAAACTGTCGCTAATTGTAGTTATCAAAGACGTGCATTGCGCACTGTTGCATGCAGTCAGTGCGGCCGGCGCGGAGGCGCGACGCACGCGGCGGGCGGTAAATGCGAGGCTTCATCGCATTTTTTCTCGCCCGACCGCGTTTTTGCATGAGAAGTTAGCGAGCGGGCAGGCTTCGCATAAGGAGGTACTGGCAAGAAAATTGCTATTTTTACAAACAAGCTCTCTTTACCCTGCAAAAAATGTGTAGCTCGGCGCCGCAACGTGGTAATCAATTCAAACGAGCTTCATTGTTTCTCGAAGGAGGAAAGGCTCGAATATGTCGATATCGGCCGTAACTGCGAGCCGCTCGAGCCCCCGATGTGAGCCTTTATCGGATCAAACGACTGTTGCTACGAGTTTATGATCGCTTGCTATAGGCATTCCGATTTCTTCTTATGTCCAGTTTGTGTTCATTTTCCCCAAGTCGAGTATATGAATACGATCCGCATAAGAAGTGTAATTAAAATAATTAACAGACACCCCACCGACAAAGAATACATTGTGTTCATTATTGGATTGGTCCTTAAAGGATGCCTGTGCCAGCGTCGATAAATACTCCGTCGGGCGCGGCGACAATTCATAATAATTTGTTGGAGCTAACAGGTTTTGTAGTCGGGCCACGGTTCCGGCGGTGGCGTTGGCTCGTCGCTCATAATGAACAGCATCTGCGGATCAATGAGGTCGGTGCGCGTTTTATTAAGCGTCGCGATAAATTTGCATCGTCAAACAGGGGCCGCGGCGGCGAGGCACGTTCGGCAAATAGAATAAATACGAAGCTCCTCGTTCGCTAGCCCGCCTACCACCGTGCCCCTACTACAAACACAATTTGCCCCTATTTATGTGCTACAATTCGCAAGCGGCGTTGTCGTCGTGTTGCCTCAACAGAGGATTACTGCCTTCGCGCCGTAATGATTAGTTGCCTCCGCACGCTGCATCAGCGAGCACTAACCGGCTAACTCTCGCTTCACTCTTCACGCCGTTTTAGATAATCCAGCTCAAATAAACATGGGGTTACGATTACGACTCGGATGCCCCTTTATTCACGTTATATCGTATGTCCAAGTGTAAATACTGTGGCGACATTGACTCGAGTGTTTACTCACATTTTCTATGACTTAATATTTTTGTACTTCAAAACGACCGTTAGGAGATCGCCCTTTTTCATAAACTTTTCTAAAAATTATTCCAATCGCCAGTACTGGAAAGATGATTCAACAGGATTCGGAAGCGGGGTAATTTGCAGAAAAAATGTACCTTTACTTTTTTTATTTCATATATATTTTGAGTCTATCCTATGCAGAATCATGAGCTCTATCGAGTCTGATAGATTAAAAAAAATGTCCCAACTGTTCCAAAATTTTCATACAAAAAAATTTCGTTACGTTCGTAGAAAAATGTAACGAAACTGATAATTTCTCAGTTTCGTTACACTTTTTTTATGAACGTAACGAATTTTTTTGTATGAAAATTTTGGAACAGTTGGGACATTTTTTTAAATCTATCAGACTCGATAGAGCTCATGATTCTGCATAGGATAGACTCAAAATATATATGAAATAAAAAAAAGTAAAGGTACATTTTTTCTGCAAATTACCCAGCGCTCTATGTTTAGATAATAGCTTTTTTCTTTCTCACAAATCCTTTTGCCTTAGTGCCTCATTTTAAGCCTCCCATAAAAGGTTGACAGCGTGGTTAGCCGGCGGCGGGGTGCTCACAGGCGGACTCGATTACGTGCGTCGATTTTACTATAATTGCGGACATCTACTACAGCCAGTGTTACGCGGGTCAGTAGCTATCGTAAAATTTCACGACCACTTGTTCCCAGAGAGTGCCCGGAGGGACTTTGACTCTAGGGTTTGGAGAACGTGCAATCGATCGAAACGCTGGCTTTGATGCCGACGACGCAGGGCCGATGAGATCCTGGTGTTTTCGTTAAAGGGACATGTTTTAACTTTAAAGTATGATTGGAAATTCTTGGAGCGATTTAATGCTAGGTACTTGGAAAACTTATTAAGAATGCCTTGTTTCATTTGAGTTTATCATTGTTAGTGATGATTTCGCTTAACGTTTAAAGATTCACAATGTATGAATGAATTCATTCACTATGTGCCCATGCAATTTTGAATTTGGTTGTTCACCAAGAACGGTTGCAGTGACTAACTTGTTGTAGTAACATGTATGACTTTGTAAGAATTTGAGTAGGTAAATGAGGAATCTTCTTGGGAATTTACTTTTCAGACAATTGCTACAACGACTAAAGTTTGGTTGCAAGCAGTTGCAACAGTTGCAGGTAATCCTATCCTGATTTCGTTTGCAAAAAAAAGTTGCACCTTTACGGAAAAAAAGTATCTTCATCCAAGACAAATCTTCTCGGTTAAGACATTATTCTTTTGTATACATATACTCGTAGGTGGAAACGATTTACCGAGAAAGTGGTCTCGATTCAAGTAAAGTGTCTTTATCCAAGTAAAATATAACTTGGGCTAAAGATATAATTAGTCCAAGAAAATATTCACTTATTTTGAAACAATATTAATGTCGCATTGGTATTCTTGGCTGAAGATATCCTTTTTTCCGTGCATATCAATGTAATTCAGTCTTCAGTATACAGATGCATCTTTACCCTGAAGCAGACTGAAAATTACAGTTTGTTTTCGTTCATGTCAGTGAAATTCACAACCACCGTTAATCGCGCTTGGTATGATTAGCAAAGCCTGGTGACGCGAGCTATGGACACGAAACGAGTTCGATCAGGGTCCGATGAAGATTTCAATAAGCTGGGCTTAGCATCGATCTTCGATCCGGCGATTACAGACGGCGGCGTTGACGGATGTCAGCTTAACGTGTCCGTCACCCGGCTCCGGCTGGCACAGGCCGCAGTATAACTAGTTCAACAGAACCTTGACTGTGTAGTGCCCCAATTAGACAGTGCCAAATTTTGTATGCAAGTTTTATTATGTTGCTGTATTAGAACAATAAATTAAATTTATTGTTCCTACTTGAGCACGCTGCAATATAATAAAACTTTATTCAAGATCTGGCGCCGCTTAATATCATTACGCCCCCTTAGCTAAAGCGACTAGGTGCCGTATTCTAGTTTAAAAATACATAAACAATGCATTAAAAAGATAATGTATCTCAAACATAACTCCAACACACAAATAATCAACCAATATTGAAGGCGTATTGGAGTTGCATCGGAATAATTTTCAAGCAAATTCTGATATTTCTGATTCAGATGTTTAGGCGCTAGCTGCATTGCGTAGTTAATGCATTGGAGTTGTATTGAAATTAGAAGACGGCGCCAGAAGTTTGAGTATGAAAATTTTATGGGCTTCGATTGCCATCAGAATAATCATGTCATCAATCGTGTAAACCTGAATCATTGTTATGGTTTTCGTCAGCTTATTTGACGATTAAAAAGTCTCATTCTTATCTGTTTAAATATCTACAATATTATGGATTATATATCACTAAATATCAAGTAACTACGTTGAAATTTAGTACCTTGGATCAACTTTAATTATACTAAGTCAAGGTACTGCTGCGTTACTTGTATGCCGACACCTACCACATTAATCTCTATTCTCGCCGAGCAACACGTGGATTTACGCATGGACGAAAGTAATTTATATGCAAATCATTTTAACTTTGACGAATCCCTGACTCTAATACGCCTGACATGCTCTAAACTTACAAAGCCTTGGATTTTGATAGTAACTGTATCGGGCGTGTTTCGATGATTAATCGGGACTTCGTAGCGTGAAAAACTACATGCGTAAGAATTAATTAAAATGAATGCAAAGAATATAAGTTTAAGTAAATTGTGTTTAGTTCATAATGACACGTCTGTAGTTTTATTATTTTCGCTTTTAATTAATATAACGGGTAATTTCCTTAAGTATAGAGAATGTTCAGATGGTTAAATGGGACTTGATCACTTTAAAATATTCTATATGAAATAAGTTAACAAAATGCGTTGAAGTTATATTCAAGGTTGATAGACGAGATTAAGAATACGTACGTTTTTTATTAATTTACTGTCAAACTAAACAGCATTAGGTACTGTAAGACTTATTTGTATATATACACATATTATGTATGTTACGATGTGTCAAAAACAGGCCGACTCAGCTCCCTCTAAAAATTTTAATCATAACCACTGTACGACCTCCCAAACTAATGTTCTTAATAAAACCCTGATTATCTTAAATTAATATTTCACTAATAGCAGTGTCGCTTGTCAAAGGACAAAAGCGTCTGCATTGTTCCCCGCTCCGTCCGAGACCGAGCTCGCTTTGTGAGCGCCAGAACAATATTACTCGCGTCTTGATAAATAGGAACAACTGTGAGCAACAATGCGGCCTGTAAGGCGATATGCGCGCGATCGACCGCTGGATTAATGACCGCCTCGCCTAAAAGAATGGACTATAATATTTATTATCAGATAAGCGAGTGCTACTGGATAATTCGTGTCTCCGGCCATAATACTGCTCTTTTAAATCAAAATGGCTTATAAACCTTTGAGTTTTTAAAGCACATGTGATATTTACACGTTATGTTGCGCAATACCGGTGCATCGCCTATGCATTACTCAACTGCTGTCGTGTGCTATCAATTTATGGATGTACGCATTCGCTTAATTTATTTTTTCCGACCTCGTTTGTTTCGTTCCTGGGAATTTCCGATATGACTTCTGTTAGTTGTGTGTGGTGGGTCTAGGATTATTTTATGTTTTGTTCAAAACATTTTATACAATAAATACACTATAAGTAACTAAGTAAAGTTAGTGTCTTAACTCTTTCGATCTCCGATTTTGCAGTTATTTCTATAAAAGATAAATAAATCACAAAAGTAAAAAGAAATGAAACAAGTGAATAATTGAAACTGATAATATTATTTCTTATTATCTATACAGACATTAAAGTTCGCGACGGTTAATCTTATAAATAAATGTATGTCAATGGTTTTTTTTTGTTGGGTTGGGTTGTTATTTTAGTTAAAAGCAGAGAGATGTTACAGTCTCCTCAGGCCTCCACGACATTCAGTCATCGCTTCTTCTTTCGAAACCGGGTCTAGATCAAGGCATATGTTCCCTATGTAGTCTGGCGGCCTGCGAGAGATGTGACCGAATCAACGAATCCGACATTCTTGGGAGTTTTTCCGCTACGTCACGAACTGCGAGGCTGCCACGGATGTACTCGTTACGAATGCGATGAGCACTTGTAATGCTGCACATCTATCGCAGCATCTTTGTTTCTGTAACGCGAAGCTCCTGAATATGCCTTCCAAGAATCGGCCACGTCTCGCTTCCGTAAAATAAGACTGGTCGGATGATGCACTTGTACCTTGCCCCTTCAATCTTAGTGGGACTCTGCGATCGCAGATGACTCCTAGGGACATCCCGCCATTTAGACCAAGCTGCGCTAATTTGGGCTCGAATGTCGTGGTCAATGGACCCGGACTTATGCAGCACGGGTCCCAGGTACTCAAACTTGTCCGTTTTTACGGCAAGTTCGTTCCCTATTTTAATAGGCACGGGATCAGTACTTCCCCAGGCCATGTATTCGGTCTTCGCGACATTTAGCTTTAGACCACCGTTCTCTAACGACAGTCAAGCATATTGATTGAAAATATTAAACCTCTTAATTGGTCCTACCCACTGAGAAGATATCTGATTGAAATCATCCGCAGTAACTGTTTTACGGAAAATTGTTTTTCAGGCATATTTTTTTGTATTTACTCCTTTTTTGTCTTTCTTCTTACATAATACCCTACGCTATTGTTATTAATTCCTATACAAATATCTAACGATGTATAAAAATTGTTAGACGTCAGCTTAATCAGTTTTGACCGCTTCTATAGTACAATAGTTAATGAAATGGTCCGCCCACGGGCCGAAAGCCCATTGATCTTGCGTGTTAACGGGCGCGTCGAAAGATGCGCAGGCACATGTGCACGCTCGTAATGAGAACCGTTTTATTTAATGCATTTTTTTGGTAAAACATGTTGATGGTTTAATCGATTGTAGGGAAAATTACCTCTTCTGCATAATAGAAGCTAACCTAAATAGGTAACTATATAAAAGTACCGCATTACCTACAGGTACACATCGAACAGCCTAAAATCGTTGAAGATACTTGAATTTAAATAGAACAAAATCTAAATTGTTGTAAAGCAACCCTTAATTGAGTGAAAATAGGGTTTACATTTTTTACGAATTCTACACCGACGGAGTCTCAGGTCTCAGGAGGCGGTTATAGTATCTAATAACTTAGCTGTTTTAATTAATACATAAGTAAATCGTAATACTTAGTAAATTACTGTCAAAGCTGCGGATAAAGCTGCGGATTAAGCTATTTATACGTTCTTATCAAGTTTAAACGGTCTTCGAAGTTTGTAGATTGACCTCAATACATATAAACCTATGGTAAAAAATTTAATATTCTTGTCCGATTTCTTCAAGGGGGCGATCAAAAATTACGTAGGTCAAGAAAAAGAAACACCAAAGGCACTGCATTTAGTTCACCGTGCAACGAAATTTCATTTTATAAATAAATAATTCACAAAAGCCGTAGCCGTTCTATAACGGAACTGAGAACCGAGAGTTGTAAAATAATACAGTGAACCACGCATCGCGTATGAAACATAATCATAATCGGAGAGCGCTTCACCGAGTCTCGGTTACAGGCGAGATCTCGCCTCTCATCTGGAATTTATAATACAGTGTTGAGATACATGAGATAAACGGCACCCTACCAACAGTAAATTAGTCAGGATGAATAGGTAACGCACATAAATAACAACATTTCGAGACATCACCGTCTGAATATTTAAATAAGACTCGTTATAAAGACATTGATCAAGGCGGAACGAGTTGTGCGACACGCCGGTTTCGCTCTCCGATACATTCCTGATAAAGTAGTTTTTTTTATTTCACATAATTACGATTTATAACTACCGTTTGCTTTGTTTCCCGGACTACGTATAGAGGGATCAAATAACGTTGATTTATAGAATGTTCCAGTAAGCATGATTTACAGCAAGGATAATAAGTATAATAACTTAGTGAGGGATTACCTTATGGAGTTTAGGAAGTGGAACGGCCTAAGTCTAGATAGCTACGTATGTCCATTCGATGGCTGTATATGGTTGTGATTGGTCTGGCGTGGACTGATACCCTATCGAAGTGAACGTACTGGTGCAAAATTATATATAACCTGGGACTTAACTAACCACGTCTTGCCAGAATCAAGTTTTGCTTTTAATCAAATGACTCCACTAAGCGTTAGGCTTATAGCTCATTCTAACATTTATTATTGGAGAAAATCTTTTAACCACCGTTTTGCATGTGCAAATTGTCTATGAAACTCTGTTCTCGTCGGGTTTATACAAATTAAAATTCCTTTACGGGCTGCATTTCCAGCAAAGATAAATGTGGATTGCAATCGGATATGGCTTGCTACTTAACGTTATTTTCGTTGTGCATTAATATGTGATATTTATGTGTGAGGATTTTAAAGATAATAAATATGCTAAACGGTCACAAGCCGTCAAATATGCCGCCTACGTCTACTACGTCGTACTACCAAAAAACTGGTTAAGAAGAAAATAATTGATTTTGGTAGCGCTAATGGTAGTACCTACTTAAATAACTTTGCAAAAGTTCATGAATAAAATAGCAACATGGCAAGTGAATGATAGTGAAGCCTACTAATACTTTATTGTAAAGAGTCCTTAAGTTAATAGTTAGCTAACTTGGTGGGAAAGACAAATTAGAACCTAAATTTCTGTATGCCTAAATTATATTAAAGCTTGATCCATTTGTGTCAGAGAGATGAACACTATAAAGGACAGGAATATGTGTATCTCGAATGTCTTTTTATGACCAAATTACCTACATAAAAGCTAAAATCCGTTCTGACCAACAGATAGACAAACGCACTTGTATCTCGAATATCATCTTAAACGAAATTAAGATTTGTATCACATGCAAACAAATGTAAATCCGCTCAATACGGTAAGATCTGTATATGTAATCCGTCTTGCTCTAGGTATATTCCCAGGAGTGAATTAGGTATGCGGTGCACAGAGAGGATTGATGGCCCGAGCGAGATGCGCCCAATTCCAGGCCCGATGCGATAAACAACGACTTATGGTTGTTTATTTATCACTAGTCACCACTCTCATGTGGATATACAGCCTATTGTTTGCGGCTGGTGCCGGAGCGGTCGAGTTATTGATTTGCTTTATTATTAGACTTGTACTCAGAAGGGTATCCTGCCTTTTCGCCGAAAATTGAATTGCCGAATTTCATTTGCCAACCAACTTTTCGCAGAAGTTTTATTTGGCCAAATAACTTTTACCAAATAATTATTTCGCAACCGTTTCATTTCCCAACCCGATAGTTGGGAAATGAAACTCGCCTACTAGGTTGGGTTAGGTTAGGTTGGATTATGTACAGTTGGGAAATGAAATTCGGCCAAATGAAACTTCTGCGAAAAGTTAGTTGGCAAGTGAAATTTGGCAATATGATTTTCGGCGAAAAGGCAGCAAACCACTCAGAAGGTTAAGTAACTTTGGGATATTGTTATGATCAGAAATTCGAGTAGCACTTATAGAATTGCAGGGATTAGCCTTTTTGTAAAATCTATTTAAACGCAATTCATGTCACAAATTTCTACGTTACACGTTTCATCAGTTCAACAGCTAAGCTAAATGGCTAAATAATAGTATGCAGGTAGGTACTTATTTATAGTTTGGATGTTAGTTACCCTTTCAATTAAGTAAGAGTAATCAAAAATGGCATCTCACATAAACGGGAAAGTTACTTAAGCTGTATTCAAAATAAAGCGTGAACAGATATAAATAGCAACATTGAAGGCAAAAACATTACTCTTCCTTCTTCGTCGATCCATAGATAAATGAGTAGATAGATTGCTAACTCCATACATAGCAAAACTACTAATTAAATAATAAGTCGTATGGGAGGTATGGTTTAACTCATTTATACTACGTTTTAAGCACACTTAAATCGTAATACGTATTAAGCTGTAATCTTTTGAATAATAACTTTTAGCAAAGCTCGCTTAAAACTTATTACATATACGCATTTAGCCATGTATGGAAAGAACACTCTAGGTACTTAATTCTCTTTGGTCGATCAGACAAAATGTAGTTGGTAAGCAGAAAACGACAACCGTATAAATGCCTGTCATGACATAGTGATTTTGCCTCACTCATCTAAGTGGGTACGCAACATAGCAGTGTTTGTCAGGCCTAAGCTTTTGCTGTGAACAAAAACTATCCAGTTAGCTAGTTTGAGTAAATGTGTTATTTGGCGTAAGCTTCAATAGGTACCGTTTACTCATGAGAATATCCTGTTTGTAGCGGCAGTTGCGCAGATCACTTGCCTACTACGAGTAGACGGTTCATGTATGACAAAAATATCATCTATAATAGGTTGTACCTATTATAAATTTGGTTTTAGATGTACCCGAGTCGTTGGATGCACTGGTACATGTTACATGTGATCGCTAATGAGAGGTATCGAGTAAGACTTTGTAAACGCATCAGAATGCGTCTTTGTAAAGTTCCAAATGGGCTGAAAATCATTTTAGTAATATAATTTCATCTTATAATGATGATTAATATTGATTCTAAGTTTTAATTGCCTACCAGGTTGTCCAGGTTTATGCGACAAAAAACTTTCATTAAGAAAAAGTTATACTGGACGCAACGGGATGGATAAATGATTCACTCTATGCGAACTCATTTGATGAGGGCAGCACACGCCGGATCAGTGTGAATCCTTGGCATATTTATAGGGGAGGATTAAGTTCAGCATTGGATGTAATGTTTAGTTTGGAATTAGTAATTTTCCTCGTTAACCAATTAGGACGATAACCTCATTGCAGAGTCTGTAGGAGACAGTCACTAGGGAATGGTCAAGCCGGTGTCGATGCTCGCGCCGCGGTGCTCACAATTAGATCCGATTGGTCGCGGTGCCGCTCGGTCGCGCACGGCCGATCTTCCCATAGCCACCTGCGGATCTCCACTTCACACTGTCACCGGCAACGAGGCTTAATTAACTTTTTGTCTCGCTAGAAAACAATCCGTCTGGCATTCCACTCGATTGCGTTTGGGCACTTTCCGAATTTGAAGACGGGGACGGGGACGCGTACTGATCACTAACAGAGATGTTGCACTAAATTGGCATTTAATAACTCCAGGCGCCATATTCTAATTTTAAAATACATTAATATACAAAACACCTCAAACATAACTCTAACACGCAACAAATAATCAGCGTAAATATATCGAAGTTGTATTGGTGTTGCGGCGGCATATTTTTCAAGCAAATTCTGATATTTCTGATTCAGACGTTTAGGTTTAGCTGTTTTGTATGTTTTTAACTACATACAACCGTAGTATCTTAACTTAAGGATCTACATATACGAAATGTAGCGCAACTTTTGATTGATTTCTGTTTTTTGATCTGTGTATTTATCTTGTTACAGGTACTTGCAGCTCTCCTTATGTTACCGTGTCCAAGGCGTTTTACGGTCTTAGTGAAATAAACTGCTAAAGAAGATTCATGTTAAAGCATATCATTTCGGTAAAATGTGTGGTTACTCAGCTAGCTGCCAACTGCATTTGAATGATTTCTAACACATTCATTAGAATTTCAAGAGGCACCATAATATTTTTTTTATTAAATTTATGTATATAAAGGATGTAACTACAATACTGGTGATCCGTTTAAGGGCATAATTGGTATCGTATTTCGAGGAGAAAATAATTTGGACACGAAAAATGATTTTTTTTTGTATGGGACAAGTCATCAGCAGGCCAACCCTCCATACAAAACCAAAATATTTTTTCGCGAGTTTTTTTTTCTTACTTATTCATAATTAGAACACGATACTAATTATGCCCTTAAAAAGGATCACCGGTATTTATGTTACACTTTGTATTAGGCACGTAGTAGCTAGTGATTGAATATTCTGTCTCATTCGTTTTTATATTCGGAGTCGTGTATATAATAAGTTAATATTATGAGTCAATCTTACACAAATCACGTATATTTAATATATTGATTTGCTATAAAAGTTGCGATTTAGATATCATTGATGGACGTATCGTATAACATTGATGTGCTAAAATAGCATGGGAATCATCGAAAGGTAAATGTCAGCTAAGACAGCGCGTTTAAATTTAAATAATCGCTTAATATGATCTTTGTATAAATAATACAATGGATCGTGTTACATTTTAGACAAATGTATTGTTAATATATTTAATTTATTTGTTTTTATATTCATTTATTACAGTACCTAATTTGTGACATTTTGGTTATGTTTTAATACTAGTGGTATTTTTTGTATCGTCTATTTTGGAATTCCCGAAAAATACCGGTACCTATTGCAAATTCTAGTTACGATTAGGTACAGTTAAGTATACAGTTACCGTCACGTGCTACAACTTTGCCTGGCCTGAAAAAACATGATTTTCTTCACGAAACAGCTATATACATATTATTCCTGAGATGAGAGAAAGGCAGCTACTTTCTCTCATCTCAGGAATAATATGTATATAGTACGTGACGGTACACAAACGCCTAGGTACACTTAATTGTTAACAAAATAACTAATCACAATCAAGCTGTCTTAATTGCTAAATGACCATCTTACTTATGTACCTATAGGTAATAAGACTACCTAATAAGCGTACAACTATACAATACGAACTGTGAGTCAATCTAGTTGACCTGCCGCTTTATAATTCGTTTAATTTATCACAAAAGATGTGATTGAAGCTCCGCATTCATTAATCTTGCATCGTTAATTATTAGAGGTGTAATGTTACCTAATTCCCACCACTACACTCAACTCGAAAACATTGCACTTGACCGGCGGTAGAAGTTCAAGTCCGAGATCGCGCGGCCGAAGCCTGCGACCGCAGACTATGTTGCGCAACCACTTCATTCACAACATCTACCACTTTGCCTCAAGCTGGCCATATTAGTCTCACGCTTCGGTTACTTTTAGTTTGTTTCGAATATAGAGCTCAAGATATACTAGATAACATAAAATACTTTGTGAGATGCTGGTCATTCCCGCGCCGGCGACTTGATCGCGCAACATCGTCATGACTCATCACCGTTGTCAACACGTCAATGCCTCGTTTGTATAAATACGTTACCTTCTCCGCTATGTTTATTTATACCTTTGCGCTTAACGTGATTTACATTGAAAGTTCCCATGAATAATTGGCAGATTATTTAATGATTTATATGATATAAAATGGGGCAAATTGAAATCTAAATCTCGATCGTGATATTTGCGATGTAAATGTGACTTCATATGCCAGACGCCAAAAAAGCCTAACTATTCACAACCTGTCTGACCAATACATTCTCAACGCTAACATTCTTATGCAAATGTAAGAGATTGGAGCCAAACAAAAAGAACGATTAATAAAAGTCAAAAGTAAATGCGAGCGTACGCGGCGGCTCACAGTTCGCGCGATGCTTCTTTAATTGCTCTTTGATAACCGGTAATAGTGGTATAAATGCACCCATTATAGTTCCTTCCACTTATACTTATTGATCGCATTAATGCTGATCGCGTTTGAAATTTAAACGGGCTTTGTGTAGGCAACTCGCGGTGCAGCAAAGGTTGCTCAGTGTTGCCATGTATTGTATGTAGGTTTATCTATGTTTGTATAGATTTAAAGCTGTTGACGGATATCCTTTTACTTGTAGATATATAGATTTTTTTATTATGTAACGAAGATTATTCGGACACTGATAGTTTCTGTCGACCGATTGCGATGATGTATCTCTACATAACACATTACATATCTTGCGTTGAAAATACACAGTCGTTGTACTTAGACATTTATATTAAAATATAACAAGTTTATCGATCTCACCAAATTAAACGTAAGTAAACTCATACAAATTTCACATTAGCTTAGCTCGATATTTTTTTGGTTCAGCACATAGCAGCACCAGCCATGGTAATAAAGTCCACTGTGAATGGACTCTCACTCTACCCCACTTGTAATGTATGCCGTGTGCTGAGGCGTGGGCTTAATTTGAATCTCAGACTCATGTCGCGTCTTCTTTGATAGCTTTACGATATGAGAAATTCTGTGAACTGAGCTTCATAGCGCCGTTTCCCAAGTACATTGTATTAATTGAAATACGCCAAATACGGTATCTTTACTTAGACTTGTTATTTTTATCTTTGTTACTTTCTGTGTTCGTTTAAACAGTGCAAGTCATAAAAAATATTATAAGTATATATTTACATATATGATTGTGTCTTAATATGCTTTTGATACGCATTACTTTTGGGGTGGCAAGCATCAATAGAATGTTGGTGTCCGCGTACCATTAAAAAGACAGATTGACATGCTTTATTTGCAAAATGGTCATAGAGAAAATACATCCGCAGCTATTCCAGCAACTAAAAGACAGTTCCGAAAATGTAAACTTTTTTATTAGACAGATAGTAAGTTTGTTGCGAACGTGGTATTTGTCTGGTTTAATCTCGCTTGACATAGGCCGAAGCGTTTACGAGGGCCGCTCGAGGGTTCCTACGTTTTATGGACCACTGTTAAATAATGCGGAGAGTTTTTGCGTCATGCGAGTCTTACTTACAACATGTCGGTTTTTTTAAAATGCCTATGCACACTAGTTTATTTTGACGTACATGTTTATTTATTTGAAACATCAACAGCAATACAAAAAGATAATGTTATAGTGTTTATATAATAAAGAGTTTTAGCACTTTTGTCAGAGCCGCTAAATAATTCTCGTACCTATAGATTCTGAAAGGGTCTAGAAATACTTTTGACTGGTGACATATAGTTTATGGGTGTTAATATATCTAATCACGAAAACAATGTGATACTGCTAAAAAAACCATTTTAATATGCTCTCTTAACCAATTTATTTGTAGTTTTGTTACCTGTGTCGATGTGGGAAATACAAGCACTGATACAAGGTTGAAATATCGAGATTACCTACAAAGTATGAATGTAGCCCGAGCGATGCACCGCAGCACCGCACGGCAGTAGGTATTGACATGTGGCACGCCATTCGACCGGGATGCAAGCGGGTGATGCCAAGATTTTCCATCCAATTTACTTCAAACTGCACCAAACACCTGCTTTCGCTTTTTTAAATACAAATTGGCTTCAAGTACGCACTTCGTGGAGTGTGCGATCTTTATAGATTTTTTCGGTAGCATCTGGTGCAGAGATAAGTTACTTTTGGAGTCTGCACTCTGCAGTTCTATTTTTGTCGGGCTCAAGGCACTTGGAAAATGCGACGGGCATTTTAATATTGCGGCTTCTGTGGAATTGTTCGCCCCTGTTATGTCAGACATGAGGATACATCCTACCACATCTCTGTAGTATTTCCCCGAGTCGTGTGCTAGCCAAGTTTTGAACTCGGTTAAGCTCGACGGAATAGCTATTCTGAAATTTCAGCAGCGCATATGCAAATGTCAGCTCTCGACACTGATTGTACGAGTGGCACGGGGAAAATTCATGCATTTACATTAAATTTCACCGAAATTGGATCCCAAAGTCGTATGTTTATATACGAGCGCACTGTGTCACATGCTCGCTCGCGATATTTACGATTTTCAATCGCATCTGTCGCGAGTATGAATTTTTTCTCCCCTTTTGTGCTGTTTTTAATCAGAGCCCGGCGTTATTGCCAGTGTTATTGAAATGTAGCAGCGTCGCTTAGCGGATTAACTAATCGAATGATTGTTTACCACGTTTATTCGTTCGTATCGAGCGCCAACAGCTTTGCGTTAAATGAATGTTGGCTACATTAATTACTGTTTGAGTGCCAGGTTTATAACTTCGACTTTATCGGGTCATGTAACCTCATTGGTTTTGTTCATATGGTTTACGCCAGTAATTGATTGACGTGGCAGATCGGTATGGTAAATCTGCTATACTTTAACAAATCTGTCAATAATTATTTGTAATAAACGGGATTCGTGAGTCTTTCTTCGCGACCACGGGGACAATGTCGTCCTCGAAACGTCGAAGGTAATTTAAAAATTATATACGCGGTTAAGTCCCGTTTATTACAAATAATTATGAGTAAAAACCGTGAAAGTCTAAACCAGTCAATGAATGGCAGGATAGAGGAACAGTTATGTTTGCAGCCCTATCTGGCAGGCAAATTTGGCTAGTATAAAATATTTTTGGTATAATGCCATATGTCCATTGAAAGCAATCATTTGCAACATATACTTATTATACTTAAGTATAAATACAAACATCAAATGATATATCTAACTCACACTAAAGAACCTGTAAATTGAACTTAACCCCTTGACTAAATGTCCAGACTTCAGACATTTTTTTGCTGATTCTTTACAATTACCTTTTAAGTTTAATTTAATATTATGCAATAACTTTTTTTTTATTAAGTAGAAAAATCACAAATTGGAGACAGATATCCATTATAATTAAAGAATCAACTGTGGACAACTCTGGACTCCTGTGATGTCCGAGTTCTCCACAGTTGATCTTTTCATTATAATTGATATCTGTTTCCAATTTGTAATTACCTTTTACCTATTAAGTTAGATCCGGTACTCGCAATCAGGTGATATCATCGGTCTCAGGAAGCATCACACACCTCTAGCTAATTGTATCAACACCGGTAAGTGGGCCGACCGTTCTCTCTCATTTGTTCGAAACGCCGCACGCGGTGTAAAGTCACGTCTAGTAATGTACGGGGCGTCATAGTCGTGTGGTAAGTATACTGTACCTTAGTATCCAAGGGTTTTATCTTTAGGATTCTAATCTCATTATGATCTAGAGACAGTCAGACCACCAGTCAGGTCATCAGTGGCCAAAGAGTCTCTGGAAGTTTACATTGCAACCAACTGTCTCATGAATACTAAAGAATAGGAGTAGCTCTCTTCCCTGCAGGTTGAAGGTACTGGGGGGTGATATTTTTGAGATTCCAGCACTCGTAAGTGACATTTAAAACACTGAATGAAATGATGAAATTAAGTTTTAAAAATAACAGCGATAGCAGCATACAGGGTGTAACAAAGATACTGGTGATCCGTTTAAGGTCATAATTGGTATCGTATTACGATTAAGAAAAAGTAGAAGAAAAAATTTTTGGACGCGAAAAAAATTTTTTTTTCTATGGGACAGGTGGTCCCAGCCGGCCGACCCTCCATACTAAACCAAATTATTTTACGCGCGAAAAAATTTTTTTCTTACTTTTTCTTAATTAGAATACGATACCAATTATGCCCTTAAAAGGATCACCGGTATTTTTGTTACACCTTGTATAAAATCATGATTATTTAAACTATACATACATTTCATGCGAAAAAAAATTGTGTGCGACGAACTTTTGTGTGCAATTATATTTGAGATAAACTCGTGCGCTCGAAAGTCAAAAATCGGATCCGTGGTATCTGTTTAAATATCGACAAAAACCGCATTTGTCAGTATAATACATAGAAGTCTAACTGTACAAGTACATTTCTGTATTACTTATACAGCTGCATCTTAAAAGCGTGCTACACAGTTGTTTTGAGAATCTGTCCGGTCAGAGAATTTGGACGGCTGAGGACGACATATATTAAAACTTGAGCAGCCGTGACAACTGACGTTCGTCGGACGCACGACATGATCGTGTAGTCGGAACGCAATGGTTATCGTCTTTCAGTTTATTCCTTGAAAAACTACATCTAGATAGAACATTACAGATATATATGTTGAAGAATAAATGCTCAACCAAAATAAAATTATAAAAATATATCATCGTACTTACAGATATAGTAATGCCTAATAATTGCTCTTAGAACAAAACTAGCACTCCGCACACATTTCTTATCGCACGATCTTAGTTTCACTGCGGCGTTATTACGATGTTAAATTCTAAACAACGTTCCTATTAACTTAGCATAAATTCATTCATAGATTACGAACCGACACACGCCCCGAACCATCGCAAGCGGAACCTAGAAAAGGCAATAAATAGGCGTTCGGCGTTCGCCGATCGATCTCTGCTCTCGCGCACAAATCAAACGGCACGTCAAAACAATGGCGGCCACAGCTGCGGGGGCGATCGTGCAGCCACCCGCCGGTTATCGTCAAACCGACTTATTTATACCATAGGACTTACATACACTTTCCTTGAAAATCATTTGTCTAATAGCCGGGTGCTGATTGCATCTCTATGTGCGCATTCCACTTGCGCAGCTGGAAAGTATATTATGCCATATAGTTAGGTATATTGCTTTCTTTTATAAGACACTGATTTCTTATGCCTCTTTAATCGATTTCTTAACTAGGAAAATTCATATTAAGTGCAAATCACCATGGCACCATCGTATGTAGGCAGTTAAGTAATTCTAGATAAACCATTTGTTTAATTATTGCTTACACTAAAATTTGCAGACTCGAGACCTAGAGCTCATAAAAAGACTGACATAACACTACACTGTGGTGCAAGATAGAAGATAGATCTGCAACTAGGCTAAGCTGTGTAGCTTAATGACAGTTATTCGATTTCGTTCACAGCTTTTTCCAGATGCAACGGTTCTAACTGGCCTTGCTGTGCCGGCAAACTTATCAATCCAAACCAATGAACCATTAGATATCGAGAACCTGTTACAATGATCTGTAAAAAAACATGAATGAATGTAAGTTTTTGTTAACTTGTCGCTGCGTTTCCGGCGGGCTCGGTCGCACGGCGCCGTGGAGAATCGGCGTACGCGTCGGACTCTGGCACCTGACCGCTGGACGCTGACGCTGCGTTTATGGTCACGGAGACTAGTCATGGTGGCGGCCATTCGGGCTTCGTTCAAGTATTTCTATAGCGCCTTGGAAATTCCAGTGGTGAAGATATGGATTATATTATTAAAGATTCAGAGTGGCTTTTAAAATTGGGTCGTTTGTTAGTCTGGATAATATATCATTTAATTTTTAAAATAACAGTATCAGCCTGTCCAAAGTGTCGTTTATTAATGTAACTAGAATGACAATTGTGGCTTTATATTTACCTATGAATTATAAGTTGAAAACGTACTGGAATCACGAAGCTAAGTAAGTACCTGGCGATTATAAATTTCTTCTACTATAGTTGTATCTAGATCTTATCAATTACCAATTGACTCTTACAATTTTTAAATAATTGCTCCAAACTTTACTTTTCTCACGTCCTAATTAGATCGGTAGTGATTGAGAAACAGTATTTATTTCATTTCCACAATAAATATGTTATATAGGTTAGCACGTACATTTGTTGGTAACAAAGAAATGAAACAAAAAGCGTAAAAGTCGTCAAGAAACATTAGCAGACGTTTACGAAACGTTGCACGTAGAGGGTTCATCTCCGAGTGTCTCGGAGGCTGGAAAAAAATAGTAAGGAGAAGCAACAGGTAGCCATCCAATTAGTGGGAGCTCGAGAGTAGGCGCGTCGCGCGACACCGAGCTTTGACGGCCCGACAAAAACTGCCCTCCGCTTCGCTTGCCGCGGTTACAGCTAGCGCTTTTTGCCCGCACATGTGTCGCTCACGTCACTTTGACTTTTTCGACCTCCATGTAGCAACCTCAATTGCGAATATAAAATGAAATCGACAGTCGTTTAAAAAATATTCTTATGACATTTATGAGCAAGCATACTGTACAATGATTACACGGCAGAATCGATAAACGATCTTGATAGTCTTAAACTGTACAATTTAAATGCCGAATTGCATTTCTTATCAATATCAACGTTAAAACTCTTGCAAATATTTTCAATTTCTCTGGAATAATTATTCGAGTGCAATAAATCAGAAGTGTCCTCCGGCTTTGGCTTCCCGCGACATTTTCGGGAAGAGCAACTTTAATTCTTAATTATGGCCTTGCTCACTGTGTCGTATTTATTTTACTTTGCGAAATTATCGTTCACTTCCCTTGCAATAAATTTGATCACGCGATCAATAATAAAGATGGTCATTTGTATGAGCGATTATTTAAAAGTAACTTTTAGGTTTTCGATTTGTGTTCTTTATTTTCTGGTAATAAATGTTTCGATAATCATAATTATCATGAACGTTTAGAGCTAATTTTAACTGTCTTAAACCCCTACCCTTAATAAAGTACGAGTTTAATACAATATCTGTCCTGTGTAATCTTAAATGCCAATTTCCAATAACTGACTGTATATTAAAATTCTGCATCGGTGTCTCGGTTAATACAAAGTAAAGGTGGCATACCATTAGTGGAATTTTAATTTATAATTTGTCTCCTGATTTTTGGGTTCGCTTGGAACGCGAGCGGTAATGGGAAGGCATGCCGTACTCCAGTCGCACGCTGTCCCCGTCTCAACTATAAAATAATCCGGATAATCGTACAAATCGCTCAATTTGCTAGTAACTTGAGTAACAAAGTATACACTTTGATAGTATGTGCTTAGAAGTCCAGTTAGTCCTTGGATGAGCGTGTGATGAAGTTTTAATGACATAATTCAGATACCGCTGACTCGATTAACCTGGCTACCGGCTAAAGACTATCTTCACGCGGCCGTCCTGTTACTGGCCTATTGCTTTAATAGTTATTATCTAACGTATCAGGACTGCGGTTGTACTAAATCGAGTTGACTTGGATAGTTTGATTTACTGCCTTCAATACACGGAGGAAATGATCAAATGCTTTTAGCGTAGTTACTGACCAAGCCTTACGCAACTAAATGAGTTTTAGACGATATAAGTAACAACGTTGGCTTTCAATAATTGTGTTACCCGTGTTGTTACACAATTTGAAGTTGTGACATCGTCGTGCTCCAGTAGATTAAATATTACAGAAATTTAGAAACATAATGAAGTAAGGTGTGAAACAATCACTTACAGTCGTACCAAATGGAAGTGTTGGATGGCGGCGGCTCGCTAGAAGCTCATCTGATAAGCGCGCGTGACTTCACACGCCGGAGATCGCGGGCGGCTCTCTATTTGTGCTACAGTTTTTATTGCCATACGCTATAACCAGAGACGTGACCCGCACTTCTTTCTTTCTACTTAGTCTCGACTAGTTCCTGTCCACTAATTCTAATAGAGCCGTTACTGCTTAATTGAACGGCATCTCAACTATTCTGAATATTTACCACGTGGGCCGCCTCCTGCTTGATCTATACTGGCCGTAAAATTTGTACCGTACGTTCCTTCTTCAGTAGCTTCATAATAGAAATCGGAAAGCTATCAAATATGTAAGACACTTTTTATATCTGTAATAATTTTCCTTTTATTTTATGGTTGCAAGATTTACTGTCTTCTTCGTTCATTTTATAAGAGATGTTTCTTTTCAAATTTGAATATTATTTGGGTTGATATTACTCCACTTCGTCTCTTTAAGATGTTTAATGAAGAGGTCATTATTCGTGTTATATATTGCACGATAACTCAATTGATAGGGACATACCGCTTCGATTAAGGTGCCAGCTTTATATGAGATCGGAGATGTCACCTTAACTTTAATATTAATGTCGGGTCCTTTTTATTCTTTTATTTTTGGTCACAACTTAGTAAAGGCTGGGGCACTTATTATTGCTAGTTACCTAATTGATGCGGGAAATTTCCATATTAAGCAATCCGTCTTCATTGGTCTGGTTCAGTGGTTCCAATCTAATGTAAATTTTCATTATAAATCACAGCAGCCCGCCATTTAGTCATTAGGACTATCGACAACGCTCTAATCTCATTTTACCATGAAGTATACATAAGTGCCATTGAAATGTGTGTTAATAACCTATTGCAGGGCAACCACGTGACCCCAGGTCGAGCGCGTGCCTCGTCTCGTTCGCATGACTGATATATTTGGACGACATTACGCCCCGGAATTCGTACAGACGTTTCGAAGATAAAAGATGTAATACTCAACTTAAGATAGCCTAGTAGCCACCCCGTTATTTGTTTGGTATTTTCGGCAAGTAAGATAAGTTTTTGATATTTCTTAAAAATATAAAAAATGCATCATTTACATACTCAAGTTAGATTTCTAATATCTAGGTGGGACCATTAGCCTTTCTAAGCCATTTATTTTTTTCCAAGCTCCAATCACATATGTATGTACTAATTTAAACTCCTATAGGCATATAAAACTGACTACGTTTGCAATTCATCAAGCAAATAATTCTAGAATACCAATAAAAAAGGTAAATTACTAATTGCTAAGTCAAAGAATAAATAAATAAATATTGTGGGACATTCTTACACAAACATAGCTAGTCCCACAGGAAGCTTAATACAATAAGGCTCGTCATTATCAGTGTAGTTTTCTATTTTATGTGGTTTTCATACTTGTTGAATATCAAAATCAACCTTATACCCATGGTGTCTATTGCTGACGGTTTTGACTATTCTGATGACATTAAAATTTCCTGATGACATAGCTTTTTAGACATTTTCATAAGTACACAGCAATAGCGAAGCCCATCAAATAATTAGCTGTATGTATTTCAAATTATATTGATTGTCGTAATAATTATCAGTCGGACTTTAATAGGCAATAAACGTAAGATAGACGAAGGTATATTTAATTAACAGCTGACCACAAATGAAATTGTGGTTACCTTAGTCCGAGTCGTCAACAGTTATTGAATTGCGAACTGTTAATGGTCTCCCAGATTTCACGGTTAACTTAATATATAACAGTCGTTTCTAATTACTTTACCTACTGTACGTCGTAATTGCCTTCTCGAACGAATCGTTTATCATATTAGCGGACTGTGGATTAAGTATAGTTTCAAGACTATGCTCGTGGCATTTCAATGTGAGTTTCCTTACAAAGCTGCGCTTTTTGCGTTAATTTTATATTATTAATTTAACAACCAATTTACAAATCACATTTCAATGTTTTACCAACGCTATTGTGGTCACTGGTTAAATCGCTATTGCCAGATAATGGTGTCAAACGAACTGTAGAGTGTGATTCACAATAACGTAACCACAAACGTTCATTAGCAAATGCGTTTATTTGTTTACAATTGCAAACTCAGTGCACTTTGTACTCGACATCATGCGGATATCGCCGCAAATAGAGATTGTATAGCAATTATCTCAATTAACGTCTCACTAGACTTTCTGATGTAGGCAGAAGACAAATGAGAAGAATTTCTTTTCATTAAGTATACATTAACTACATGTGGTTCTCGTAGACGTTTGTAAGAAAGGGCGATGAAACCCAAGGCAGTGCGCAATAAATCAGTAGGCTACGACTGTATTTCTTTCGTAATCAGCTCATATCGGTGCTTCGTTGTGGCCGCCTAATTATTGTCGACTTTTACGATCGACATAACGAGTTTTCACTTGGAGCCAATCACGATTTTACGGCATACACACCTGAGTCTTTAATTAATCTAAATATACTTTCAAAATTGCCTTTTTTAAATTTGTCCCGTGTGTTTATTGCTCAAAATAACAGATTCGATAAAACATAATGATTATTAAATCCGCCAAAAATCTTATTAACGGACTGATTTTATTATTACACTCGTTTGTGTCAGTATCTTGTTTTTTCTCAAACATTTTTGGAAAATTTGAGTTATTTATAAGAACTAAGTTTTGTTTTTTTTTTTACACGTAGGATTATATGGAATTATTCTGTTTCAGTTCAAATTAGTTAAATTTGCTTCACCTCGGTAACTATAATGGGCACTAGTAGGTATCAAGCTTTCGGATCTCAGATATTAACATATTGATTGTGTTTGCTGTATAGATGTGCGACGCGAGACAGACGTAGTTTCACTTTGTGCGGCTCGTAACGTGAACTAGTTTACACCGAATAGGGCTGCGCCGCCGTGGCATGTCTAATAAAAATAAATTACAACACCGTAAGTATGCTTTTATGATACACTTACCATTAGACACTGGCTGTATATGGTAACAAACATGGTTCTGGACGTTAAAGCAAATTATTAGATGGTAGACTTACTGTGCCACATTATGTTTGGTATGTTGAGGTGAGTAACGACACAATATTTTCAATTAAATGGTTGCGTGCCAGAAAAAAATACCATTTGGTACACCACTATTCGTTGTAAGGCGAGCGTACACCGTCTCTCACATCCAGTTGATCAGGTTATCTTTAAATCTAAACACAGCGAGATGTAAGCGGAGATACGACTATCTGGTCGGATGCCGAGGTGTCTGGATATTAGGAGCGTAAGCAATTTGTCAAGTTCGATGTCCATCGTGTCAGTGGCGGGCGCGGGGCGGTGACGTTGCTTCGATGGACACTGGGCTACTAATTTTATATCCTGTTTTTTAATCTAATGATCCAATCTCTTATGTGCTTTCATTCTCTTGTGTGCTTTAAATAAAATTGTAGTTTCCTTTTTATAATGTCCTTAAGCGCGATTTCTATTAACTTGATAAATGTTTTGTCAATATTAACTTATTCGCTTCAGTATGTTTTTTTTATATTGTCTTAAATTTATAATCCTGTTGTGAGGTCAGGCAATGTTAAAAATGTGAATAATAAACTAAGTGTATTAATCAACCCAAGACCATGTTGTTCAAATAATACCCTCTGCTTATTTAGTAACCAATTTGCCTGACATCATTGAATATTTTATCTGCCTTCGACTGGCGAAATTCATTGTTACATGGCTACATTTTGACAATTTATGAAGCAATCAGTGTTTCTTTCTCAGTTTATTTAAGAAAATTATTTATTTTATCTCGGAGATGGTGCTGGAAATTGTTTCGGAGGTTGCTTAATATTCATTGATCTCGACTCACGATTTGTTTACGTCCATGTGCGTAGGCGCCCGGGCAAAGGTTTTGGAAGGGCCCTAACATAAGAACGCAGCGTTAAATTGTTTGTTTTTTTTTGCCTGCAGTTCCGAATTTAGAATATCCTCGATAGTTTGCTTTATAATAGGTAATATTTATTGCTTCCGCTTGCCGTTCTGATTGGGACGAGGCGTAAAAGGCACGTAACGAGACGCGCCGGACGGTCGACCGGTTTCACGCCGCTGCAGCTCCGCGAGGTGTGAATGCGCCGACCCATGCACATCCACAATTCTTCCTCTTCGACAATTTTTACATCCATTGAAGCTAATTAGTTTTGAATGGGTACATCTTTTAGACAAAGTGAAATAGTAGAATATTCTGCAGAAATATGCTTTGGTCTGTAATTATATTGGAATAATGAACCTGAGACAGGTGGGCTAAAATGGTTACCCAGTGGGACCCACAACACACTAGGAAGAAGCGGCCCGACGTGCAGGCAGACCGAACAGGAGTTGGCGGGACGACTTGAACGCATTTTACATAGAATGGTGGCAATATTCATATGACCGGGTCGAGTGGAGAAAAAGGGGGGAGGCCTTTGCCCAGCAGTGGGACACTAAATAAGGCTAAGGAAAAAATGTACCTAATCAATAATTCGAATTATAAATTTCTTCTTTTTTTAGGGGAAACGTTTATTTTTAATATTGTTGTTTTGTATTGGATTGTTGTGAAACGCTGCGCCGGCGCATTGAGGCATCCGCGATTCGAAACGCAGTTAGATCACGACGATTGTCATACATCCGTGCGACCGGCACTCGCGCTACCGCCGTGAAATTAGTAATCCAACCAATTATCGCCATTATGCATGAATGCGGACCAAACTTACATAATCGATTAGCTGTACTGTGGATAATGCGTTGATTGTATCAATCTCTGTGATTCGATATCGGCTACCCGTATTTTACAATAAACATCCACTTAAATTAATTATTGTTTCCGTTACACTTATAAACATATTTTTTTGAATTGATTTGATTGAAGTTTTTCTATGATTCCATGACAGACAGAATAATATATTCTGTTCATACGAGGCGTAATTTAAAATGGGAAACACTGAGGAATCTTTTATTCTCGTGAAAGAATTCAAATTAATTCAAATTACTTCGAACAAGTAAATGCACAAAAGTATCGCTGGAAGGAGGCGAACTAATTAAAAGTTTGCTTTCGTACTAATAATTCGTTTGACTGTCAGAGTTTTGCGTCGTTAATTTTAATTAAAGAAACGCGGAACCGAGTTTCGTAACAATATTAAAGCATTGAAATTGGTGATCCGCTAAACTTCGTCTTTCTGTTCGCGGATGACCGTCCATTTTTTTTAATTAACCCTTCAGCGGGTCTCATCTGCTTGGCTATTAGAGAAGTTTTTGGTTTTTACAGGACTACGGCGACTGGATAAATCAATTATAAGTAGGAGTTATGCTGCGCGGTTGGTTGAGACTTTAAGATCTCGCCCGCCAGGCCGCCTCGCCTCACTTCGGAAGACAAAAATTAAGAAAAATTCCTTTTTAAGTAAGAACCCCTGCTCCACTTTTAAAATACTGTCACGAGGGGTGATATTTTGCGGCAGTAAGTGTACTTTATACGTTATGGCTTTCACAATGCTGCTGTGCTTTTACTTGTAGTCTAAATTCAGATGCTTTATTTTTACATTCTGCGCCCTTAGCTTTTAACATTATTCCTTATTATCATCCGTATACGTTACAAAACCATATTCACACGCATAGTCTGTGTATTCCCACCATTAGGAGAATAAGGTATTCGATTGTCGATTTCATTATTTGCCAAGTCGGGTTCGCATCTTCGCAATACCGCGCTCCCTTTGTCCACGTATTAATCTCGGCGGGTTTCTTTGCGTCTTTGATTAAGGCCAGCTGTGATGTATTTCTTGCGCGCTGACCTAATGGAAAGGCATACATCAAGTGTCCACCTTATTGGCTAGCGGATTGGCTTAATGGCGCCGATGCCTGCCTGGAACATACTAAATTTCGTCACCCATTTCCTTGTTTTTTTTTTTTATTGAATCACACGTTCCCAGTAATCCCAGTCTTATCGATTTTACAACGGACCCACGTTAAAACAGTAGACGTATAGAGCATCAACCTTTCATTTGAATGAATTCTGAAAGTTTACCGTGTTAACGTTAATTTATCGAGTCTCATGTGTTTATCATGATAATGTCAGGCCATTTACATGCAAATATAACGTGGCCGCGTATAGTTATCGCGTTTGCAGCTTCTTTATTTAACCGAAGGTCAAAAAGCTTCGTTATCTAACAGTCTAATAGCAGTCTGAACATTTTGTTTAAAATACATACATATATCTATAATTAAGATAGCTATCGTAGCATGATGAATAGTGGTATTTCATTTTGTTAACTAGCTAACGGTCTAGGAGCCTTCTTTTTAACCAATACATCAATGAGACGTCAGTTTTTGTCGAGAAAGTCGGCGGAACGAGACTCAGGCTGGCATGTTGTACATACACGTGTCAGCCTCTTACCAACGTATGTCATAGTTCACTGTTTTAACAACAATTAATCAAATCTTTTCACCGTCGACTAATTTTTTAAATGTGATGTGATATAAAAGTAGTGACCGTTATACTAAGTACGAGTATAAGTAAGTATTAAAAGTACTCATCAGTTTTAAATAATAACTAGTAGGTAGGAGGTACACGGAAAAAAAAGCTTCCGGGGTGTTCTCTATCCAAGACATTATTATTTTCTTGAAAATATTTCCTCGTGACAAGTATTTATTTCCTTTACCAAAAATATGATTCTTCGTTTAATAAAACCACGTTTACTTAAAATAGAAATGCAAAAATGTATTGTTTCAAGAGTAGATTGAGTATATAAGAGAGATTGTACTTTAACCAAACAAGTATTATCTTAGGTAAAAGAAAACTAGAAAATCTGTAAGAATATATTCGCTTCGTTATATTTAAAAATGTAATATATTTTCGTTAAAGGAAATAAATACTTGTCACGAGGAAATATTTTCAACATAATATAATAATGTCTTAGATTGAGAATATCCCGGAAGCTTTTTTTCCGTGTATATACTTTGGTAAGGACAAGCAATGTAACCAAATGAAATGCATTGATTAATTATGAAATGTATTTTTTTTAGAAATCGAAGATTATAAGCTAACATTGTCATTAACATTACAAAAACTATTTTAAACGGCGTATTTACCATGTGTGGTTGTTTTGCGAGGTTCCAATATTTACATGGTATATACCCCGTTTTATATAGTTTTTGTAAAGTATGTATGTTTGTGTACGTGTTTTCAAATATATTGTCCAAACTAAATGAAGTAATAACTTATTGAGTGGAGTAACATAACAAAACAACGTTCAGCGGGACAATCTCGATTGTGGGAAATTTTAACTAAATCGAAATATTTTCCGTGCTCGACATCTTTAACTATAGTGCTAGGTCAGGATAGCGAATACGCGCTTTTCCGTAGTATTGTATTAATATAATGCCACAGTTGTTATAAAATTTCCCGCACTCAAGATTGCACCGCTGCACCTTATTGTAATTTTTAGAAATATTGGCCGGTGTAGCATTCATTTGCACTTTATTTATTGATGAATTTAAAGACAATAGCGACATTTTCACACCGGCGGACGATGCCATAAATGCGCTACACAAAGCTTTTGTACTCACAACTAACGATGTGTGCGTGCATTAAAATTTCTATCTAACACGTTTACAGAGATGCAGTATCACGGCGTGCAACGATCGTAAATGTCATCTGAAAATTTATATTCATTACGATTAGATAACAGAGCACAATGGTCAGGCTATTGTTGTGACCGTGTGCCACCTGATCGATGTCCGATATTGCGTTTTTATAGTCGACGCGGACCTCTTCCCTATACAGATTTACGAGACGCCCTTCAAAAACAGTAGGATATGTGTTTTACATTACTGGCCACACATTAGCCCATTACGAGTTAATTTATACACCGCCCACTTCGGGCTTCTACTAGAAGTATTACATTACAGTGTGTGTCTAAAATAAAATATTAGGCAGACATCTACTAATGGCACGACGTTAGAATAAGATTACTTTATTATAAAACAATAAACTTTTCAGCGATAAAATTTTACAAAATTAAGAAATCTATGGCATAGTATTTTCTTATTAAACTGAAATGTAATTGTAATTTATTAGTAGGTATGAGTAGTATTTTGGGGTAGATACTTACTACCACTTAATCAGACTACTACTAGTAGTTTATTGTTTTCTAAAATAGTATAAACCTGCTCACACTCATAATACTGAGAATTATTTAAAAAATCATTCACGGAAAAACGTAGTGTATAACTATTTACACTCACTAAAGATTTTCCAATAATCTAAGATGTGTTTACTTTATTCATGGCCAGAATTACAAGTATATATTAATATAAACTCTAGCACAGCAATAGTAATATGTAGTTGCGGTAACAATGCTGCTCAAGCAATAATGGCTTGCTTAGTACTTAATAGGTCCATAAGTCTAGCACTAGACCCTATTCGTGGCTACAGCTAGGTGAAGTTCTGACGTCCAGTTAAATTTGCATCAAGTACAACGGAAGAGACTGCAGAGCCCCCAGGCCTGCCGAACGCCGACGCAACTTACGCACAACTGTGCTCTTAAATTATATCCCGTTTCTAGTAAATAGCTTAGGTGTCTTCCACAGCAAAATCTTAGTACTTATTCTTGACTTCCACCTGTTTGAATTATCAAAATAATGCTACATAACTAAGTAGGTATAAATATTAAAAATCTGACGTTGCAATGGATCATACAACACTCAGCAAATGGCCACGTCAGATATGACACAATAATGAGAATCCTATCTAGTAAGATTGCAATTTTGCAGGATTGCATTAAGGATAGTAATCCTTATTGTTAGACCCGGGCATCTGGCAGCTTTTAATGGTTGGAGGTCAGAGTGATAGAGTAGCAAAATTTCGAAATTAGAAAATAGTTGCATCAAAATAAATAAAAACTGGCGAAGGTGTCTTATTTATAGAGGACGGTGCCTATATTATAACATTAGAACAAAAAATATTGCGTATTGATTCGAAAACAAAAGGCAACAAACTATGAATTACATTATACGTCGTTTTGGACTACTTTTTCCCATTACAAACTTTTGGCATTGATATAATCTAATGATTTGTATAATGTCTCATAATACTGCATTAAAACCAGATCTCGCGGATTAGTATCCTTAAAGTGGTTTGCATTCTTTGACCTCCACCACTTTTACTCTTAAACTCTTAAAACTTCGTCGCTCTCATTATTGTCATATCTGACGTGGTTGGCTCTCCGTCTACAAATTTGTATTCTGCGACTGACGGTACTCAAGTTCATATACGATGGCATGTATTTATTTTTATTAATGCTGTGACCGACACAGTCGATAGTTTATAATGTCAACAATATCGAAACATTTTATCGGCCAAAAATATGTGTACACAACGACCTTATTATAATGGGATGAAGTTCGTGTACACATGTTTTTGGTCGATAAATTGCATCATTATTTTCGTTAGCCCAATATTTGGTTCTATATTTCAATTTTATCCATTAAATTTTAACATTGTCATAGTGACACTAAAGTCTAAATTTAACTACCCTGATAGTGTAATGTTTTGCCAGCGATTTGTAGCATTATCATTGCAATGTAGCTAAGCAAGGTTAAAGTACTCATACTTGTAAAATCAAGATGATCAATAAAGGTACATACTTATCTTAGTATAGTAATCTTAATCTTAACTAATACAATTTATGATTTTAACTGGAATTGAGTATATCCTTAAAACGTTGAGAAGAAAATGTTGCAAAACAAAACTTACCATGCCGCGATGTGCTGTAGTCATATACAAAGAAGAAAATATTAGCAAATCGACAAATGGTTTCTAAAAAGTTTCGTCTGGCTAAGTCGCGAAAGGAAAAATATTGTAGTTTTTTTATAAAGATAATTTTAGTTTCAAGCTCGTAAAACCCCTTACGACTGAATATTACACGTTCGTTATGTTGTTATTATTTTAGTATTCTGCGGAACTAGTCTTTACCGCTTTATGTTAATGAATGTAGAGAAACATTTGCACTTTGCCTAACATGTGTAGATCGTTTCGTGGAAAGCTAGCTGCACTGTGGTTTACGTTGAATAATCTCGTACAAAACCGACGCACAATAGCCAATGCGAGTGTTTAAATGCCCTATTAAATCTTACAGCCTGCGTAGGATTCTGTGGGATTCAATTACGCTTTGTGCTCGATGAAAAGCGCTGGAGTTGAGGCGCGTAAACCGAGCCGCGAGCCGGGAACACATCCCAACACCTCGCGCTCAATGAGCCTGTCACAAAAGGTGCAAACGCAATAAGAACACCGACGCAGGCGCGTATCACGCCGGGGGTAGATTGAATAAATGCTAAATTAAATAAGAGCAAATAAAATACTCCCTTAACAAGTAAAATACCCGTTTGTGAGCGTCTCGTATTATTCAACCAGTGACGTTTGTGACAAAGACTTCCATTGCCCACCGCGTCTCGCTTGCAGACGGATCGTGGGCAAAAGAATAACGACGAAATATTTTTATTACAAAATAAAAGGTCAATACCAATCACACGATTTGATGATTTCTTATTTCGAACAAACGGTATAACTAATATTGTAGTAACTATAAATTATGTATAATTTCGGCATTTTATATTCATCGAAATATTGACACAATCTTATCGCTTGATTACTCTGATCGAACGTGGACCGTATTAAAATTATCGGCACTCGCTCGCCCTCTGATCGTTCACGGCAACATAAACAGAACGTTTTCTATTCGGAAACCAATTATCATTAACATATCATAGACGAGGCACCGACGTTCGCTGGCACGCAGTCGGGGTCAATACATTTACCGCAGCACCAGAGTAGAATGAACCCTTCCGCCTCCCGCAATCTTTATACCCCGTCACAACCTCACTTGAAACCTCAACGGGCAACGTAGCTCAGTCTAAACTGGATGTGTGCCCGCTAGATTGTTATACATATATATAGATGCATACGTGAAGTCCGTAAGTATCAAAACGAGACGGCTAACCAAATCGCCTTTGTTAAGATTTTATCTCGCCGTTAAATACTTCTAACCATGAGCTATAGTAGATTATCGGTCATCTCGCTCGCGCCTGCAGCGCCTATCAACTCTCGTTAACGTTTAGAATGTGATGATATTTACAACTATTTTCTGGTTTTATTTGCTATAAAGATCTTTTTTGGTAACGCATTTGTTTTTATTTATTTAATGCTTTAATTAGGATCAGGATATTATTCGTCATATACATCGAACTTTTGTGTGGTCTTTATGTGTGTTCATTATTTGAAGTTAAATATCATTTTGGTAAAAATACTTACTCGTAAAGATAATATTTACGTCACACAAAAAAGCCCCGTTAAGCTGAATAAAAACAGAAATTAACTGCCTGCATACAGTTTTTTGTTAGTAGCGCTAATTTTTTTAGTAGGTATTTCATTATTCGATTTTAATGTCACCAAGAATAAAAAAGAATATTTCAAATAATTATACCTTTGCTATCTATGATTGAAATTCACATTTTTGGCAAGTAACAAGTTAATTTTAACTATATAACTTTCGTGAGACTCTAAACAACAAAAAAATCGACAAAAATTACGTGAGTAACCCGTTATAAATATTTATAATATAGTAACAAGTTAAATTTAAATTGTTTAGATATAGTTTTTGAGTTTTGTCTTTTGAAATATATGTTAGTTTTTAACTAAATATTGATCCATAGCGTCAGTAGACCAATAGCGTCATTATATTTACTGCTACATGTTATTACATTAAAGTTATGAAAACAAATAGCCCAATTGAATTAACAACAGGCTTGTTAATGTTATTGAAATAAAAATTGGATTATAATTTTAATCTCCCGCCTGCAACTTAATTAACGTCGTGGTTTATAACAGCGTATAATTTGCGTCAAAATTGTTTCGCGTTCAATGAAGATCGTTAGTACAGTGAGTCACCACTGTACGGACGAGCTACATAAAAGCCCATCACGTGATTTTGTTTGGTTTCATAATAGCATCACAAATAACAGGTTGCGTCTCGTATCGCCGTTAACGAGAGATTAACTTTGCTCGTTGAACTCTTTTGTACGCGCGCCCCTTGCCGGTTTTTTTCCTAATGATATCACTAGTCCAAACATCGGACGGTTATGGCAGAACATTACACGCTCTAGGATATTAAAATGAGACAAATTTATTGCCGCTCTCCGATTATGAGTTCGATAAACGCGCAGACCGGTGATTATGATATCTCGCAGTCTAATCATACAATCGATACGAAGTTGCGTCCTGCTCTAAACCAGTACTAATAAAAAAGAAACTTGTTATGGACAGTAAGCGGCGGACAGTTTACTTTTGAAAATCAACAAGGTGCGATTGGGTCCACGCCACATATCTCACTATCCGTTTTCTATGGAAGAAATAGAAAGGAAGTATCACCCAACCCAACTGGACGCTTGTTCTACCTAAAACGTTAAACCTTATATGTATGGTACAGTCGCCATCAAATATATCGGAGCCGCCAAAGTACTCAAAAATATCTGAACATGCACTTTATCGCCTTGACATTAGAAGCGTTGTTCAGATTTGGGTCCAATATATCTGATGGCGACTGTACTTTAGTAAATATTATTAAAGTAACTAGAAATAATATTACTAATATTATATAATTTTAAATTTATTTAATATTACTAATATAATTTCGTGTTATTTAATAAAAAAGTTAAAATAGACATGTAAAATTGCAGAGCCATTTGATTATTCCTATAGCGAATTGTATCCGACTTATAAGTATACACAACGATGACCGAAAAACATTTGCAGTTTAAAACCCCAACATATAGGAATATGAGGTTTTAAGGAACAAGATATTCTGGGGTTCGCAATTCTCGGTAAGATAATAAAATCTCATATGTATATAATCAAAAGAATAACATTGCAACGAACCAGATTCAGAAGGATTTTGAAACCATTAAGTACCTTAAGGTTCTCGTTCCAGCAAGATGGAACCACGTGCCATATGGTAGTGCCTGTTTCTGTTTTCATGAAAAAAATAAGGCCCTGAGCATTTGACGTCTACTTCAAGAAAATCGCTACGAATTGAAGCGTTTTTCGTGAACGTGTCAAGGGAGCTCATACGTTTGTTTCACACGCTCGCCGCCGACAGCGTCAAACCAAGCGATATCGCTCGTAGCGTTTTTTTAATGAAACAGGCATTAGAGTGTTCCCGCAGCCATCAGCCTTTATGTCACCCTTAGTGATTATTTTCTGGTGATAACCTACATTAAATCAGTTTCGGCAATATTCTGAACATCAAAGCAGCTCCAAAATTTCGCATATCAGATCCAAGAGTGCTTAACAACTAAAAACTATGATAAGGACAATATCATTTTTAATAAAATCCCATATATATTATGTATTTAAAGAAATTTTAAAGGAACATGATATACAGCCTTCGCCAGAAGTATTGAGCATAGGTGTTTTTTGTTTACAATTTTGATGTTAAGCATTATTTCCCTATGCTAACAATGTACGATAACGGTAAATGTTATATTGTATTTATAAATATAGAAAACTTCACTTAATAACACTTTCAAGGTACTTAAAAAATATGAAAACAGAAGGTACCAAAAATGTAAATTTAAGTCGGTGCGACATATTGCAAATATTCTATGCAGTTACTACTAACTTCAACAAAACATGCCTATTAGTTTAAATTAATTGACAAAATAACTTAAACAAAGATGGAAACGATGGACTAAACTTTCCAGTTTTGTATGAAAATCGCATTGGTGCTCAACACTTCTGGCCAAGGCTGTAGGTACATATGTGCTGTATTTTTTATTTACTACGAGTATATCTGTAAAAAGCCAAGACCTTTTTGGCCTCATCTGTTGTCATAATGTTACCTATTCTAATTGAGTTATATTTTTATTTTAGAATAATCTTCTATTTCTTCTCTACTTTTTTCGCCTTCTCTTTAAATTCGGTTTTTACGTGACTGCCGAAGGAGAGTTATGTTTTTCGAGACTGTGTATGTATGTTAATTTTTTTGCCACGTCCTACATCTAACACCGTTTGATAGATTACGACGTGTGAGGTGTCATTAGATTCATTACTATTGTGGGAGTGACTTGGCATACCTTTATAATAAAGAAAATGCTGTAAGGTGCGTTGGGGTAAGATAGAAAGGTATTTTTTTAGGGGTAAGATAAAAAGTAGTCTGTAATGCTCCGGAATATGGACGACTTTTTGTCTTACCCCTAAAAAAATACCTTTCTATCTTACCCCAACGCACCTTAAAAAAAATTCAATCGCTTGCGAAGTCATACCGCATTCGCCTTGTTAGCAACCACATTTTTATAAGGTCATTGCATACATTTTTACTATTTTTAACCGACTTCAAAAAAGGAGGAGGAGGTTCTCAATTCGACTGAATTTTTTTATCATTATTATTTTTTTGTATGTATGTTACTCGATATCTCCGTGAATCTTGAACCGATTTTCAATTTTTTTTTATCGAACAGGTATAAGGGATCATCCATTAATTACGTCACACAAATTTCATGATTTTTTAACCCCTCCCTCCCCCTATGTCACACTTCGCCACAGTTAACTGCACCCTCCCCCCTTAGTGTGACGTCACATTTAGATTTTTAGTTTAGTAAGGTAAAAATTACAACATCACTTTGAAACTAACTTTTTATGAGGATTGCCAGAAAAATAGTATCAAATTTATAGGGAACGAAAGTATTCAAACGAATCCGAGTATGTAGAAAATTAGTTTAGTACAATGTTTGCTAACAAATGATTTTTTTTTAAACTTAGATTTTGTAAAAAAATTGTATGTGAGGATTGTAAGGTCACTGTCACGATATGGCACATTTTGTGGACCCCCTCCCCTCCCCTTGAGGTGTGATGTAATTAATGGATGATCCCTAACCCCTAGATGGTCCCATTGTCACCAAGTGGGGGTCTGATGATGGGATCCTGGAGAAATCGAGGGAACTCCTTAACTATTATAGGCACACCTATAGTGATTTCACTATTTTTTACAGCAGCTCGGCTACTTCCTCTTGGAATAGCAGATTCTAAGTGAAGTCGGTTCTTTTTTGTTTAAAATTAGTCGATCGTGTTGTGAAGGAGGGCTTTTGACGAGTGGTAATGTAATATTACCTCTTAAAATTGTTAAAATTGATGGCACAAGGGCAAAACATAAAAGTACATATGGAGAAACTCACACTCTTCTTACAGGCGAATAATCATACTTACCTATGTGAAGCTGATGAAGCTTGAATGTCCAGGTGATGGCCGTTCGACTTATTCCACACGGAAAAAAAAGCTTCCGGGATATTCTCAATCTCAGACATTATTATATTATGTTGAAAATATTTCCTCGTGACAAGCATTTATTTCCTGTAACGAAAATAAAAATAAAGTTTTAAATATAACGAAGCGAATATATTCTTACAGATTTTCTAGTTTTCTTTTACCTAAGATAATACTTGTTTGGTTAAAGTACAATCTCTCTTATTTACTCAATATACTCTTGAAACAATACATTTTTGTATTTCTATTTTAAGAAAACGTGGTTTTATTAAGCGAAGAATCATATTTTTGGTAAAGGAAATAAATACTTGTCACGAGGAAATATTTTCAAGAAAATAATAATGTCTTGGATTGAGAATATCCCGGAAGCTTTTTTTTCCGTGCAGAGTTACTTGTTCGAGAATTAGAGCTAGAAATTATATTAGTTAATTTATTAAGTAAAGACTTAGACCTCCTTGAGATAAGAGATAACTTTAAAAAAAAATACTTCCTAACAGCGGCTTCGTGTATCAAATTTTGTTAAAAAGACCGTGTTCACCAGTTTATGGTTTGATAGAATCAGTATGATATGAACATGAACACCGCACTGATGCGGTGCGGGTTCAACCTCGGTGCGCTATCGTTCGGATCGGGTTGAACAATGCGTCGAATGTTTCAATATACCACCGACAGCATTTTTAACGTTTCATCGGTGCTGTAACAATCGTTAAATAAATTCTCTACGCCTTCCCGGGCCTCTGATTAATGTTCTACACAGGCCGACGTCGCGTTTATTTTTTCACCTTCGTGTTAGTCTCTAGTTTAATTTATGGGGCACGGGAACTGAGATGAAGGTACCTGTAAATGCCGTGATTTCTTTGTTTGGACAAACTGTTTGAAGAAAATAGGCAAACGAACGTGGTACCATTTGTAAGTGTCGAATTCTGATGAGCTGCCATTTTTTAGGTTATATTTTGATTGCACTCGAGAGCAAAAGTTTCGGGTCACTAGCATTTTCTTGAATATCGTTTTCTTTCGTAGCTAGATTGCTGTTTGTGTCAAAAATTAAGAATGATGGCAAATAATAATATAATGAAGTGTGAATATAAACACAATAGTTAATATATAAAGCAAGCGCACAGACGATGAACTTTAAGCGTAGGTATATCCACTAAATACTTACTGGATTTGGTCCGCAATCTACCGACACCGACTACAGAGAACTGTGTTCGTGTTCGTGATAAGTTTATAAGCAATATTTATTGCTTGACCTGTATTCAGTGACAACAATTCATTTGGAATTTATTTCGTACATAATCCGATTATCAGTGCATTGTGCTTGCTTTTATTTTTGTGTTTTTTACGTTATTACAAATGTAATGGAGTAGGTATATAGACTTATTGCTATATAAAAAATATTTCGGGAATATTTATGACTACACAAAACATGCACTAATTTTGCCACATTATTATTTTTAAGAAATATGAAATTCACAACTATAAATGTACTGCAACCTTTAAATAATCTAATAGCAATTAAATCCCTCAATCTTATTCTTTTTTCATCGACTATTGATATTATTTACCCGAAAAACATATTGAAGACGTAATTGCAAATCTAAATAATAATACATATACTTGGCGGTTTAAATATAAAACTGTATATTCTCATTTCGAATTGTGTAGATTATAAAGAGTAAATTTAATCCGATTGTCAGTGAATGCTCTTATAAGTTAGTAGGTTAAAGGCAGAATACATGTCTTATTGGAAACATCATAACAGGATACGCTAATACGAAGATGGACTTTATAAAACAATGAAGACAAGAGTCTTTATTATTTCACAAAATGGCCGACTACTAATAAAAGTAACTTTTACTAAATATTTGTAGGCTCCTGCATCATTTAAACCCTGGAAGTGGTAGGAACTGGTTGGCGTTGGTGACCGCAGCCGATTGCTTGCGGCGGGCTCGCGTTAGCTCCAAAGATGGAACTGGGAAGACTTAGATATTCCTTTACGGTTGGACAACATAAAGAAAAACTTGTTGCAATGCATTATGGTGTATAAAAAGATTTCAACGCGGTCTACAAAACAGTAATTTTTATCATTTCCGTAAATTGCAGGGTTCTAGATTGTCTTTGTGACGTATTCAATCAGCATTACTTACATAAAATAAGATCATGTTAACATAGATATACACATATCTGATAAATTACTCCGATTTAATTAAAAGCAAACACCAAAATAGCAATGAAAGTCAAATAGAGCATAGTAAAGAAAACTACTTCGTTCCACTTACAACACCGGTTAGATTTTCCGATCCAATTTGACTTTCTCCAAACAATAAGACTACAGATTCTAACTGCAAGCTAAAGGACATCAGAGTCACGATCCCGCTCTATATATAGCCTTAATAGTGAAAAGGTGAGATCTCTGTGAACTTTTTCATCAATATCTCAACGGGCCGGTCGAGTATCGGTCTATATCTGTAAAAGCAATCTCGATAGGCAGGAATGAGGCTGGATACCCTTTTTGTTCGCGGCTCCATTTGTTTCACACCTACTTAGGGCTGTGGGGAGTGCGCTCGTTACCACAGATTGAAGGGCCTCGGTCGATGACCGAAGCTCTTCGCTGATCTCGCCTGAGAATATTTTCTGACTTGAAATTGAGTTTTGTCTATATCTCTTTAGAGTACTTATGTCTGAATTCTTGAATAATTATAAGGATACACGACGAATAAAATAAATAAATATTCTTATTTTATGTCACTGGTAAGGCAGAGACGACTAACTATTTACACCTAAGTTTACAGCCCCCATTATAAATAAAAGTATACCTACGAAGAGTATATAAACTGTTTTTGCATATTTCTTATGATTTTTTATTGCCAAATCAATGTACCTATATATTCCTCAATAATATTTTTGTTCATGTATTAAAATAATAATGCAACTAACTAGTAAGGATATCTATAAGCGCTAGGTCTTCAAAATTTATTGTATTACCTATAACCTAGTTCATTATATTTTGCTGAACCGTAAATTTATTTATATAGCTAGATCGAATCTACAGCTTTATAGAATGTCGTAACTTGTAACAATATTTGTACTATTAGGTTACTAAATATCCGTATGATGCACAATAATTCCCTTTATTTATTCAGTGATGAAAACTACCTATTCTATTTGTGTGAATCTATTTTATTTGTGTGAAATGATAAATGATGCGACTGAAAGAAAATAATTATAAAAACCTACGTGTCTTAATATTTTTTATGCGAGTACCTATGTGTTTATCGGTTTCTTTGACAATTACTTGAACTTAGTTCTTTTCTTTATTCTTAATTGATTAGGTTGGTGTATTCTTAATTGATTAGGTTGGTGTAATGAAAAAAATCATTAAATTTGAATTTATTATTTATTTGTCTTTTATTACTGCCTGATACAGTTGAATTTTCTTTTCTTTTTACAATAAATATTTTCTTTTGGGTATGACTAAGTTACATAGTATGTATTCATGAAATACTAACTTACGGCTTACTTTATCTAATGTTATCACAGATCGTGGCAGACATGCCATGTAAGTCACTTTCATAGTATTCGGCAAGATTTGCCTCAACTAACACAGCCCGAATATAGGCATTACAAATTTACATACCGCTAATATGTACAAAGTTATTTAAAATTCTTTTTACATTCTACTTTACAAGTCTAACTATTATAAAAATAATGGCATTACTAAAATGGTAAATTACATTGTAAGAGACAGTACTATGATCTTTACAGCAAATCTAACCATCCGTACTTAAATTTTATTATTTACACTGATTGAAACCATACATATGTACACTAACCGACTAGCCATCACATAATTTTTCGTAGAACAGTCACTGCACTATACATTTCGTAGTCATGATTCACTAGCACATAGTTCAGTCTCATTGTTCACTACACATGGACGGATATGGTGCGGGGAGAGGCACGCGGTGGGGCTTGGTGAGGGTTATGGCCCGGATGCGGCGGCAGCACCGGGTGCGCACCGTGCAGCGGCGGCGGCGGCAGCGCACCCAGGTGGTTCCTGGCGTGGTGGTGCCTGTGCATCGCCACACCCCCACCAGCTCCCGGACTTGGCCCCCCGCGGCACCGTTGGTTATTAGGCACATCGGGCAACGCGAATTTTAACTTCTCCCAAAACAACCTATCACCCCAATGAAGATAAGTGTTCGTTTTCAAATATAATCTTATATCAGGATCGAGATCTTTCTGAGGCACCTCACCTAACAACACCACTATCAGTCTTCTCCGTCTGTCTCTTAACACTTGATGATGAGCCGATTTGAACTCGAAACGACACCACTCTGATTTTATAAAGTTTTCACTGAGCACCATGATTGTACGACGCGAAGACTCGACGGCTTGTATTATGTTGTCGGCAACGTAGCCGCCCACAGGAAAGTCACGGTAATGTAGGCAAAGTTTATATGACGGGTCACCGCGCTCGAGCATGGGCGCGAGTTCCTCGGCGACCCAAGCTTCGTCCTTCGAACTATAACTCACAAATGCATCAAACATCTTTTCTCGGTCATCACGGTCAATATCACTTGCTCTGTAGAAAAGACGCACTCCGAATCTTGAATGGAACCAGACTCTCATTTCTTGTCTGAATATGAATACTATCATGGTTACAAATGACACCAATAAGAAAGCACCTAATGTCGCCACAAGTAGCGGAATATAGTCTTGCACATCTTCATTAGTTATTACGGTTTTAGTTGCGGTTAAATTTCCATTGATACTGTTATTAATACTTGGTAAACCAGTGCAAATCGTGCCATTTTCGTTTGCGATAACAAAGCCGGATTTAGGGTCACTGAACGCATTTTCACTGTACACAGTCATTTCAGTATTGTTCCCTTGAGAATAAATGCACTTCACATTTGATATATCTGTAACTGAATTCACGCGCTTCGTCCACTCTCGGAACATTTCAGTATATTCACAATCACATGACCATGGATTGTATGAAAGTGTTATCTCCGTCACAATTGAATTAATTTGCCACACTGATAACATGGTTAACCTGTTGTTATGAAGATGGAGAATTTTCAAACGGGACATATGGTTAAACATTTCTTTTCCTATATGGCGAATCTGATTGTTGTTTATGTACAACTCCCGTAAATTATCCAATCCATCCAATTCCTGACCTTCTATAGCTTTCAGGTTGTTGTGGTCTAAATGTAAAATTTCAAGTTCTTTTAATCCATTGAACGTTCTGTTTTGAATAGATTCTATGTTAGACGAGTTTAGAAACAGTATCTTTAGGCGTTTTCTGCCAATAAATGCGTGACTGGGTAGCATTTTAATGTCGTTACCGTCGAGATACAGTTGTGTGGCCTCCATTGGTATTCGCTCAGGTAGAGTATTGACGTATCCTGCATTCGAACATTCCACAACATTTGCTGACCACGACTGATCATGATAACAGGTGCAGTTATTTGGACAAGTCATTTCGCAATCACAGGCATCAAAATCGCAGCAGTGACACAATGCAAAACAATGGAAGTCGTATTTGCACAAAAATTGGTGTGATGCAGCTTCCACTAACGCAACATACGCGTTTCCACGATTGTAAAGTAATTTACAATATATGCTGTCTAAATCCATTAACTTTGGTTGAGTTCGAGCTCTGTTCCCAGTGTTTATTTTTTGCAACCACTCCATTGTACAATCACATTCTAATGGGTTTCCGCCTATGAAGAACTCGGGAACTGATTTATCTTGCGGCACAGCCGATATTCTCAGTGAATTCGGATCCAAATTCGTTATTTTGTTGCCATATAAGTCCACCCTTGTAAGATTGGGTTTCTTGAAAAACGTATAAGATTGTACTTTCGAAATTAAATTGTCATTTAGGTACAACATTTCCACGGAATTGGGAATAGCGCTACCAGTAATTTCTGTTAATCTGTTGGAACTGGCGTCGAATGTGCTCAGTGATAACTGAGATTCGATCTCGAAGTAATTTCCAAGTTCAGCAATCCTGTTAGCGTGAATATCAAGCCACTGCAATCCTGTTGGAATCATGGCATAGTCGAACCATTCTAATCGGTTATCAGATATATTTAACCACACCAAGTTAGGTAATTTGGCAAAAAGGCCTCCAATGTCGGTCAAGTAGTTACCATCCAATCGAATGGCTTGTAGGTTAATATTGCCATCAAATGCACCAGCTTCGATCTTATGAATTTTGTTTCTAGATAAGTTTAATATTTTGAGTGATGTCATTTTGTCGAACACACCCTTGCTGATGTTCCCGATATTATTTTCAGTCAATCTCAATCCGTACATTTGTTGCATAGTCATAAATGATGCGTTTTCAATGCTGACTATCAAATTTTCTCCCAGATCCAGCGTTTTCAACTGTGGAATTTCCTTGAGAGCTATGGGTACCTCGTCCAGCCTATTTCCATTAATATGCAAATCTTGTAATGCAGAACAGTTTCGAAGAGAGTGTGGATGTATTTTTGAAATGCGGTTGCTATCGATAGATAAAACAGATAGCCCGTGCAAACCAGAAAATGCGTAACTTTCAACTGTGGTGAGTCTATTGTTTGATAAGATCAGTGTATGTAAGTTGTTCAACGGGCTAAATACATTCTCTGGGATGTGTTCTATAAAATTGTCTTGTAGTTTCAGGATTTGCAGGCTGTGTAGATCTCTAAATAGTGCCACTTCCATTTTCGATACTCTGTTGTGAGAGAAATCTAAAAATACTAGTCTTTTTAGCCCGGTGAAGGTTGAAGTATTTATCCAATCTGAAGTCAATTCGTTATGTGATAAATCCAACACTAAAAGTTGCAATAGGTCGCTGAAAAGTCCTGGAGCGAGAACCGTTATAGTATTGTTGTTCAAATATATTTCCTTCAGTTCTTTTGTATCACTGAAAAGTTCAGGAGGCAAACTTGTAAGTTGGTTATCCGAGAATCTTATTGTAGTCAGAGAAATAAGGCCTTCTAATGCTCTGTCTGCTACAGAGTTTAATGCATTTCCTTGGAAATATAATTTTTGTAGTCTTTTTAATCCAGATAAAAGATTTGGAGGTAAAGTATCGATAACATTCCTTGAAAGGTCTAATACTAATATGTTATCACCGCATTTCTCTGTCGGATGACGGTGTGCTGAAGAAAATTGAAAATGACTTATGTCTCTCATTCGATTTCCGGTCATATTCAGATATTCAAGGTTTCTCAGTGTACAGAGTGCGCCTTCGGGGAAAACTAACATGTTATTCTCGCTGAGATCCAAGCGTTCCAGATTTTGTACGTCTCGGGAGAAGGCGGTGGGCGTTATTTCAAGTGACATTGATGACCAGTCTGTGTTATGTGTTCTAATCGTTAAATTCCTCAATTCTCGAAGACCCGTAAACGCGCCGTCGGAAAGATTCCCAATTTTGCAGTACTCGATAGTCAATTCTCGCAATTCAACCAACTGTCGAAAACTTCCCGGAGACAGTGAACTTTGAAAGAAAAGTGCATCGCTACATTCTAAGCGCAATCTCACTGTGAGATGCGGTTGAATGGCGCTGAAGTTGGTGTTTTCTAATTCGCTATTTATAGTCCGCAATCTGCATTGTAGCGCCACTCCGGAGCCGTCGTCATCGGTCGTCCACCGGCACTCATCGGGAGCTTGGTACCTCGCTCCCGTGGTAGCCGACAGAGACGCACTCCACGTCGTTAAAACGGCGCTTAGCACCAACAAGGCGCTTGTGAACCACGTACAACACATTATGTCTCGCTTTCACTAAACTTCACTTCAATTTATTACATAGTTTTGTGTTATAATTTTGCACTAAGTCCGCACAAACATCCCGCATCCGCAGCGCACATTAGTTCATTTCGCTAAACTTAAGTACATCACTAGTTAAACCGGCCACTTAACTCGTTTCTCGCGAGAACACTAATTGGACAGGATCGTGCGCCCGGCAGAACACAACTGAGCGCATGGGACGCGCGCACCCGCGCAGAGGTCTGGGGTGGAACTGACTCTGAGTCAAACCTGTGCTGCGCTCGCGCACAAGGCCGCGCCGGTTCACGCGTTCCAACAGGTAAATGCTAGTTCAAATTAATAATAACGTAAGCGCCCGTAGCATTGGTAGTCGCGCGGCTTGTTTAGTTTCACGACGCAGCCTGTCAGAAAAATACACTTTACGCACACATGGATGGATAACTTACAACACTACACAGCAAAACCGCTTTTTGTAGCGCATGGACGAGCTTTCGTAGTGAGGTGCGAGCGAGATGGTAGTATGGTAGTCTGCGGGGTGAGACGCGCAGTGTTTGGTGGGGGCTCGAGGCAGCTGGCCAGGTAGTGCGCCGGCACATTGGTATATTCCCTGCTTGTTAACACTCTCGCTGACGGCATTATTATTTTTCTAGCACTAAGACTTCCAGTTAATAACTTAATAAGCGATGTGTATAAAAAAAGAGTGTCAGAAACCTGAACACTAGAATTAAATAAAAAATACGTTTATTCAATAAGTTCGCATAAGTACATAATAAGAGTACAGAAAATTAGTGTTAACTAGTATTGCAGCGTTAGAAGAAAAAATATAGAACGACGAAGTCTACAGATAATATAAAAAACAATTCATGTAGGTACTTAATCATTTTACAGGCCTAAAATACCTACTGTATATTTTAAAGACAATAAAATCAAATAATATAAGATAATAAATACCTACTGTATATTTATATTTGATAGTATATTATTATTAAAAAAATATGCAGCAAAAATTTGCGCTTTTAAACAATAACTGATTATTCAGTTATTGTTTAAAAGCGCTAATTTTTAACCGACTTCAAAAAAGGAGGAGGTTCTCAATTCGACTGTTTTTTTATTATTATTCTTTATTTTTCTTTTATCTTAGGCTAGGTAATTTATAACATTTTTATAAAAGTAAAATACAAAATACATCTAAAACATACAAAAACAATAAAAACATTATAAAAAACCTAACCTAGGGTGCCGCCAGCAACAGGGCAGGGCCCAGGCTGCCGGTGGTTAGGGCCGCAGAGAGAGGAACCTTCGGACTATGCGCGCCGTGTCCAAGATTACCGCCTTCTGAATCTGACCCTTGATCCAACCACAATCCCGTAGCGAAAGTCTCTCAAGATGTTGGTCGAGACTCTTCGCTATGAGACCGTTCGCAGAAACAACTATTGGCACAATGATCGCCGAATCAACCTCCCACATGGCGGTTACCTCGTGAGCTAAGTCTAGGTAAGTACCTAGGCTGAGAAGGACAAGTCCAGCAAGTGCTGGACTTGTCCTTCTCAGCCTTCACGAGGTTCACGTCACATGGGACGGTGATGTCGACGAGCATGGCCCGGCGTTGCGGTCGATCTATTACCACGATATCAGGCTTATTGGCTACAATAGTCCTGTCCGTGATTATAGATCGATCCCAATAGAGCGTGGCACGACCATTTTCGAGAACTGGCGCAGGTGTGTACTTGTAGTACGGCACTTCGTGGTCCACAAGACCGTATAGGAGAGCAAGCTGCTGGTGTATGATCCTGGCTACGAGGTTATGTCTGTGCAAGTACTCGCCGTTAGCAAGATGGGAACAACCGGAGATGATATGCCTGAGTGACTCTCCGGGACGGCGGCATGCCCGACAAATGTCGACCGTACCGTCCTTCAGGATATATCTCCGGTAGTTATTCGTCATGATAACTTCGTCCGCAATTGCACAGGCAAAACCTTCGGTTTCTCCGAAGAGGTCCCCGAATCGTAACCAGTTCACCGACGCGAGCAGGTCTACGTCGGGTCCCGTGAGGGCCCCGTAGAACCGCCCGTGTAGCTCCTTGCTCTTCCATACCGCCTTGCGATCCTCGGTGCTTAGCACCACAGGTTTGCGCCAGTTCTCGTTCGCCAAGGAGAGCGGCGTGAGGCCCTTATCTATTGCCACCACATCACGATGCATCCCACACTCGTTGTTAAGGAAATAATTCCTGAGATTGTACACCTCACGGTTGTGGAGATTTTTGGCATTTAAAAAGCCGCGACCTCCACACTTCCGTGGGATGTACAATCTCATAACGGACGAGCGTGGGTGAAGCATACGGTGTGTGGTGAGCAATTGACGGACCCTCCGATCCAGGGCATCCAGCTCGGTCTGTGTCCACCTTAGTATGCCAAAGGAGTATGTGAGTAGGGGCATCACCCAGGCGTTGAAGGCGCGCACCTTGTTGCCACCTGACAAAAGACTATTGAGTACTTTTGTCAGCCGACCGAAGAAGCGCTCCCTCAACGCCTGTTTAATACCCGCATCCTCAATACCCAACGACTGTGACATACCAAGGTATTTGTAGGTTTCTGATTCAGAGATAGATCTGAACGTCATCGTCTCAGAAAGCTGTAAATTTGTTGAATTTTCTACTTTCCCCCGCTGTACATGCATAACCGCACATTTATCAACACCAAATTCCATCTTGATGGAACTACTGAAGACTTCAGTGGTTTTTAGTAGCTCCAGCAAGTCCCGGTTATTTGGTGCAAATAATTTGAGATCGTCCATGTACAGAAGGTGAGATATGACTTCACTCTCTCTCCGAAGCCGGAAACCTAGCCCCGAATCCTTCAGCAGGGTGCTGAGCGGATTTAGAGCTAGGCAGAACCACAAGGGACTCAGACTGTCGCCCTGAAATATTCCTCGCTCGATCCTTATAAAGTCCTGCGGGCCAGGGGGGTCATCCCCGCCTCCTGGTTGACGAAGGACTGTGGTCCACTGCCTCATACACGCGCCAAGGAAGGATCTTAAGGCTGCATCAATTTTATACAGCTCTAAGATCCTCTCCAGCCATGAATGAGGCACTGAATCATAGGCCTTCTTGTAGTCAATCCAGGCGGCTGAGAGGGCCCCCCTGTTCCGCCGGACTCGTTGGCAAATGGTCATGTCTATGAGGAGGAGCTCTTTAGTACCACGGGACCCAACCCTACATCCATTTTGAGCGGAGGCCAAGATGTTGTTTGCGACCATATGCGCGTTTATTTTTGCTCTCAAAATGGATGTAAGGAGCTTGTAGAGTGTAGGCAAGCACGTGATGGGTCGATAGTTCTTCGCTTCCGTGGTACTACCGGACTTATAGAGCAGGAAGGTTACACCAGTTGTTAAGGAGGGCGGGAGGGAGCCAAGTTCGAGGGCTTGCTGAAATTGCGTTGCCAGCCGCGAGTGCGAGCATCGAAACCATTTATTATTATCATTATTATGTTTTTTTTTGTATGTATGTTACTCCATATCTCCGGGAATCGTGAACCGATTTAACCGAACAGGTATAACCCCTAGATGGTCCCATTGTCACCAAGTCAGGGTCTGATGATGGGATCCTGGAGAAATCGAGGGAACTCTTCAACTTTTATAGGCACACCTATAGTGATTTCACTATTTTTTACAGCAACTCGGCCACTTCCTCTTGGAATAGCGGATCCTAAGTGAAGTCGGTTCTTTTTTGTTTAAAATTATATGTATATCTGTCTATAAATTATATTAACTTTTTTATACATACGAGTACATAGTTTTTAATGAATGTCATCAGTACCTATATTCGATTACCGTCGGTGTAATAAATACTTTAGAATCTTTACACATTGAGTAAAATAACCGTTCTTGTCCTAAACTTGTTATATTAGATACCTTAAATAGGTGGCTTTCATTGCACCAGCATAGTTAAAAATGAATTTCATATTCAGAACTTAATCAAATCACATTAATTTATGATACTTATAATTTAATGTATAGGTATATTTGTTGCCGTTTCCCTATCAATATTAAACGGTAATTAATTACGTACCTACAATTAGCACTAAGGCTTCATCTGGCTTGGGAAGGAACTTGAATATGTCGATATATCTCATGCAAACTAACATACCCAATTACCATTGCTTTACTTATTTACATTATAGTAGGAATCAACAGAACACTCTTTGGTTGCACGATGAAAGGTCATCGAAATCTGGTCCCGTCCGGCATTTTTCGGTATCCAGGTTTTTTTTTGGTTAATAGCCTACTATTTTGTTAAACGATTTTGATATAATTTCCCACCATGCGGCTCGAACCTCTCATCAAATTAAACATCCGCACATTATGCATTTTGCAAAACCACCAATTTTCTAAATCTGTTTTATTTAACAAATTGTGGACTCAGTAAATCGTAGATTGCAGTTTTCTTGATTTATTCCAAAAAGCCGTTTACCTATATGGTTATCATGTGTGAGCTCATTTGTGAAAAGGTTCGGAATTGGTATTTATACTATAACGGTTTATATTTAGTTAAATTTTCAGTTTCTTACAAATTAATATGTATGTACGAATCGACTACCATTGAAGTAGTCAGGGTTATTCGCAGAATTGTTTATCTTTGTTATGTTATGATTCAGTTGTGTTTGTTTGACCTTCTGTGGCGTTAGGTACCTATTTGTTAAGTCCTCGGGAATAAACAAAACCACAAGAGTCAAGTGAATTAATTAAATTAATGTACCTACAGTAGCTCATTGTTTCCTCTTTAATGAATTGTTGATTTTCCAATGTGATGAGGACAAAAACAAATGAAAATGATTGGCTAAATTTGAACTAGTATATATACCTATACGGTCAAAATACTGATTTATTTTTTATGACGAGAACCCGGCTGCAAACCCGGCTGTGCTATTCGAGAAACATTACGCGAGCCTCGAAGAGTTTCTATGGGCTCGTTAAAGATGAATACCCTATTTAATCTAGTGTAATAAATAGCCTCGCTCATAATTTTATTTGGTGTCGGGATGATAGGGACGGTTGGCGCGTCCGTCGCGCGGCGCTATTTATGCGAGGTGTTGCTGGCTGATCCCGAGGCGCCTTCTATATCTCAATTGCAATAAATAATCTCCTTTGACACGCGAGAAGCGGAAAATTTGCAATCGCACCGCACTCGATAATACAGCATTTGCGGCCCTCCTCCTTTATGTAAACAGCCCAAATGGCTTTGTAATGGGAATCGCGTCCGTCCCACTATGACACCGCATCAATATTTCACCACGGGTCCCACGGCTCGTTTGTCCAGGCGTACCCAGAATGTCCCGGACAAAGGGCTCGAGATCTTGCACTTTTTGTCGTAAGTGGCGAGGCGTTTCGCGCCCCGTGTGAATAATAGAATAGATTGCCGGCAAATCTGAGGTTATTGTGACGCTATTTAATGTTCATTCGAGGGCTGGCGCAGCACGCCCGCCGTTGTCCGTTTTAACAATGCAGTCCGAATTCAATTTACGGTGTTTCATGGCAGCATGCAACTGTCTTGTGTGTTGTTCGCGTGGGTACATGTGGTTGATGTGGGTCAGTATCTTGCGATAGCCACAAATGAAATAATAAAAAGAAACAGTTTTTTGGAACGGTTTTGTTCAGCGACGAGTGTGCGTGTCGTCATGCAATGATGACGATTGATTGAAGCTTTAGTAACTCATACTAGTATGTCAAATAAAATAGTATTATTGCATGCTTATGTATGTGATTAGTATTATTTTTACTTCCTTATTTTTACGTAACCTTCCCACGGAAAACGTATGGATCCAAAACATTTCTTTTGAAATATTCGGAGCAATTTAAAGGGAGTTGTCAAATACAGAAGATAACTTATTTAACATCCAGTTTAATTTATCGTCCATGTTCATCGAGGTGTAAAATCATTCTCTCGATTTCCATTATGTTATTAATTTTTGTAATTTCGGTGCCTAATCTCCTCGGACGGGCCCGATACCGGCGCGACACTTATCTTGGTGTCGGCGGACACATATAATCCATTAAGTCGTCATTTCCACGCCGCTGATCATTCCTCAACCACGCGTCAAACCCGCCCCCGGACGATCGCACGCCGTATTGTTTGCTACTGCCTTATCTTACCTACTCTGCCACCAAGTCCTTTTCAATTATTCTCAACGCTTTCATTATCGACCTTACAACAAAGGCCCCAAAAGCGATAACCCTTCGGTTCCGGCTTCCTCCGCCCGTGTCCTGCCCGGCTAATGGACTAGTTTGTTATCTAATCGGGTACACGGCGGACCTATTAATAATTTCCCACATAATTTTCTAATTAACGTCCTGTCTAGCGGGCGGGGTCTGCCCTGTATCTACTAAAACGGAAATGACGTAGAATTAGGACTATTAGTATAATATATGAATGTCATTTTTCTTAAATGCATAAATTAAATATTTATTTGTTAAGTAACTAACCTTATCTCTTTTTTTCAGGTACCCTTAATCAAACCTCATTAAAATGCACCGCAATGTAAGCTCCCTATTTTTAATGATAATAGCGTCAATATTTGCATTAAACTTACGTCTTAATTCTATAACAACGGATGCAAAATGTGCAACAACGTGGAAGTAAAACTTAATCCTATTTGCGAGTAAGATAGAGAATAAAACGTAATACGCACTTTAAACATTAGTGTTATGTTACCGGTGTGTTAACCCCACGGCGCGGCGGGTTAAAGTGTAGCGTGTAAATTGAAGAGATTTTACACGTGAACAGACCCCTTAGCAGTGCTTTGGATCGCGACACGGGCAATTTGGCTCGCGAGAGCCGATGCGGGTTTATTCGCCTAGAACCACGATATTCAAACCAGATAATTCAAGCGATTATATACTGTTTTTTCATCAGCTTAAGGACTTTTATTAGTGTGGTAATGTTAGTTTTGTGGCTCAGGGCACCTGGTGGGTGCTGCCTATAAATGGCAAGGAGTGGATGAACTGTGATTTATGAGGTCCCGTGTTGTGTCTACTAGCTTTTGTAATGAACGTGACAAAGAAATACTCTACTTTTACTCAATGATGTCCAGCAGTGCCGACACATCTGCTGGCAGATGTGCACTTGCAACGCTATTTTCTTTGAAATTCAAGGATAGTCAGTGTAACAAGTAACAGATGTGACGGGCCTTTTCTTAAATTATAAAACAATACAATCTAAGGATTCATTGACTGCAAAACTATTAACTAGTTTAGTAGAATAATTTTATTTAAAAAAGTATTTAATTACATTTTCCTTCTTTCTGATCATTAATATCTTTAATATGAATGAATAACTGCTACATAATGCCTTGAGGAATTAAGTCAATCTATGAATCAATGTAAGTACTAGTCAGTTTGTGCGAAAAAGTTATAAATAAAATAATATTTGTCTGTATTGACTTAAGTTAAAGTTAGAGAATTGTATTGAGCATTAATTTTTAGAAATGTTTACTTATTTACAGATGTTATATGTATTTGAATGGTTTACTGAATGCTGCTAAATAATTATTTTCAAAGAATTTGATTAGGTAACTCCATTCATTCTCTGTTCCACACTAGGGACGCTACGTGCTGCCGAAAGCGACCAGTTAGATTACGCATTGTCGTGGCACAATTAGAAACCCCAAAACTTGTAACCGAACAACGTTATATGAACCTTGTCATCCTTGGCGTTTATAACATTGTTATTCTAAGCACTCGAAATTGTCGCAGACCCAGCTCCGTCATTCATCGGTGGAATAAGGACGTATGTGTCTATTGGTGTCATGTAACTTTTGCCATTGTTGACTCAAAGGTTAGAGTGGCATGCCTCGCGCTCACTTTGTTATTTGCAAACAATCGCCTGTGACGGTGACATCTGCGCTTCTGCGCCCCTTTTCGTCTGTTGCCGCTTGCCTCAAAAACGGACCCAAACACACTAATTGCGTTTGGGTTGGTTTGTAACTATTTTTGAATTGTTGTTTTTATGACTTGAAATTCTTGAGATGGTGGCAGTTTTGGGAGCCAAGGCGCGGCTTAGATTTTAGTATTAAGGTACGAAATTATTTTTATTATAATTATTATAATTAAAGTTGCTAGTATTTCTACATTTAAATAACACGTGAAAATATATTAACCATCTTCTCGGAGTTCTGGGAGCCGTATATCGTCGGAAAATAACCCAGTCTCTAACTACATACTCGTACTATCACAAGTTAGTAACAAAACAAGATTTGTTTTCTTGTGATATATTTTTTGCAATTAGTGAGTATTGGTTATCACCTGCCGATATATACATTAAAAAAAGTTCCTATCAGAGGCGCCAAAGTTTTCTCGCCGTCGTCGCGATTTTTTAAAGATCTCTTACCACTATTCAGAAATCTTAATAAGTTGCGACTTCCCTTGCTCTTTGATAAAATTAAATAATATGGATAACATCGCTATTCACTCGCTTTAACAGGAATCTCTAAGTGGCCCGGATAGGAAAGTGACCTGGCGCATGGTTAGCCCTTTCAGAGTAATAGTAATGGCCAATTAGATATACCTTTCAAGATTGCATAATACTCAGGAAATTGGGACGATTGCCTCAATGACTAATTAAGTAGTAGTATAAATGCATTGTTATGGGCCTAAATTGAAGAATCTTTTTTTTATGTGCGTACATAATTACATACATATGTTATAGCGTCTGCTGCAATTGCTGGAGAATCTGCAGGCATGTCTGTCTATATTGAGGATAGTTCGCAGGATTAAAGTATGACGTTAAATCATGGTCACCTTTTCTTTAATCACATGACGTTTATACTAACTTATAGTTTATATTTGGGCTTGATTTTTCAGACCATAAACACAAGCTTTTACAATCAGGATTATCTGTTGTAACGAAGAGATTTCGTCTAAGGTCCCAATATTGTATGTCAGCAAAGAAAATAATAATAAGCATTTTACAAGTTGGTAACTAGCTTAACAAACGGCATTAGTAAAAGCCGTTGTTGGACATTGTTACAAATCAGTTCGCCTTATTTCGTTAACAAGTTGTCTGCATTGTGTACGCCGAGCGCCGGCCGTAGGCGCTGACTAATGATTGATGAGTGATTGAGTGACTCATTCACAAAATTACATACAATACTTATCACAGTACCGATATTGACTTCTATTGTTTAACTGATAGGCCAGTCCGAATTTCTAATCTTACGGTTTCCGGGTTTGTGTGACAATGAGTTAAAGAATTTCTTGGTCATATTATAACCAAAAGTCATTAGCAAATATGTCACTAAACAAAGAAGCTCTTTCCTGCTCCTCATGCACTAAGTGCGCTAATTCGACTCTTCAAAGTGACAAATGCCTACTTTCCTCATATCGGCATTAAAGCAACTATGTATATGACATCTAAACCATCTGCATGATGGTTATGCATGGGTACAATAATAATATTATTTATTTATTGTAGCATGTAATTATATATGTATGTTTATAGTATTGAGTATTTATGTACGTGTATTAATAATCATAATTAGTTATATTAATGTGATTTGTTATTATTTATTTAATAATTTAGTTATTAAATAAATAAACCTTTAACGCTAAATGGTTTTTTTAAACATTTGTATATATTTGACGTATTTGTTACTTTATCAAAAAACTATTCAGATACTTATGGTAGTTTAATAATTGCAGTTTTGCTGGAACGCTATTAACTATTTCATAGTCAAGGTGAACGTTAAAATATATGCTTATAGGTTTTTATGCTGCTACGTGTCACGTAGATGTGGATTTTTTGGCAATTGTAATCGAAACTGGATAAGAATATTTCTTGCATCGTATTCATATTAAACACAAGGCTTCCGTGGCGTCTCCCGCAGCGACGTACGTGCCCCCGCCAACAAAAATGTAACAGGCATCTCGAAAATTTCAATTGTAACCTTTTGTTGCTTTCGCACACTCCACCTTTCCAATTTGTACGGCTCGTGGCTCGCCAATGAGCGTCCCTAGATATCATCGGCATACCACACTCAGGGCTCTTGTGATTAAATTCTTCGCCTGTGATGTATAGCGTGAGACGAAACAGTTATTTGTCGACATAGCTTCAATTGCCATTTTATTTTTAATACAGGACATTCTAGTAATTATAAGGGTGCTGTTTGCTGTTGGTATCGTGCTCTCATGAGAAAATTAAACCGGATTGTGGGGAATTAAGTTAATATGTGCAGTTTTATTTCGTTCGCAGTTTATTAAAACGAGACAGTAAAAAAGAAATGTGTGTAGGACGTCTTGAATTTTGAATTGGTACTGTTGAATTTTTATTTTCAGGTCAACAGGAAACAAAGAGGGGTGTTTTCAAATTGGTTTCGTACAGTCAGCAATTTTATTAATAGCTAGTTTACAGCTGAAATGCCACTTTCATTTTTACTGCATAAGAATTTTAAGCTGACTGTACAGTTTACAGGTACAGTCAAGGAATTTGATTCGCGTACCGTCTTAAGTCTAAATTACCGATGACAATTAATAGTACTAAGGGCTATGTTTCTTCGCTTGCTTAAAGAAATATAAGCCTTATGATATTCTGACATTTCAAGCAATAAATCAACGAAACGGTACGCGAATCAAATTCCTTGACTGTACATTAAATAAAAATATTTTTTGCAGTTAGTGGTTAAAGTATTATATATTAGAATTTGCGTGAATTATACTCATTGTTACCAGGAAAATAATGTTATAGCACATGACAATGAGTCAGAGTCTAAGTGCCTACCGACTCTGTCCTCCGCGCAATAAATACCGGACACTATAAAGAACCCAATAATGTAAAGCTCGTAATTTTGCAGATTAATATAATATTTTTGCGCCGGTAGGCACTGGCGGCCGTTTCGGCCCATTGAAATATGGCAACGTGTTCGGTCTTTGCTGATAAAATTTCACATGTTGGAGTTTTATTACTGCGCGAGGTCGATAATTTAAGTCTGTAACCCTCTAAAATAATTTACATGGTGGTCCCTTTGCACATTGGATTATGCTACCGCTTCTTTGACAAATTTTAAAGACGTTTAGATGTATTAGATACGCAGCAAGAAACCTGGTGAAAGGTTGTTTTTTTTCATGAATTAACTTATTTAAGACTTAGGCGATATACCGATAAAAATATCTGCTCGCTAAAATGTCAGAATGCGAAGAAGAAAATCTTAGAATGCGATGCGATATACGCTTTTAATTTGTACAAGCATGACAAGGATAGCTGATTATCATTTTTTACTTTAAACCAAAAAATGAACAATCCCTTTCGTACAATATCTCTATTAAATATGTTCCGCATTGTTGCGGATTAATATTAACCCCATAAAGGCCTATTAATATGTCTGCCTAAAAAAATAATTGAACGCGATTCATAATTCACTGTGCTCTTGGGTATTGTGTCAATCAGGATTTTTTACTGATTTTTTTGGGTTGCTCCCTTTGGTACTTTTGTAGTACTTAATAATATTTATTCCTCTGGTATATGTAGGTAAGAGGCTACAGAACGTTTAATTAGAGGCAAAAACATGACATCAGTTGGTTTAGAGACGGTGACTACTGACTAGTGATTTCGATAATACCATGTCTTAGGGAATAATTGTTGGGTAACAAACAGTTACCCTCTATTATTTGGGCAAATAGCGCAAAACCGTACCTTTGGCAATGTGTATTGCAGTTTAGGTATATATACTCGTACAAATGAAAACGGGTCACTTGGTGTAAAAACTTTGATACAAGTTGACTCTTTTTTATTGTTGTTGAATTTATTTGACTCTCTATCTCTACGCATTCCTTTCTACCGTTTGTGCTAAAAATATATAACAAAACAATTTTATATACAAATAAGTACATGTTCGCATTTAAACACAAAACATAATCAATCAATGATAAACTCATATTGTACCTACTAGTTTTTTAAATAGGCCATGAAACGGCCAAATCAAACGAATAAATTGAACATGTATTTTTCGCAGCGGTACCGCCGCTGTACCGTGAAGAATAAACCATTTCGCCCCTGAATCGTGTTTTTCTATTGAAAGGCACTTTATTCATTGGCCATATCGTTGCTCCCCGATTTGGGGTGATCCACAAAAGCGTTTCACGTATTGTGCTCCGCGCCTTCGCTACTGCTCAGATCTGGTTACGAGCGCGCTGATTTTTTTTATAGAACCACCCATTTTATTGTACCGAACAAACTGTGCTAGCACGTGAAAATATTCTATTAACATGGATATTTCGACCGAGTTTGTAGGTGCGCTGGGCCTTTCATCTATAAATATCGAATGATATAGCGAAAAATAATAGATTTTTACAAACTTTTACCATTTTTATTGACCAATTGACCATATTGTAGAAGTCTCCATTGAACTTTTAATTAAATTATTCTAAATATGTACACTTATTCGCTTTTCTTTGATGGTATTAGCGTAATTATGCTTATATACATATGTAGGTAACGTTTGAAAATTTAAGTAAAAAACTTTATTCTAAAATAAGTGCCCGCTACAAATTTTTACATTACTACTTTTTATTTTCATTACTACTTATTATTTGTATGCATGTATATTTTGTCTCACATATTGATATGATTGTGTGAAGTGATACATGGACGTGCCTATTTGTGGTCTACGATATAATTTAACATTTAATTTAAAATATATTGTTAAAGAGTTAACTTAACCGGAGCGGGCTTTCAATTGTTATAAATTATAATTTATATTTTATACCCCTAGCTAGATTGAATGTGACATAGCAATTCCGTTGTTCCATTATAGCTTGTATTACAAGGCGCTAGGGATTGTGCGGATTGGTACAGTGCTGTCACGTTGAATACGCATTGTTGTGTTCGCCAACTCCCGGCCCATGCTGCGTAGGGTGCATATTGTGTTACCTCTGCTACACACATTCTTTGAAACCTGAACCACCGCATGGGATTCCTTTGTTGTGACTCGATTTGAATATTACTTCAATATGATGGGGTTATTTTTTATAATATTAGATAAGAGTTCGTCTATGATCAAATGTGCGCTTTATGTTTTGTGATCCACGTGTACGACTACATTTGGCATGCCCTCGAGGCTCGCGACGTATGCGTTTCGTATATATTAATGCAAAAAAGGATTGTAATACAACGATTATAAAGGGTCTCGGGAGAGAAATTCACGACCGCGAGGCGTGATACGAAATTGTTTGCCGAATTTATTTCGGATAACAAAGGAGTCGAAAAACCGTTTAAGGTGCACGCGGATGCGTCCACGTTACATTATGTGATATGCTAATGTGATTGTTCGCGATAAATTAAACGGGGCCTGGAGAGCGCCGCACAGCGGGGCCCCGCCGACGCACTCTGCCCTGCGCCCGCGCAAACTGCCTTTGCCACCTTCAAAGGTGAAACACCTCACAATTTCGACACTTAACGTGAATGAAAATTCATTAGCAACACGTTTATGTTAATAACGTAATTTCTTTAAATTATAGACTCGTGTTCTTCATTGGAACTACAAATTGGAACGGGAAATATCTAGTTGTTAAGGTTCACAAGCATTTATATGAAAATCTTTCGAGATTTGACGATCCAATAACATGCAAAATGTCAAGCTTTTGCCAAGCTCTGTGTTTTGAATATTGTATGTTGCTCGTTAAAGTGCAAATAGCATCATAGCGAAACTCATGTTTTCTAACTATCGTTTTAAGTTATAGCTTTCGTGAAGAAAACAGTCACCGTTTGCAAGTGCTGCTGACACGAACTTCGTGTTTCTCGAGTTGCTTTCTGTAGCATTTGACTATATGCCTCCTCACACGGTCACCTTGTACTTCAAAACATGAACTTCATTTAAATCTTATCTCATTATAGTGCTCTCCCTTATGGGAATATAGTTCAGAGCTGGATACGGTTACCTTCTTTTAGTATGTTGTTGGGCACGACACTAGGACCCCAAAACTGCCCAGAGACCGGGACGTCGATGAATGTCTCTCGAGTAATGACGTCATAAAAATGGCTGCCGCTTCGTTACGAAAAGTGTAAATTTCATCCAAACTGTGCATTGCACCTATACGTGTGTAGTATCAAACGAAAGAAGATTAAATGTGCTATATTGTTGTAATACATTATATACTACTGTATATTACAGTTTGACAGCTATAAACGAAAACCCAAAATCAGGCTAAAAAATAATTCGGATATTTGCATTATACAACTAAATTATAAGTCCAACTTTAAAGCCGAGTACTACAATAACAAAACAGGCTATTTCAGCTATACATTGCTATAAAAATTATTAAAATCTGGTAATAATTGTGGCAGCTATGTTAAAAAACATGTCGGCAGTGCCGAGCTATTTCCTTAGACAGAAAAAATAACAATTTTCACAATTTACAGAATATCCGCAGAAGCTTCGAGTATATTGTTGGTCAAATAATTTGGAGCCCTTAAATGTCGGAAAAATATCTCTATAGTGATTGAGGTCCAAATAATGACGTTATGAACGTGGGCACTACCGAAATTTGTAAAACATAAATTAAAGCTATACCATAACACATACACACATGTGTGTAGCATCAATCGAAAGCTTATTAAATTTACTATAATACATACATACATTATTTGTGAAAATAATGCACAGTTTAGGAGTTGTTGACAAAATAAAATATTTTTTTAGGAAAATAAAATGTATATGTTAATTCTGTGGCCAAAGAAAATACAATACACGAATGTTTTGTATAGCATTAAAAACACCAACTATTCAGCTTTAAAACACAGTTTGAATTTATAAAATTTGATAAGAACTATAAAAGTTGTGCTTACAACTCTAAAGCACACTAACTATTTTACCTACAATGCACTCATACTATGAGAAGCTTGGGCCTAATTATTGACTAGTTTTTTCTAAATTTTGTAAGGATTTAGGGTTCCTTGTCATTAAAGTAAATAAAAAAATCGGCCAAGTGCGAGTTGACTCGCGCTCCGAGGATTCCATATACATCACACAATTTTAACAATTTGTATTTTTAAGACCAACTTACGCTTGACCGCAGAATTTTTAGTGTTTTTTTCTTTAATGTACAGGCAAAAAACTATATTAGGTTTTTTTTTTCTAAAATGTAGGTTCGTCGGTTTCCGGGGGACGGAGAGCAATGGAAAATTTTCGCCTTATTTCTTAAATAACTTCAAAACTATTAAAATTTAAATTATAAAACTTATATATTTGTAGTTTTCACATCAAATCCTTTCATTTGATATATAACAAGGTATAGTTTGTAAGTAATTTAAGAAATAAGGCAAAAATTTTCCATTGCTCTCTGTCCCCTGGAAACCGACGAACCTACATTTTAGAAAAAAATACGTAATATAGTTCTTTACCTGTACATTACAGAAAAAAAACACTAATAAGTCTGCGGTCAAGCGTAAGTTGGTCTTAAAAATACAAATTGTTAAAATTGTGTGATGTATATGGAACCCTCGGAGCGCGAGTCAACTCGCACTTGGCCGATTTTTTTATTTACTTTAATGACAAGGAACCCTAAATCCTTACAAAATTTAGAAAAAACTAGTCAATAATTAGGCCCAAGCTTCTCATAGTATGAGTGCATTGTAGGTAAAATAGTTAGTGTGCTTTAGAGTTGTAAGCACAACTTTTATAGTTCTTATCAAATTTTATAAATTCAAACTGTGTTTTAAAGCTGAATAGTTGGTGTTTTTAATGCTATACAAAACATTAGTGTATTGTGTTTTATTTGGCCACAGAATTAACATATACATTTTATTTTCCTAAAAGAATATTTTATTTTGTCAACAACTCCTAAACTATACATTATTTTCACAGATAATGTATGTATGTATTGTAGTAAATTCAATAAGCTTTCGATCGATGCTACACACATGTGTGTATGTGTCATGGTATAGCTTTAATTTATGTTTTACAAATTTCGGTAGCGGTCACGTTCATGACGTCATTATTTGGACCTCAGTCACTATAGAGATATTTTTCCGACATTTAGGGGCTCCAAATTATTTGACCAACAATATACTCGAAGCTTTTGCGGATATTCTGTAAATTGTGAAAATTGTTATTTTTTCACTCTAAGGAAATAACTTGGCAGTGCCGACATGTTTTTTAACATAGCTGCCACAATTATTACCAGATTTTAATAATTTTTAAAGCAATGTATAGCTTAAATAGCTTGTTTTGTTATTGTAGTACTCGGCTTTAAAGTTGGACTTATAATTTTGTTGTAAAATGCAAATATCCGAATTATTTTTTAGCCTGATTTTGGGTTTTCGTTTATAGCTGTCAAACTGTAATATACAGTAGTATATAATGTATTACAACAATATAGCACATTTAATCTTCTTTCGTTTGATACTACACACGTATAGGTGCAATGCACAGTTTGGATGAAATTTACACTTTTCGCAACAAAGCGGCAGCCATTTTGATGACGTCATTACACGGGAGACATTCATCGACGTCCCCGTCTCTCGGCAGTTTTGGGGTCCTAGTGTCGTGCCCAACAACATACTAAAAGTTGGTAACCGTATCCAGATCTGAACTATCACTTAGGCCCTCTCCCATAACGGAGGGGACTATTATTTTTACGATGCAATCGCAATTATAAACAAAACAACAAATAACTCGTATTGTTTGTTAAAATGTCGAGATGGTTAGTCGTTTTGTTTAGGTTTAGATGCTGGTACTGGTATACTATACAACATAGGTACGTAGTGTTTTTTTAAAATATTTTGCGAAGTGGTTATGTAGGTCATATTAAACAACTTTTATTATTGGAACCAACTACGATGTCGTAAAAAAAGGGCGGTTTTAAATATATTTCGGCCGTCTCGCATGGAACTTTCAAATATGTTATATGAGACTTTGGGTTGGTCCTATAGTAAAAGTTTTCAGTATACTTAATCGTTTGACACAATATAACTAAGGTTTGAAAATATACCAATTTAGTAACAATTTGTATCTAAAGTTTTCATTGATGTAACTTTAATTATGAAGAAATTCCGGTATTATTTATTTTGAGTGAATGGTAGGCTGATATCGGATAAATCAAAATTTGAAGGTTGGTTGTAACTCTCGGCAGTTTTGGGGTCCTAGTGTCGTGCCCAACAACATACTAAAAGTTGGTAACCGTATCCAGATCTGAACTATCACTTAGGCCCTCTCCCATAACGGAGGGGACTATTATTTTTACGATGCAATCGCAATTATAAACAAAACAACAAATAACTCGTATTGTTTGTTAAAATGTCGAGATGGTTAGTCGTTTTGTTTAGGTTTAGATGCTGGTACTGGTATACTATACAACATAGGTACGTAGTGTTTTTTTAAAATATTTTGCGAAGTGGTTATGTAGGTCATATTAAACAACTTTTATTATTGGAACCAACTACGATGTCGTAAAAAAAGGGCGGTTTTAAATATATTTCGGCCGTCTCGCATGGAACTTTCAAATATGTTATATGAGACTTTGGGTTGGTCCTATAGTAAAAGTTTTCAGTATACTTAATCGTTTGACACAATATAACTAAGGTTTGAAAATATACCAATTTAGTAACAATTTGTATCTAAAGTTTTCATTGATGTAACTTTAATTATGAAGAAATTCCGGTATTATTTATTTTGAGTGAATGGTAGGCTGATATCGGATAAATCAAAATTTGAAGGTTGGTACTTGTCGGCTTCATAAAATTAAGACCTTCAGGTACCAGCTGCCGTACGAGCTCAATATGCTCATTCTCGTAATCTATTTATACTGGTCCTCATGAGCTCGGAGAGATCGCCTATCGCAGATAATTTGTTGTCCGAATTGCGACGGGGCCCATTTATATAAATTACGGTTAATTAACTGCTTTATTGTGGGTCGAGCGCGTGAATTCGTTGAAACGGCACAGTTTGAGGGCAAATAAAGCCTGATACTAACAATAAAATGTAACGTTCTTAGTTTTATGGTCAGAGTTTAATGGTTATGACTTAAGTATAAATATGTATTCCTTCGGCACAAACATTACGAATTCAGCTAAAAAAGTTAGACATACTAAGTCTTTGACTAAGTAATATAGTTATTCTATGTGTAGGTGGAGGTATCAGGTCTCCCAGTTTCGTTGGCGTCTGCATAGCCATAGTAAGGACACTTAACTCTATTGTTTAATGGCACGATAATATTGGCGTGGCGCAACTCCAAACCGTATCCTCACGGTTGTTTGCTCTTACTGTTATATTGAACACTGCAATTGGGCGAGATGTCAAGAGCAGCAATGCTAAAACGCTAAAATATATATTTGAAAATAAACCGACGTCCTTGACTTTTAGCAATTACCATTTTATTTAAATATCAAATATTAAAGACGCAGTAGCCATAACTCAAACGACGTTAATGTCAAGCCATTTTATGGAAACAGTGCACGTAATAACTAAAATAAACAAAAGTAAGCAAATGAAAAACACGAAGAAAAGAAAAGAGAACCTCAGTTTGCTTTTGATTATCGCCAATTTGTGTCAGCTGAAACGTTCGTTTAATATTAATAAAACTGCTAGCCCTCAACCCTCTGCGTGGTTTTACGGTCGGGTTGATAGCGTCTTATTTGAATAAATATTTCTGGGCTCGACCGAACCTTTAAATTTATTTATTTTGTAATTTTTTCTTTCGGCTATTGGAACACATAATAAATGACGCGGTGCGTTTCACGCTGCCAAGCAGACGCTCGCCGGGAGGTGCATTACTAATGTGGATGACGCGACACTATTACTACCCATCCTTTATCTAACACAATGTGTCCTTTATTACAAAACAAGCATTAAATAGTCGACCTCTTTCAAAGTTATTTGAACACCGCGGGAGTCCGCCGCGCTCGGTACAGCGCAAAAAAGCTAAGTGTTTATTAGCTTATAGATTCTCCGTGGTGGTGCCTCTGTCTGATTTAATTGTGATTCGATAGACATGGTAATTCGAGAATAACTACACCTGTCAATGAGCCAAATTTAAAATTGATGCGTAGGGGCGTCAGCGATGAACGGAGTTAATGTTCATTGAAGCTCGATTTATAATTACGTGCGATCACGTGGCCGGCTGACACCCGTGTCATGGCGCGCCAGCTAACCGTGCCCGACACCCGGCAAATGATGCGTGCTCTTTTGCTGCCTGCCTGCTTACTTATGTCCGCCTCGATTAGCGCAACCCTGCATATTGACTGATCATTTAAAATTAAGGAGCGCACTCTACAATTCAAAACGAATCAGAATACAATGCTACAACGTTGCAACAAACTCGTGCACACGTAAGAAAGACATTTCCTTCCTTGCAAAGATGTATGTAATTTCGTGTAATACACAATCGAATCAATATTCCACGTGAACAGAAAGAGTTGTCATACGGCAAAGCGTTATGTTAATAGAGTCTGGATGTACACGTATTTCGATCATGAGATTCGGTCGTGAGTTCGGTTCGTGCGGCGCGGAGACGCGAAACTCCCGCGGACATGAGTTACTTCTGTGATGAGATGTTATCGCACCGTATCGGTGCATCCCTTCCCTGCCGGCTGCTTGCACCGGGAGACAAAATACGACTCTTACAGATAAAACCTAGTCGGCGTTTTTGTGAAGCTAAACGAAGCTCTGCATTTATACTTGGACATTGTGTTTTTATCGCGAAATCGGAGACGTAAATTTGGCCGGTGAAACCGTAAGAGAACCACGTTATTACTTTAAATTCATAGGGTACATGCATGTTTTTAATGTTATGTTGTTTCAGTTTAAAACTTAAAACGATTTGTCATAAAATACCTTAGAGAGTTACATTTTTATTTTATATTATTATGTTACAAAATGAATCAGACCAAATTTCAATATGTTTTTGATTAAAAAGGAGAAGTAATACTATTCCATCACAATATAATGAATGGATTATAAAGGGTTAATAATAGATTCTACAAAATTATCACGAGACCATCTTCTTTGTGATATATAGATTTTTTTGTTAAAGTTCAAAATATGACTAGATAGTTGTCGGTTCCATTGTCAAAAGAAAAGGTTTGTATTTATTTATGAAACACGTCAGATAATGCATGGAGGCTACCGATTAAGATGTCTTTGTTGGAGGAAGAATGTTGTTTGGTTCCGTTGAATAGAATGCACCCCGTTATTGTGCGGCCGTGTTTTGGTTATGAAGAATGTTAGTGACAAATTGTTTGGTTGGGCTTAAGCCTTTGGCTTCTATAACATCTGCCGGGCTTATATCGGAACAGACGTCAGTGAAGTTCTTAGAACCGCTTCTGTTATGCTTATTCTATTTATTATCGGAAGGTTAATAAAGAGCTTTGTCCGTATTGCAATAACTAATAATGGTAAGTAATAACACTGGGGCCGTATTCTAACTTTAAAACACGTTTCGACACGATCCAACTTCCATACAACTCCAATGCATGAACCACTCACAGCTATACAGCCTCCCTCCTGACAACTGATCAGAAATATCTGAATTTGTTTGAAAATTCTTATTTCTTTTTGCCCCATGCGATCACTTGAGAAGTAGTTAAGAACGATGTTAATGAGGCCTCGTGAAGGTCAGCTGCCGCTCCGTTGGTGTGTTGAGGAACGATAGCTATTGAATCACAAAAAAAATGGTCATCGCATCCTGACTGAAACTTTGTCACATGATAATTTATATAAAATAGCTAAAACACGTTCATATTAAAATGCTTGGGAGCTTTTGCCCTTGTTATTTTTTTTAATAAGTTTAAAACAATAGGTCTTCCTTAACATAAACAAATTATTAAATAAAATGTATATCCCTCAAGTAGCCCATTTTTACGACACGGTTGCAATTTCTAAAGTAGTTATGAAACTTTTATTGACCTGAAGTATGTTCTGCTGGAAATGCACTTGAAATTTGCAATAGAATGTCAGTCTCAGGGGACTGTCGGCCAAGTAAAGAGCATTTTATAAATGTGTTTTGAGAATAGCAACCGAGACGTAGTCGGCTGCGGGAAAACGCACGACGATGCACCAAGTTTAATGGAAAAGAATTGAAAAGTAGCGCGTCTATATGGTAATAGAAATTGCCCGGAAGAAAGGAACACAGACGACGAAGTGCAGTGCTTTGAGTTATGGTTGTTTTCTCGAAAATTGAGCGATATTGCGTACGTTTCCCGTGGAACTGGCTGGGTGTGCTCACTGCTGCCTCGGAGCACTGCACTTTTATTGTTACCGGAAAATCTAGCTCTGTAAACGGAAATCATTGATGTGCTCGCCTGTGGCTGTTGTCTAACAATTTGACTTTATTTGTTTTCGTGTTATGGCTTTAATAGCGAAGCGAGGAGTGCTCCTGCTTTTACTGTGTAAGAAATTGACACTAAAATGTTAGTGTGTGTATAAACAGTCGAAACTATCACTTCTTGGTGCAATTGCTACGTCTATTTATAATAAGAAGAATATGCAAGTTGAACGTTTTGTGAATAGAGCTCTCAGTTGCAGCAAAAAAGTATCTCCACCCCTCATACTACATCTTCCTGCTAAGTGTACGTCGTGGTCTGATACATTTGATGCTAAACGTGATCCATTTGATGCTGACCCGTGCTTCATCAATGTTGCCTGAGGTGCTATGTCCCAATCAGTTGTCTCTAAGCCCTGCGGCCCGTTCCCACTGATTATATGTAAACAAAACGGTGTATGCACGCTATTTGGGTAAATATTTGGGAGGTGAGCATAAGAGGGCACTTAAGAAAATTTGTCATTGTTATGTTCGAGCAAAGTCATAATACTCATCGAGAATTCCTTAAACAGAGTTGTAGGATCACGATTAGCCATACTTATTTATAATAGTTTTAAAATAGGTTACTCATTTGGTACCTAAGGTAAGAATTAAGATGTAGGTATGTTAATAAAAAATGGTTTTATATTTATCAATGCTATTGCGGTCGTATGATCATTATATTAAAGGAGGTAATCGTTCGATACGATGATGTATTTTCCGTTCACCGTTATTGCCACAGCGTGACTGTAGTGTAATTGTAAGCTGTTTATAAATGTCTCCATTCTACTCAATATTCATGTCCAGATTATGCCCATCTAATTGCCACTTATAAATCTAAATGCGTCGATGACATCTTAATTGCCAACATAACAAATCACCTTACCATTCCAAACTGTTTAGCGGAATTCACTTGACTAATACATTTTGTTAATAGATGTGGTTTAAAATTTAGGTCATAGATATAGTATTTGGTTTGTAAGTAACTCTCAGAAGTTAATGTACTGCAATTTGTTGATCCGCTTCGTGGTCAATAATTGGTCTCATTTGATGATATTTATTAATTACTTGTAAACAAGTCGCACACGTTCTTTTTAAATACAGCCGTTATTTGTGGACGAGTTTAGTGAAAGGGTCCACTTTGTAGATTTTTACAAGGATAAGCTTTCTTTCACTAATAGATAGCGTATAGTATTATGTAGTTTTATAAAGCACAAATAAATCCATTTCGACAAAGTGGGACCTTTTCCCTGGACTGGCACATTTGATTGCTTACGACGCGTGAAAATGTTGTCTCACTTATGATTCAACCGAATTCATTATAACCGGACATAAATCCTACACTGTTTGTCGTAGACTGTCGTAATTATGTATAACTATGTTATTTTACGGTGGCCGACTACCGCGTCGTGTCTCAAAATTAAACATTATGAAAGTAGGTGTAAACGTTGTGGATATCATAAGAAAATTTATGAGTTTACCCACCCGAGCGTTGTGTGGGGTTTGGGAGTAGCCTATCTGTTTATGACTCATTATGTTGCCGGACGTTTAGGAGTACAGTGTTTTTGACGATTATTTAACACCTGATCTTATCGGGCTTTCTCCTCGTCTCATACAAAGGCTGTAAACATTTAATTGCTTTATATAAATGCCTATCCTAACCAACGGTGCCCAGACATGGTCATTACTGAAGCCCAGAAGTCACGACTCAAGATATGCCATCGATCAATGTAGCGCAGTATATTTGGGATGTTGGGAGTCCGCAGAACGCAGCAGTCGGCCAAAACATTTTTGAAATATTATAATAATACCTATCTATCTATTTTAGTGATTCTCAATAGTCTTTACAAGTATTGTAGCATCTTCATTGTATCAATATCAAATAATAAGATTTTTAACAATGTAACGTAATAGGATTCGTGTTCAGATATTTTTCATTTGGATTAATAACTAATAACCGCTAGATAATAAAGTAAATTCTTATAGTCCGTTGGTACAGTCGCCATCAAATATATCGGAGCGGCCAAGGTACTGAAAAATATCTCACACGCACACGCACTTTATCGCCTTCAAAATGGAGGCGTTGTTCAGATATTTGTGACCACCTTGGCTGCTCCGATATATATGATATTAAGAATTTTCCCAAGTTGACCGTTAACGCAATGATTCATTACCGGCGAACAAACTAAGGGTATAATGTTGTTCAAATATTCTCACGCGTGGCTGAGAACGCGTGTCAATTGCTGGGCACAAGTTTTGACACCTCGCCTGAGAGGTCAACAGCGTTCGTTTCGCTAAAGTTTGTTTGTCCAATAATAACGCTGTCTCTTCTTTTAGTCATGATTATTATTATATTCACTGCAAACATCCCGTTATACTCGCCTTAGTTTCCTTATATTTTTGGCATAGACCTGGATTTAAGTACATTGGCTATACCATAAATATTTCTTGGTATAAATTTATGGCTACAAAACTTAGGCTTCTAACCAGTTCGTTGCCTCGGCGCAAGTGAAAATTAATTCAGACAAGGAAGTCGCAAGTCGTTAGCGCGATGGTTTTGCTACAGCCTGTTAAAACACCTCCGCGGGCCTCGTCTGACGTGCGAATCGATTAAGTTTGACAGTACTCCCTCCGATTGTGGAGCGAAAGGTTCACGGACGGTAATTACCGACGACGGATATCGAGTCGAGCGGGCGCGGTATTGGGAAAAAGACACTAACCCGTTCCCGACCCGAACACTTTTAAGAGTTTAGGTTAGATATTTAGAGACGAACGCTAATTGCTAATTCCTTTAAATACAATGTTAATCTAGGCTGGCCGACGTTCAGCAAAAATAACATGTATCATCACATTCTTTTTTTACGTGGCCCGGTAGGTTGTTTCAAGATAGACTACTTTAATATAAACCTACTCTGGTCGGAGTCTCTCGGCGTGACACACCAATAATGAATTCTGTCCGAGTTGACACGACACTAACACCGTGAGAATAATTAGTGTTATTCCGTTTTAATAACCAATAACCTCCTCCTGCTTAACGTACTTAAAACCACGCAATCGATTTCTTTAATTTATGGTCTTATAAACCTTCGGACGACCGATTTTTTTGTTATTGGGTACGTATATAAATTTTGCGATGAACTCAATTTTCCATTCGCGTCTTGCGCACGCATAAAATTCCAAACTAATTTTATTGAGATAATATCAGCGTATGGAACTGGAGAATGAATTAAAATAAAGCGGCACTTAATATGGACCCAAATGAGGTGGAATCGACATCGTTTAAGTGTGTTTACGTGTCAGCCGTCAAAGAAACCTGTATACAGTAAGAAATAAGCTAATTATTGTGAATTTATTGTCACGGGTTAACATTGGGTATATTACAGCAATAGAAATAACGAACAGTCATTTAAATATTATAGTTATTTGTATCGAGAAAACATCTATACAAAGTCGTTGGTATGTTGTTTTGACATATTTACAATGGCTATATGTGTCGTATTTCATTTAACATTTCTCTAAAAATGAGAATTCTTAGTTCGATTTAAGTTTATATTTACGCTAGCTTATGCCCGCGATTTTGTCTGCTTACAGTTAGTGATTTCTCATATAAACTTCGATCCCTATTTTCACCTTCTTAAAAGATGAGTTCTGGGACTTCTGGGATAAAAATTATGTCCTTCCTTGGAACTCCTTCCATACCAAATGTCATCTAAAGCGGTTCAGCGGTTAAAGCGTGAAGATTTATTACACAGACAGACACTTTTGCGTATTTATATGAATTCTAATTTGCTATCTATCGCGGATAGTTTGGTTTGAATATCAAAAAAATTAGCATAATCACTAATCAATTTTTCATTCTATCATTAAGGCTCGTTATACCGTAATTGGTTGAATTCTAAGGAGGTTTGTGACTTAATCAAGCAAACGCCTGTCCCATTCTAGATCTCCGGCCGCGTTATCGATTGTCTCACAGCGGGGCGCGAGCCTAAAGAAATTTAATTTTAAATAAATCGCGCGAGACTGCATCGCACCGAAAAATTAGGCGCGGAATCCCCCGCCGCGAAAACTCGTCGTAAATAAATGTAACGGCCGGCTCCGAGCAAGACGCCGCTGCGCGCGCGCTTAAAAACAGATTCTTGTTATACACTCGTTTAAGGGTTTAATTACTTGCATCGCTGATGACCTTCCAGCTCCGTCTCCCGCATCTTTGTCCCCTCTCGCGTGATCGTAAATCCTCACTTCGTTAATGATCCAAACGTTGTTTCGCGATGAATTACTGCTTAGTCTTGTTGACTTTTTTCGCGATGTATTTTTTCGGATTTTGGTCGGCGTGGGCTTCGCATAATGGACGGCCTTCTTTAAGTGGTTTTCCAAGTTATTTCGATTTATAATCAATGAGTTTACGTGATGTATTTAACATTTTGTATCAGTACCGATATGATTAAATGAATGCTGACAGGTTTTTGAAATTCAACACAAATTGGGAGATTACGTAGACACATATCAGAAGCGCCGACAAGCTTCAGTACCATAGTGTTAAGTGGAACTCAATGTCGCCTTAGTTAGATTCTTTTCTACTGAATTACTTTTTCAAGCAAAAGCATCACACGCCCCCTATTTGAATTAGGCGTTGCATTTCCGTCTGTAGAGATATATGTAAGTTTTTTTACTTATTTTTATCAGTTCCGTCACATAATTCGTAAGTGTAAGGTGTACAGTTTCGCGGTAGATATACAAGGAACACAGGTTGCGTATCCCGCCCTCCGAACACTCACATGACAATGGTATCAACTGCTTGTTAATGCAGCTACGTTCTCTAAAGCAAGCTGATCTTCTAATTCTTTTTCGAGCTACTGAGTATCGGGTTTCGATTGGCGTCTAGTAGAGTTTTCAGCGATGGCTTCTGGTACACAATGCAGTCGGTGCGCCGTTTGTGAACGCGATACTTCCGCCGGCGCAAAACTCCTCGCATGTGATTGCGGACCCTTTACTTTAATCAAATGGCTGCGACAAAGGATTGAAAAGAAACCTTCGCGATTTGTACAAACGATCGGCATTGGCTGCGAAATACCTTTTGAGAGATTCGCCGACGTTTTTTACTGTTAAGTACCACTTGAAATGAAATGTTTTGGGATCTTTGCCTGCCTGTCACGGCCATCAAAAGAGTTCGTAAATTTGATTCTAGTTCAAGTATGGGTTTGAATAACAAAAGTGATTCCCACCAGGTCATAGAAAAGTTAAGTAACTTGAGAGTAATTTTAAGTCAGTAGTTAAGTGTTTGTAGTTACATTCGACCGAGTTCTCACATGCGCGAGAGGCTGCGTGTAGAGGGCTTATGCCAAGTACCTTCTACTTATCCGGCGTTCAGAGTTACAATTAATTGAATTTAGACTACATCGCTTGTCATTAAGCTCTCCGTTTCGGCCCGTAATTGCTTTGTATTCTTCGATTTTAATCACTCTTCTCGTGTTTACCCTTCAGGCAAATTATGATGTTTAAAATGTTGTTTGTATTTCTATCATGACGTCTGAGTGATTAATATCAAAGCCGTTTTTGATTACATAATAACGAGCTCCAAGCGGATTGATATCGTTTTATTAAATTGCTCCGTTTAAGTTTACATACCTTAAAGTTTTTGAGATAATGTCAATAATTTGAAGTTATATTGTTTAATTTTAGTCGGCATTAACTTAAAGTAGGCAATCATTTATTTTGAATTTATGTTTATTTACGTAGGATTATATTATTTTCTTTGTTTACGCTTAATCGCTCGGAGTTTCAGTCAATTACAATATAACAAAGGGTCATGTAATGTAATACAACTCGTCCCTTTAAATGGTTCAGTTATTGAATAATAACAGAATGTCGATACGCTCGCCCCTGCTGGTTATGGGGCTTTTTATGGACCGTGAAATGCAGGAATGAAAATTACAATATTATAAATTTCTGTTATACATAGTATGTTCTAAACCATTTTAATCTGGATGAATAAAATACCTATATAATGCATGTTTATTTATCTTTCTTCTTTTTTAAACTGTGCAAGTAAACTGTATTATGAAATTTATGAATAACTACTCCATAACGCATGCAAAGGGCGGTCACCGGATTTAGTTCAGCATAGGCAATTTCACGGACACTTAACGAATGTTTGCCGAACGATTTGCTAGCGGCATGCATCGCGATGCGATGGCAAGAAAAGACCCAGCAGAGAGCGCGCACTCTGCTGGATCTTTTCTTGCCACCGCCACGCTAGCCGTCGTCTGCCCGACTGCTCGACTGATACAGACGGACGACGGACACCTAGACAGTAGACAGTTGGGCGAGCAGCGGGCTGTAATCTCTGTCGCCCGCCTTAATTAGATTCGCTCGATTAATTGCACAAGTTTCTCGTCAACTATTTAAGTAGCTTGAGGTAATTTGCTATGGTTTTATTTTTGTCTAAGAAAGTCCATTTACTCTAAATGAATGATCAGTATAATTGTATCTGGAAAGTAATCATTTTCCAGATAAATCTACTTATATGTAAATAAATCTATTTGATATATAACTTAGATGTAAAATAGATTAACGTAACGAGACTTTCTCTCTCAACAATAAAATATGTAACAATAGCCCGTCCTGTGTTTTACAACGGTCTCCTCTTTTTAGGTTGGGCATTTAAAATTAAACTAGTTTGTATTTCTCTAGCATTCAGATCTTATCGGTCGATCGATCTCACAACCCTTTAATGTATGCGTCACCGTCCCAACTGTAACGAATGTTTCGATCTAACAAGCCATGTGTAGTACTCGGTCGCAGTAAACCAATAATTGAGGGACATGCTCTCTCGCATTCCTTTTGTCAACTTTTCATATTAAAATGCTCAATTCCATTTAAGTCCTTGAGTTGCAGCATAGTTATAAGGTCAATAAGAGTATCACCAATACTGAAAAAAGGACAAGCCAACTACTTCGGCTATTTCATTGATCACCAAAATTCGGTAAGGAGTTAGCTTACAACTCAAAATTTACTTTTTTTTTCTTAGACTGACAAGGTGTCCCACTGCTGGGCAATTTACTTATAAGGAACAAAACATTTTGGTAAGTACGAGGGGGGTTTGGGAAGTAACTTGTTTCGCTTACGTATAGATGGCGTTGGCGTCAACCCTGTACGTATTGACTTAGTTTGGTTACTAAATATATCGAATCTGTGGCGTCATGTCAGTTTTGGCGGGAATTTGACATTTGACAGTAGTTCAAACAAAAGTGATCTGAGTTACGCGGCAAAATGGAGAAAATAGGAATTCGTGGAGTTATTCAGTTCTTTTTTCTGGAAGGCAAAACTGCGAAACAAATTCATGAAAGGATTTTACCTACGTTGGGGAGCTCGTGTCCTTCCTATGAAATGGTTCGACTGTGGGTAAATGAGTTAAGGCGAGGCAGGGCAAGCATTGAAGATGCACCTCGCCCTGGAGCCCCGAAAACAGCTGTTCTACCCGAAGTCATCGATAAGATCCATGATTTAGTTTTAGGCGACGGAAGATTGAAAATACGGGAATTAGCTGAAGCCACAAACATCTCTTCTGAGCGGGTACATTTTATTTTACACAACGTGTTGCACATGAAAAAGCTTTGTGCAAGGTGGGTGCCGCGATTACTGACTCCAGAACAAATGCGTACTCGCATGCGATTATCTGATGAAATTTTTCAGAAGTTTAAAAAAAATCCAACAGATTTTCTTAGCCGTTTTGTCACTATATGAAACCTGGATCCATCACTATATCCCGGAGACGAAATAACAGTCAAAACAATGGGTTGGTCTTGGTGAGGCAGCTCCAAAGAAAGCCAAATAGATTCCGTCTGCTGGAAAAGTGATGGCATCTGTGTTCTGGGACTCAAGAGGAATACTTTTAATCGACTACCTTGCCAAGGGGAAGACTATAACTGGAGCATACTATGCATCACTTTTGGATCAGTTACAGGCGGCAATAGCTGAAAGACGTCCAGGTTCGGCAAAAAAGAAAGTGTTATTTCACCATGACAACGCTCCGGTGCATTCAAGTCGAGTCGCTGCACAAAAATTGACGGAGTTGCGATTCGAAGTTCTTCCACACCCAGCTTATTCACCAGATTTGGCTCCCTCGGACTTTCACCTGTTCTCGAAACTCAAAACATTTCTCCCAGGCCGAAAATTTAAGTCCAATGAGGAGGTTATACAGGAGGTCGATGCGTATTTTGAGGCCCTTGAAGAGACGCACTTCCGTGAAGGCATAGAGAAGTTGCAGATTCGTTGGGACTTCGGGGGGATTACGTAGTGAAATGAAATAAATACATTTGCAATATTATTATTTTTTCATATCAAACCAAGTTACTTCTCAAACACCCCTCGTAATAAGCCTTAGTTTTGAAGTCCCACAATGTAAGTTACTATTAGACGAAGTTTGGTTGCTGGTAATTTTTTTTTTGTGAAGAGCAACATATCGCTCATACAGCTGAGGTGGTTGGCGCATACACGATGTGACACCTGAACTTACGAGTACGTCATATTGTCTTATATCCACTGCACAAGAAACATAGACAAAGTACGGGATAAAGCTTTAAAATAACTTGTATTTAATAAAATAAAATAAACAAAAAATCGTTGGTAGCCTTGCGGTGAGACGTCCGACTTTCAATCCGGAGGTCTCGGGTTCAAACCCCGGCTCGTACCACTGAGTTTTTCGGAACTTATGTACGGAATATCATTTGATATTTACCAGTCGCTTTTCGGTGAAGGAAAACATCGTAAGGAAACCGGACCTAATCCCAAAAAGGCATAGTTTCCCCTCTGGGTTGTAAGGTCAGATGGCAGTCGCTTTCGTAAAAACTAGTGTCTACGCCAATTTATGGGATTAGGTTGTCAAGCGGACCCCAAGCTGGGATAAACGCTAGGAGGAAGAAGAAGATTTAATAAAATAAACGTTAAAAGAGCTCCGTTGATTGCAATAGTCGTCGGTCGCTTCGTCCGGCCAACTACGAGGAACTCCATTTTTCCACAGCGAATATTGAGGCAATAAAATAAGCAGTTTTACAAGTGAGTGGTCCCGAAACGAATGCGGGTTAGCGGGTTAGCGTATGCTCCGATATTCTTATCTTACTGCTAGGGAAAATTCAACCAAGAATATTTTTCGTGGTTCACTCTATAGTCGACGTCAAAGATATTTGTATCATTTTGGTCTTACAATGGAATGTTGCATAAAAGCAAACATAATTGTGACGTTGACTTTCTTGCCTTTGTTTTTCTGTTAGTATGTATTATACGGTAATGGTTGTTAAATTAATGTGATAAAAATGATATGGATTTACGTGGCATAAATGATTAAAATAGATTATAAAGAGTTATGTAGTAATACAGACATCACATTGATTATGTTAGTAAGGATTGTCAAAAGTTCCCATCGTCATTATTTTGGTTGATTCGTCGTATTCAGTCTTGGTGAAGAATGCACGAAGCAACAATGCCTCCACATTATGTTGTCGCACGGCGCGGCGCGTTCCAATTAGGAGAGATTTATTCATCCCCTCACTGCCGGAGAGACTCCAAAGACAACAATTATTTTATCAGAGATTTAACTCGGCGAGGCAATTGTTCCCCAATTTTCTAAGCACCTCGACAATGCTTTAGTAATTTGTTCTATCCTCTTGGCTGTTTGATTGTTTGCTCTGGGAAAACACGACGGCATCACGCGAAGGCTTCGCGGCCGCATTGTACTGGAAGCTGTTCGCATTCGATATTCATTTACTTGAATGCTTTGTAATCATTCCGAGCTTCAATACGGAGGGGGAATATAAATTGTGTTGACATTTATGTTAACGTAAATTTAAAGTGTTTAGTTTACAAAGACCGACGAGACAATCGCGATAAGTCAATGCCTAGATTGCGTTACATTTCTATAGGAAACTTTCTGTAACCATTGCGGTAGAGGCTTAATTTTAAGACATTCTATCTAATTCTTCTTTTCATTAATAACTGGTTAGTTAATTGGGCTACCGAGCCCCGCTTCTTTTGTGATACCCAACCACACCCCGCATTTATCTAAGCAGTAGCTTATTTAAAATGATAAACGAGCTCTCAATCGATTTGAATAACAAGCAAGCAGATGCTCTTAATCCTTTTGATTTCATTAAACGCATGCACCCCTGTCGGAAATATCACTCGAGTGCTGGCCTATAAATTTGAGCATAATAGGGCTCGTCAGTGTGGAATCTTTATTTAATATCTGATAGTTTTTTTCTCGAGTCCATTAATTGTACCTACTTATTATTTGGTAGTTTCCTGCATTTAATTAGAGTAGGAAATACCGATACGGGCTAATATTTCATAAATAAATGAATAAAAATTATAATAACAAGCCTTTTTAGGGCAAAATGTTTTCTGTTTTTGGTCTAAATAACTTTTCTTTATTTATTATTCATAATAAATAGAAAGTAACATATGTAATCATATTACGATGTTACCCGTCGTGTATACAATATTCGTAATAGATTCCTTACTTAGAAAATTTACCATACCCTTAAACCAGGGTTTAAAAATATTTTCAAAGATTTTTAATAACGCAAGGAGAAATGTTTCATTACTCTCTCTGGATTGTAAAATCACGGCGCTACCCGCTTCCGAAAAAGATTGTTACGTACCTAATGAATTCCCTGTAGACGCACAGCCGACTGAGTACCGATCGCATCGTTTGTTTGATCGTTTCGTTAGGGAGAGGCCAAGTGAAAAATCTGACAACATTAATCACATCGATGCTGAAATACAATTTCGAGCGGTCGAAAAAATTTACATAAATAATTTATACCCAGAGGAGCTTGAAGTCTAATCCGCCTGGAACGACGACGACGCCATATTCGAAACAATGTTGTTTTAGATTTTGAATGAATAAAGCTAGTGCGTTGTGTTATGTTACGGCGTTATCGTTATCGTACATCGATACATTGCCGCCGGGGATATTACTTTACTACAATATTGTACGCAATATTTTCCTTATCACTGGCTTGCGGAGGTAGTTTATGCTCGTGAGTGGATTCCATATTTGATTGTTTATCGCCAGATATAGCAGCCTCGGCGGGGTGCCGCGAGGGTGTTGCTGGCTCCGCTCATCTCCATACGCGTCTGCCCGACGGGCCCGACAACCTCTCCGCTTGATGGAGCATTATTTTAGGCATGTGACTGTGATCGATTCGATCGAATCTTTCTTTAGACAGCGCGAGTTTTTACCAATGAACTGGTGCCCGATACGCTAAGAATCGAGGTAAAGGAATACCGCAATGAAGATGATGTAGTATTTGCAGTTTGAAGTAAGCGTTAATGATGAATCGAATATGACATGACCCTTGCTTGATTTATTTAAACACGTCCTGATGCGTGAATGGTTCTGGAAGTTAATCTTTTGCATATTTTAATGTCATTATTTTCCAATGGGTGTTTGAAAAGTATCTAAATAAGATTTGTAATAAGCTTTTATAGAATTACAGAAAAAATATCTAAATTATTTATGCCTTAAAATACCGATGAAGTTTTTATTGATTTTACTGAAGTTGGTCCAATTTGCATAAGAAAATTATCTAACTCACACTTTACAAATTGTATTATAGCTTGCTGTATCCTCTAATTAAATCGCGTCTCAGGCGAGAATTTATAACACAATACCTTTATTTCCCTGTAAAAATGTAACACCTAAAAATAAATTAAGTTTCACGCCGCCGCAATAGACTATTAGCCTTCGTTAGCAGCTAATAAATAGTGCACTTGCTAAACGGCTTTACGACTAGACTTTGAACTCTCTTTGCTTATCCAGAATAAGTGAGTAGAACCCTCAGTTCAACCAGTGTAACAATGAACGACGTAGCCGTAACAACTTTAAACAATCGGGATTTACACGAAGGGCAGAACAGAGGATCTACCGCGAAGTTCGAAAATCGACAAATCGTTTGTCCCGTCTCTATCGCTCTTGCATAAACGAAAAAGAGTGATGCAAATAGACGATTCGATGAACGTGTTGGTTCGCGGTTATAGGCCTAGTATATAGATCCACAAAGTCGAATTAGAAATAAAAATTCATATTACAGTGAACGGAAACAACCAAAAACTTTAGAACAACCATGAGAAACGGAGTGACCTCCGCCAAAATGGCGGAAAAAGTCCATTGGGTAGATTGGAGACCCTGGGCAGTGACAGCTATCAGGGATGTAACAGATGTGGTTTTATCGGAACCGAAAGCGGAATCAGATGTTTTAAATTAAGTTTATCGGAACCAGCAACGGAATCGGAACCGAAAACGGAAGCGGAACCAGAACCGGAGCCCGACTCATAGTACAATTATTGCAGCACGTGGCAAGCGGGGACATGAGCGAGTGACAGGTATAATCCTGATTGTTTATTTTTTGATGTACGCCGCTCATTTCCCCCCGCTGCGTTGCTATGACATCCGATATAACTTCTGTTTTGAAAGTAACAGAACCGGAACCGAAGCGGATGTTGAGAATCAGTCGGAAGTTCCGACTTAACGGAACCGGAACCGGAGCTCTGTAACATCTCTGATAGCTATCATACAACAACCAAAGTCAGTCGTCAGAAGTCAAAGAAGTAGGAAGAATATCGAATATATAATAGGTAGTCAGGTTTTTGACGCGCAGGGCACAGGTATAAATCCATCTCGTACAGTACAAACTTCTCACCCATCCTATAAGTTGTATGTTAATGAAATGTGTAGCGACATGGATAAGCAACCAGATAAGTATAGTCTACATGATGACATGATTGTCTCGTTTGTACTGCGTAAGCGATTGGAACAAGACTAAATATAATTAACTCAGGCGTGCGCGGGCGCGGCTACCGACTAGCAAGTGCTGCGCTTAAATCATCGAGATTTCTTCTGAAATAATCCTTTAACCATAACCCTTGGACCCAATAGCCTTATTCTGATTATGGCATGCAATTTGTAAAGTATTTTTTTTGTGTATTTGTTTTTATCATTATTTTTATCTGAAGATTATTTTTGTTTACTTATTTTTCTTCTTCCTCCTAGCGTTTGTTTCGGCTTGGGGTCCGCTTGATAACCTAATCCCCATGAATTGGCGTAGACACTAGTTTTTGTTTACTTATATGTTTAAAATAATAAGTAGTGCCGTCAAGTAGCATTGACTGTCTGCTATCATTTTGATCATATGAATCCAAGTTTACAATGTCAGTGTACGACATCAACATGTTTGGAAACTAAAATATTCCAGTGAGATTTTATCCTAAAGTATCCAAACCTTCGGATAGTTTGATGCTCGTAATATTTTAAACTCTCGAACTGATTTCGTCTGCACTTTGTTATGTCGATGTTAAATTTCGTTATCAGTCGTTATTTAAATTTCTTACCTATATAAACTGGGGAATGTTACAGAAGATGCTGCGCGATAAGGTTAACACAGATCAGCTGCCACAATCATTTTCTAGGTAAGCATCCCTATGATTGTGTTAAACTGAGAGATTTTATGGCACTGTTTGATAGCGGTGACGATGTTTCTTTTTATCTATTCGTAGATGTACTCATATAAACGCATTTTGCATCTTTTTACGATATTGGTAAACAAGAGTTTGGCATACCTACATTTTTCATTCATTCTTCATTTTTTTATTTTACTTTTAGTAAATTACAGGTTCTTCACATTTAAAAGTGCCCTTGTGGCCTCTCTGTTGTATAAATGTTTGAGTTTCAGGTTGCATGTCTGATGGTAAATAGTATGTACGTATGTAAACACTTTGTTTTACATAAAACAGGTCAAAACACAGTCATACAAAAGACGTACACAGGCGAACTTATCCCTGTAAGGGATCTCTTCCAGCTAACCTTTGACACACCAGTTACAACAGTAAACAGTTATTTAGGATAGAACTTTGCAATACCAGAGGTATCACACGCGCGTTGGCCGACCACACAACGTAAATCACTGTGCCGACTACTTCAGTAATTACGGGCTAACAAATTGAAATGTTAGGTTAGGTAGCTTGCTAATAGTTTCAAGTTCACAATTTAATCAAATTCGTAGAACGGTTGACCGTAGTTTAGACTTTATAATTCTATACGAATTAATAAGTTTTGGCCACGCCCCGTAGGCGTCAACTGCATGATTAATAGAGCGAGTGCCAGCTACTACCGCGTCGCGGAGAGCGCTCGGCCCACTGCCACACGCCTCACTCCATAACCGATCTAGCGAAATTCACACGTCCATATTTATATCGGTTACATCTAACACCGATACGCCGTAAATCAACGAACGTGTTAATATTTAAATAATAACGTCAGATTATAAATTGTTTCATTTCTTTATGCACTATTTAGACACTTTTATGCCCATTTATAACACATGGAGCTACTAACGATGGAATTATTTTCCGATCACTTCTAGAAACGGGTCGACGAACTGTATCTTAAATCAGATTGGAGACATTGGCTTTATTCGGGGACTGGGCTTATTCAAGGGTTATCGTGAGAACTGCGGCATTGAATTAATTTTATTAAACATTGACTATACACAATTTCTTATTTTCGTAACTTACGCTGTTTAAAACTCATTTGTAGACTTCTGTTTAACGGTCTATTTACAGAATGATATATTTCTTCATTATATTGAAGATTTCATTTTATAGTTATTTTGTATTGTCATTCATGAAGTATGTAACGGTGTAGCTTGTAGACCATCACAATTTCCATTTCCAGACACCGTTTCCATATAACCGTAAATCAACACAAGATTTGTATACTACACATTGTCTACCTTTGGTGTCTGCAGGATACCGCTAGATGTCTTCAAATAAAGTGCTTCAATTATTATCGTGTTCAAACAATCGTTAAGAGTTGTTGTCAATGCTTAGTATTAGGTAGATTTATTGTATCTAATAATATGAGAAGTAGAGCAAGTGGGTCTATAGGTATCTAAATCCATGTATGTATAGGTATCGGCTTGGTAATAACTGTGGCGATAACATAGTATTTCCAGTCAGGTGGGAAAATTGTCGCTCCGCGCTTTGGACCCTGTCCTCCTATGGTTTTTTATCGTCTAAGTAAATGACTACATAAAGGCATCAAAAACGGTATAGGATTTCTCTCTTCTTTATTGAACATCTCATTGTGTTTCGCTACTGATGCGAAACGCAGTTATCCGCCGGGTCCAGTTACAGGTAATTAGCAAGTTTGCATTTCGATCCAAGCGCCACCGACTCCCGGCTCCATAACCGCTCGTCCAAACGATTATGGACTATTGTCTCCTTTGTTTGCCTTCGCTATTATTTTCCACTGAGCCGATTACGACTGCGCATTAGGGGATTTTAATAAGTTTTAAAGAGTACGTAACCATTTGCTAATGCGTTGTCAAAGTTTTAAACCAAAACCCTTTTTAGTAGTTTTGCGAATTTTAAAAGCCTTACTTAGGAGGCTGCATATTTAAAACTGAAGGCGATAAACCTAAATCAGTTTTAACGGAGTTTTAAGTAGTCTAGCTCCACACTTTTGTTTAAAGGCTCAACGATGTTTTAGTAAAATTTAATCCTTGCCGATGCAAATAAAAGAACAGGTGGATGACCTACATTTGAATTCGACAAGTCCCCTAGTTAGTTACAGTTATCTGTGATTGATTACTGACTGTTGTCTAAAATAAGGCATCTGGTTTTGATAACAATACTAAAATCTTTTTGCAGTAGTTACAATCGTTTTGTCGCCGCATCAGAACCGTTCTCAACCACGGCTCGACGTGACTGAAAGCACCTGCCGTCGGCCGGTCGTGCCGACATGCTTCGATACGCGTAGGAACTCTATCACCAAAGCACTCGCTATCCTACTAAAAGGCGGTCACATTCCCGCGAGATTCTTGTAAGAATGCCGTGAAAACGCCGCGTGCATTACATCTAACGAGGTAAAGTGTATCGCTCATTAACTAGACACGTTTACGAGACATCGCTACGCTGTCTGCACCGCTTGGAATCAAGAGGTAATTAAATACACTCGTGAGATGCTAGTTCATCGTATAATACGAGAAACACGGGCATAGGTGTTTTATATAATATGTTGTGTTATACTTCTTTCATTTACAATCATGCTATAATGGTATCCGAGCTCCAAATTAAATATATAACGCTGTCTTTGAAAATAGTAGCTGAGTTATCAAGTGTCGACTAAACATTATTTTCTCTACTTTTAAATTAGTTACAATTATTCTAAATTTTCTATACTTAAAGTAGAACGAATTGTATGTAATATAGGGGAATACATTTGTTTTAGTAGTACATGAGGAAAGTTAACGAAGTTGAATCATTTTATTTAGATGTTCTTGTTTCTGACTTGAATGAAGTCTGTAAAGTAAATATTATTTCGATGCACTGTATGTTTCCTTTTTAAAAGGAAGATATCATTTTAAAATTTTATCAACACATCAGTTTTAACTACTGGAAATTAACTTCTCAGCCCCATGTTACATACAACTTTTTAACTGCGACACCCTTAGCTATACGTGATTAAGTTATTATTGAATTCAAACTAACCCAACCGAAAGAGCTACAGGACATGTTTCACTGACATGAAGATATGTAAAACAAGTATTGAATCGTGGACTATTTCCACTTGTAGCACGTCGTGCCGTGGGCATTCGACATGCAGTGGGCTGGACACGGTGGAATTTTTGAATGTTAAATTTGACGATCCTGTGAGTGATGGACGCTGTGACACTGACTGTATAAACTTAACAAGGAGATCTATAAAAATGTCTTTACTTTATCTTTCGACGTGTGACTCGGAACATACCTATCTCTCTTCTTTTCCCCTTCAGACGTAACTAAAAAGACGGAACTGGAACAATAGTAGTACTGACTAGTGCGCGTGATGACCTAAGCTACTCTGTCAAGACAAACGACTTAGAAGTGCAGGAAAAACATTATTCTGACTTCAATTGCAGTTTATTTTAAGTAATGCCATTTGCTAATCATTCTTGATAACTCTTTCTTGGATAGCATGATTTTTTTTAAACAGTGAAACTAACTTCCTTGTTGATGTGACGTATCTTAAATGTCTTAAAACGTTTCAAGGAAAACAACGACACATCGAGAATCTTGTTTGTATATTATGGGTTGATCAGGTCTAGTTTAAATAATTCTAGAGGTAGACAGGTATGCATGTCTATAAAAGTAAGGTGGGAACAGTGTAGTAAAAATAAATACTAAATAGAAGGTGTAACAAAAATAGTGATGATCCTTTTAAGGACATAATTAGTATTGTATTCTAATTATGAAAAACTAAGAAAAAAAATTTTTTTCGCGAAAAAGCATTTTGTTTTTGTATGGAGGGCTGGCCAGCTGTTACGACGTGTCCCATACAAAAAATTACTTTTCGCGTCAAAAATAATTTTCTCCTACTTTTTCTTACTCGCAATACGGTTTTAATTATGCCCTTAAACGGATCACCAGTATTTTTGTTACAGCCTGTACATTACATGCCAACGTTAATAAATTAGACGCCTCCTATTTCTAAGTATTTCCTTAATGATAATGCGCTGTTATTATTTAAAAACGTTTAAATACCTTTGAAAATTTCTGTAAATATCAATACTTTTTTTTTAAATGATGACCGTTTATTTAGATGATGCAGTCCTATGTAAACATCTTATTGCATAACGCCTTATTCGCTAAGAAATTTGATCTATGACATACATCTTTGTCGCAATTGTTGACTTTGTATAGCTAAATCGAATTTTTGCACCTGAGCCAACAACGGATCTTTTACAAGTATAACCATTGTATAGACAGTTGCTCGCCCTGCGGAATAGGCAGGAATATTTCAAGTTACAGACGTAAAAGTAACATTTTACGAGTAAATTACGCAGTGGGTCACATTAGTCCTTAAATTTAATTGCGGTATGTGTTTGTGGGCCAAGAGTGCCTCAAAGTTAACAGTGATAAAACGTTTAGGGACGCTATTCCACTTTGTGTTTTGACAACTGGTGGCTATAATTGGCCCAATCTGACATGTTATACTTCCTTCTATTTTCTATGGCCTTATACATAAGAAAAATTTGATATTTTACCAGACATTTTTATAAATCCTGTGATGTTGTGAGTTGTCTATAAAGCAAGTCGAAACCCTTCTGATCCTCTGCCCGGAATTTCACCATTATACTCGTCCATACCCAATATTTCATTGTCGAACAACCGACTAGTATCCATAATCGACCCGTATGAGTGTTTTCATAGGGCATCATTCCTATTTCTCCTAACTACGGTACGGGCAATGTTTATCTTTGTAAAACTTACCATTGTGCGTCCAGGGCCCATAATTGTAGAACATCTTTTTTATTTTCTTCGTGCTTGATGATTTTTTGAATGTTTGTGTTTCTGCTCAATATGACGGGCATTGACGTGTAGGGCCCGCTGCTATTGTGCGTCGCCTCGTTCAGTTCTTGGTCCGCAAGCGCTGTTTGCTCTGATGCCTCCTCCGCCGGTCTTTGTGTACTTTATAATATACGCATTGTAATATTACTGTGTTGGTTGACTGGTCAGTTTTGATACTTATATGTTACTTAGTACATGTTCTTACTTGAGGAAGTTTATAATTTTCTTGCAGCAGGTTTTGTTTGCTGACCTGGGCTACAAATCCTAGTAGGCAAGCATGACGACATTAATTTTACAGGTTGGTAATTTACCGTTAAATGCTTTGGTGTCTATGAAGGCGTTGTACAGGTCTACTGCCATTGCCGTATGTGAAGCGCCAAGAGATACTTTAGTAGTAGAAAGTAGTCGCGGTCAGAGGCTAGTGCTAAATAATATCTTTATATGTGTCAGTGGCGAGAAAGATTTTGAATCCAAAGAAGATGGAAGACGGTAGTGTTAAGGTCCGTAAAAACGTTGAAATTGAAGAGATAGTGGTTGCACCAATATTATCGGCGAGACAAAAGCACACCGGCTCCGTTGGCTCGGGCACTTTGTTAGAATGGATGAGGATCGCGGTGTTAAATTGGCTTACCTGGGCCGCGTAGCAGGACGCAGGCCAATAGGTCGTCTCAGGTATCGCTGGGGCGATGCTGTGGGATCAGACCTGTGCGATTTCCAAGTCGTTTACTGGTGGGAGACTGCGCAAGATCGAGACAACTGGCGTAAACTCGTGTCGGAGGCCAGGACTCATTTTGGGTCGGTGCGCCATTGAGTTAGTTTTACTCAATTTTTATAAAATAGGCAACCGAATGGAATAAAAATTATATGTAGGCCTCGCGGCTAGTACGTGCAAGTATCAAAACTGTTCTCTTTTCATAGTATTACACTCAATATTCGTATTCGTATTATCGACTACGTTTTTTTCTGAGGAATGTAAACATACCGAATATTTTTTTTATCACCGCTAACAATTAACTAGGTGTATTATGTACGATCAAGGCGTGCATATTCTATCGTCCAAAATAAATTCTTAGACCTCACAGACAAATTTCCATCATATTGTAAGTTGTCGGCATCCTATTATGACGTGTTTGCTGTAGTAGGAAGTATGGCATTATTCTGATTGTGTCTACCGTTGAATAAAACGTTGGGAGTCTTTCAAAAGACTAAGATATTGCGTTGTCAACTTTTCAAAGGAGGCGGTTTGCTTACAATTGAATAACTCGAGGTTAGGACGATTCCCGTCTGTAAGCATTTGTTGAAGCGAATAATGTTGACCGTTTTATTTGTCCATTCAAATAGTCAGTAATTAAATTGATGGCAGCATTTACATCAATGTCCAGCATGATCACATCTCGTTAACGTTTTAATATTTCATGAAACCACGCCGTTCAGACACTTTTATAATGATTGCGGCTCATGCGTAATTCCACTATAAATTCTTTATTTATTTGACTTAAAAGGAAATACTAAAACGCTTTTAGAATTAAATATATGCCTTGCATCATAAAATAAAGAATTTATAGGCGTCCTTTGAAATTATTGTGGCTCAGTTTTATGACTTCACGGGGCGTTTATTTAGCGTTGCGTGGTCGTATCACACGAATTCCAGATAACGCTACGCTCCCGTTGTCTTTGTAACTGTAATTTACGGCGTTTGTACAACTCGGGACTGTTTTACCTAGTAACCGTGATTAACAATGAGCTTTCTATATCATAAAACAGCTGCGGCATATCTCTTCCATTGACGGTCCCACATTGGTAATCGCCATATATGCCAATATATGCCATTAATAAAATATAGACATACATCATGAGATGAGTAGTTCATATAAGACTTGACACAAAACTTATTCTTGAAAATATTGAAATGTATGTATATATGTATGTGGTCACAAACGGCCTTCATACCTTGGTTACGAAGCCGGTCCCGGATTAGTCCTGGTAAGGGCATTTATTTGTATGTTTATCATGAATCTGGTACCTACATTATGTAAATTGTACATAGATCGTCGCCTAGCAAGCGCTCATACTATTTAAATAAAAATTTTGCTTTTAGTTCGGGGCTAGAATAATCTGTGTAAGATCCCCCCAGAATATTTAAATTTATAACTACCCATAAATCTCATAATCACTTTCCTATTAATTTGGCGACTGCTGCAAAACAAACTACACCTTTGCAAGAGCTGATATATACATATAGATAATGACAGTTTGTGGAGAAGACGATCATAACCGCAGCAATAAATGAGCAACGCCAACGCACGATAGGCGATAGTCGATGATTGTTCAATGCGTTAGTAATTTTCTAGAGAGACGGCCGAGTTGAAAATTGTTTCAAATCGCGGCTGTCTACTATCGTATAATACGATCGTGCGTGTGTGTGCCTATCTGCCTGAGGTAATATAAATACCGATTTGATGCTACTACTATTGACAACAAAGGATAATTACTTATATTTATTCATTTCGAAGTGACTTACTTATTTGTCTACATTACATTGTTTATTGTAAATGTTATGTTACTTAATAACTGTACATAAATGCATTTCTTTCTCTCAGAGGATTCTTTGTTGTAATCCTCGATGTAATTGTTTGTGAGACTAGGTATATTTAGGTGTACGAAGGTTCCTAATTGTGCTTGATGTTCTGTCAAGCCGTCAGCGAGTGTTCAGTCAGTATTAGATAAGTAAAGCTAGTATTGTCAGCCATTTAGTCATTTATTTAAATTATTTTGTAAATGTACATTGTATGAGCTTTAGCAGCTTTTATAGTTAGAAAATGTCTTCGTTTACATTGGTTTTCATTTAATTATTCTTGTATCGACTTCTGTCTGTCTTATTGAATAAGGTAGTACGAGAAGTAACAATGATTGGTTCAGCTACTTATAGACTGAAGTACGAGAAGGCCAAAGTGAAATCAAACAGAATCGGGAGCATCGTATACGTCCGAACTGGCGTGCGCGCAGACGGCGGCCGTTGGATATCATTGTGGTCGATTCGCTACGGCTTTTTGTAAGAACGCTCGCACGGTCGATAGACACGTAACTTAGGGTTAGCTTAGGTCATGTGTAGCTTTTTAACAACTCAATTATGTCAAGTTATTTTGCTTTATAATATACATTATAAGTTGCTGTACCTACCTAACGGATGAAGAAGTACTTCTTTTGTGCGTGTCTTTTTTTTCTGTGTGATACATTTTTTTAAAGAGTTTCTTGTAAAAGTTGACTGTTGAAGTATGATTGTTTGTTTAATAGTTTAAAGGCTATAAAATAATCAGTCAATCATCTTGTATGCCAATCTTTATGTCGGTATTAGGCAGCTGGGTATTAAAATGCCTGAAATACGACGTCTTTAAAACTGCAAACTACGGCCGAGAAATATCTAATCTGCAGCCTCAATACTTTCGGCCTTAAAAAGAGTTCTCATTATTATTTATATGTATGTGGAATGCACAAACTAGGTGAGAGCATGGACTCGTTTCACCTAACAATCCAATTGTAATGGCCCGGTATTGTACGTGTGGCATCCGTGCATTACGCTGATCTCCAAACGCTAATAGTGCAATATTCGCGCAATCATACTTTGCGCCCCGTTATAAGGCAAGGCAACTCGGCATTCAAACTAGCACCTTGGTACTTGTTCCGGATTGGAACTGTATCGACACGACTTTGTGCCACATACAGCACTAATATAGGTCTAATGGGTATATGTATGTATACTATTTATGTATCCAAAAACTCAGATCTTTCAAACATGTAGTAAATTCTTCAAGTTTACAATATTCGATTGAAAAATGAATAAATACACAGTTTAAAGTGTATGCAGTAGCGAAAAACAGTGAATGATTGTGAAATGTGTGTTGCGCTTCCCTTTCGTGTTAGAGAACTTATCGGACGATGTGTTTGCTGCGGTTCTTATGGCTCATCTGAAGCGTCGTCCGTCGAACGTGACTCGTGAGCCTTATTATAATTACAGATCAGCGATTGTTGTGCCCATAAAATGTATAATTTATAAAAGCAGAACGGAGAATATACCCGGAGATGTTCGTTTGCCTCTTTCCGTTTTTTTTCTTTGTTCAGAAGTGGTCGAGGTATGTTACACATTAGTTTTTGCAAAATCGGACAGATCCAATGTAACGGGTGATAAGTATTTTTTGTTCTATACAAATGTCGTCCGTCAAATGACAAATGGTAACAGATCGCAGAATAATGCATTGCAGAATTATGTTATTTAATTTGTGCAGTATAAATAATGACAATTAAATCACAAGTTTATTTAGTTCATTAGTAAAATGGAAACATTTCATAAATATATTAGTTAGAATTACTCAGCTTTATTTGTTGACATTAGACAATGCTAATTCGGCAAAATAAGATTAAAATGAGTAGAGATTGTATAATTGCTTATTATTATTAATATTCGTGTTATAGGTATGTACATTTAGGGTAAATACGACGGCAATGAATACGACTTATACACAAGCAGTGCTGCTGTAAATCTTGGACGTGCGGAGTGTGGCCTGTCATTAAATACCTTACTTAATATCGATACGATTCAGATACAGGTGGACCTGAGGTGTGACACAGGTCGTATTCGTTTTATAGCCTTAATAAAACTCGCATTACTATGCATACTATTTTCTTTATAGGAGTATATTAATTACGGTAGTTGTTGGACTGGATCGTAAAATAATTTATGAATGTTAATTTATATGATTACGGATTTAAGCGTTATTGGCTGTCTTGAATTAGCTAAGTAGGTATTTATAAGTGTCAATATTCTTAATGATAAAACTCATTAATATCCGTACAATTTAGAATAATGGTCTATAAAATCCCGCGCCTATAAAATCCATTCAGCACCATGAGATCTTTTATACAAATTTGTCTTAATCGACAACGTAGAGGGTAAAAGACATTAAATTGTCGTGAAAAAATTGATCATAACTTTCCTGTTTTATGAGTGTTCTCATACAAAAAATGTTTACCTGCATATGTTATCTATTCTCCGATAAACAAGAAATTCGAGTTGCAATTTGGGGGCCATTGTGTCGGAACAAAGGTGTGCGATGCGTTTATAATACAGGTGCATGGGCCGGGAAGACTGAGACGTCCCGCGGGACGGAACACTACGTGACTGCTTTTATTTCACGCTATTCTCGACTTTGATAGCGTTCATTCCGTGTAATTGCCGTTAACTCTAGAACTATTTTACCACGTTTTTGAGGTCCTTTTTGTGTAGCTGTTCTGTTTCGGGCGGTTGTTAGATTAGTCGTCCGCCCATGTTTCATTAATGCGAATCTAATTTATATTACGTGGCCGCTCAGGCCTTTGTCGGGTCGTTTGTTGCCGATCCGTTAAAATGATTTGCCAGTGTATTATGAGGCAGATTTACAATAACTTAAAAAGAGGATTTTCATTGTATTTTTTCCATGCTGGTGCTGACTTTCTCTATTACGATGTAGACTTAGATAAAAGTTATGACTTATTAGAATCATAGTTCCTTAATTATAAGACTAAACAAATATTGTCGATGGTTCTGATGTGACAGCTAATGTAAAGTTATCGCCACATTTTTGAGTGCAAATGTCGCAACGGGAGATTTTTAAAAGCCTTTTATTGTTTCGAATGGAGACATAGATAAAGTCGTATCTGCAGTCTCGATGACTCAAGTAAGATTGAAAAAGATATCATAAAAAAGGAAAAATGGATACCACAGACTGTCTCCAAAGATAAACTATAATGCATTGTTTACGAAATTGCTCCAATCTATTCATGCATTCCTTAAATGGTTCCATTTCTCATTATTTATGGTCCGGTGACTAACTTCACATCTGTTGGACTTGGTCATGTCTTGCAATTGTCAAAGAATGCTCAGGCCTTTAAAATCTATAGCGTAATGATTTATATAATGCACGGAACAGTTACAAGGGAACTTTTTTAATCGCATAATAACTCAAGATCAATTAAACAATAAACGATTATAATGAATGGTCTGTTAATTGTGGCTATTTAAACGCTTGTTGAAGGAATTACTCTAGTTTTTGTCCATATACGTTCATTAAAGCGGCAATTTGGCATTCAGACGGTAGTCAGTGCCGGCTACGTGTAGCGCAAACAAAAGTAGCACGAAACTAAAGGTAATAAAGGAGCTCGGGAAAATCATCCCCGGGCACGTACGGCAATACGTTCTAATAGTCACAGCTGACAATGCCGGTGCCCGACGTTGTTTTGTTAGGACACGGCGGCGAGTCGCGCGTCGGCCAATGCAAAACTCACTCCGTTATCTGACCCCTTCAACGAACGAGTTAATGATTCAATTGATTTTCAAATCTACATGTCCGAAGGTTATCGCACGGTATCGGTTTGTATTTGTTTTTTGTATTGCATTCCATGTTATTTAATCATCTTTTTGTAAAGAAAAAATAGGACTGAAAATAACTCAGTATCGTTGAAAATTCCACCTTCATTTGGATATTGCTGTTATTTTTCATCATGTCGGAGCAATTTTGGCGCCACATGTTACGCTACTCTCATGCGAAATTCCTAGAAAAGAAGTGTGTAGAGGGCATGCAATTCTGTTGGAATTGTTCCCAAGCGCCGATTTTTTACAATTTACACGCGGGGGGCCCACTGAAGTGGCTGGAGTAATTAATGACGGATAGACGTGGGTGGCTGTTTCACGTCGCTGTGTTTTGGTAACAAATTGTAACATATCGCCCCACGGGACCTCACACTTTAAACGTCAACACGATGACGTCAGTTTCAAGTTGATCGTTTTTGTACCATTGCAGAGGCTTTTAGTAGAGTACCTCTATCTACGTAGCTTCTTGGCATTTTGATGTATGTTACCTATATACTTTTAAAACACCAACTAATGTTAACCCATCCATATCAGGAAATACATTCGCAGAAATTGTTGTAATAGTATGAGCTTTAAAGTAGGAATGTTAGCATTTGCATACGTCGGTTTTATGTGAATCAGCAACCATGATAATATTTCCTTTAAAAAATATATACAGCCTTGGCCAGAAGTGTTGAGCATAGGTGTTTTTTGTTTACAATTTTGATGTTAAGCATTATTTCCCTATCCTAACAATGTACGGTAACGGTAAATGTTATATTTTATTTATAAATATAGAAAACTTCACTTAATAACACTTTCAAGGTACTTAAAAAATATGAAAACAGAAGGTACCAAAAATGTAAATTTAAGTCGGTGCGACAAATTGCAAATATTCTATGCAGTTACTACTAACTTCAATAAAACATGCCTATTAGTTTAAATTAATTGACAAAATAACTTAAACAAAGATGGAAACGATGGACTAAACTTCCCAGTTTTGTATGAAAATCGCATTGGTGCTCAACACTTCTGGCCAAGGCTGTACCTCAATGAGTTTTGCTATCACTGACCCACAGAAACCGATTTGTAACTATCACTTTTAATGGCGCTAGCAAACTATTTTGCGGTTTCGATACCATCATAATATTTGGCTTCGGTTCGCAGCGTGACTAGATCTCGGCTAACTAATAACTTGCGGTCGGTTTGTTTACGCGGTCCATTAGAACTTGCATTTGAGAAATCGCGTTACATGCCTCACCAATCTTGCCAAAGTCTGTCATTGTCATCTTAAAATTACCGACCTTTCCGACTAACGTGAATCATTCGCATTCCGGTTAAACATAACTACGCAAAAAAACTAGAGCATTATTTTACTCTTACGTCGTTTGGGGAAGGCATTAAGAATTTGTACAACCGTAAAGTATCATTTTTCTATTGTCTTTACAAAAACTGGTGTCTTTTCACTCTCCGCCGCCTATAATTGTGTTTGTTTTTCTCATCTCTGCCCCATCTAATGTTGCGTTAAAACAACAAAGATAAGTTAAACTTCAAAGAAATTTGTTTTTAGTTAGCATAATTGTTATGTAGACTAGATAACGGTTCACAAAATATGTGTCTTTTATCATTCCCAGAAAATAGGCATGAACTTCTTTAGCATTTTAGTACAGTGTTCATCTATTAAATATTGTAATTTTTTTGTAATGTTGAGAAAAATATACTTTACTTATATTTAGAAAGACCTAACTGTAGGATCTCACTACTAGGTGGCGAATATAAATGTCACTTTATTATAAGTAAAAGATAATAATGGAATGCACTACTTAATACTAATGTTATATTTATGTTTCTTCATATCTGCGATTTCTATAATCTTGCTGTCACCCCAAAACATAGACGAAGCATTAGTGTCATGTTCCTCTGGTCACGTGTGGCCTTTTTTGTTCCATTGAGGCGGTGTCATCTGTCTTAATTGCATAACAGCTTTCTTTCTGTTGTCCTAAAAGATGAAGAAATTACATTGTTTTTTCGTTAGTGCATTAATTTGAAGAAATTCTAAACATTTTGGTAGTTATTCACTTATTTTTCTCCTCAGTTTTTTTTACGCGGTGTCTTCTGACTTACATACCCACTTATTTTTTTAGACCTTAAGACAACTTTAAAATAGGTAGGTATATTTCGTTGACAATGTCGCAATCGTTGACCACCACCAGACTACTTAGGTAGATCAGCTAAAAAAATCTAAACATATCAGGTACTCAATACAATTGCCCAAACAATTTCTGGGTGTTTCGTAAACCCTTTTGTCCTACTGTATTAAAGGAACGGTTAAAGATTATGGTTTCCAGTAGTAGGTAGGAAAATAATACTGACAAAGGAGGAAGAAAGTGAAGCCATTATTATTTCACTTATTTGTGCGGCGTACGCCAAAGAGCAATGTCGGCTGCTATTTACTTAGAATCTTTCATTTATTTTTTACGAAATGGGTTGCGTCCATTGTTTTGTTGAGTTTTAAATATTTTTTTACTACCCGCCACCCCGTTTTAAACCCCTTTTCGCGTTGGGTGTTCGCTTATTTATTGTTGCTTTATTGCAGGCGTTTAGCCGACAATGAAGTTTGTGTAACAGTAATACCTATTTACAACAAGGTCCGCATAAAGGAGTAAAGGATTTGAATTTTTAGGCTAAAACGCAATTTTTGTGTGCCTGAGGTTCAAAGCAATAAATATTTGAAACGATATTTGCCGCTTGTTACCAATATTGTCCCTTAACATACGTGTATGATATTTTACTGGTACGAGGCATAGATACACGAGTTTCACAGAGCTTGAACATTTATAACATGAGAATATGTTGTATGCCCGGGACTCGATCAATGTTTTAATTAACTAGACCTTTATTTGTTTCTAGGGCAGGACCTATAAACGATGGGCGAGTTTGCTCTAATAACAGGTTTCCAAAAACAATTAGTCGGAGCTCTTTGTAAAGTAAAGAATTTTATCGGCTAGATTTATTATATTTGAAGAGGATGTTATCGCCGGTTCGATTGCTACAGGCCTTCGCCCGCGGACCGTGAATACGGAACCAGGTAGACACAAACATTTATCGGCCGTTTTAGTTTTTTGTTGTTACTTTTGTTATTTGAATCCCTCGGATATATTAATCTCGCGTGGGTCCGTCAGAACCGGTCATTATCTGAAACTTTGGGGCGTATTGCGTCCGGGTGCCTAGTTATTACGGGCATTCTATTAAAATAACCCCGTATCATTTACGAAATTAGGTACATCGCTAAATATTTTATAATGACGGGAGTCGAAATGAGTTGGCTTGGCCTGCTAGCGTTTAGGCCGGCATTAGTGGAGTGAGCCGCGTGCGACGGAGCCGACTATACTCTAATGACACCATTCGTAAACGATTTTGCCATATTATGAGAAGCTTGGTTTTATTTGTTATCCCTTCTGCTGTATCGTGCTTGGTTATTATCAGGTTAGCTCATTGTAAACGACGTTTTGCCCACCGATTTATTATATTTGGCCTTTTGTCATAGATTTTAGATTTTTTGCGACATTTGTCTTTGTCATAAGTGTCATAATGATGGTCATTTATATAGACGAAGAGCTGGCCACGTCAGATATGACAATAATGAGAGCAACGAAACCCCTCTAGTTAGTTTGATATACTGTGTTTTTTTCTAGATCCGGATATCTGGCAGCAGTAAAGTGGTGGAGGTCAAATAATGGAAATAACTTAAAGAAAAAAAATCCTAGACTTCTGGGTTTGATGCAATGTTATGGAAAATTATGTAACGCATTCACTGCCAGGGAGCGTGGCCTAGGAACAAACTTGTATGACGGTGGACGCACATGTGCGTCGGGGGCAGTGAATGTGTTAATTAGATTATATCAAAGCTAAAAGTTTCTGTTGGGGGAAGTAGTGCCATGATGTAAAATTAATTTTTTAGTTACTCGCCTACTGTTTTTGTTTCCGCAATAATACACATTGTTTTTTGTTCTAATGCTAAAATATAGGCCCTGTTCTCTATAAATGACACAAATTCCGCAGTTTTTACATATTTCGGTATTACTTTTTTCCAACTTAATAACTTTATTGGCCTGACACTCTGATCACCACCCATTAAAAGCTGCCACATGCCTGGATCTAAGAATAAGGATGGGAATGCAATCTAACTACACAGGTTTAACTGCTCTCATTATTGTGTCATAACTGGCGTGGCCTGCTCTTAGTCCAATATGAAAGTTTGTAATTTTTTCTCACTTGAATTAAAGAAAACAATAAGTAGGTATCACAAAAAAAAGTAGCAACAAACAAAAAGCGCCAATCGCTTAATTACTCTAGCATATGAGTAGATAACCAAAAATGGCTTGCCTAGTTTGATGTTAATAATAAAAGCATGTTTTGCCTTTTTTGTTTGTATTTTTGTGTGATTAAAGTCTCATCTTGTTGGCTTGGCACGTTGTATGACAATCAATTTATTATTTCACTTTGAGGAGTGGCCGTGACAAGCATTGTCGCGCGCGGTTTCGTTTAGAGACGGAAATGAGAAGAATTTCGCAAAGAGTCGTCTTTGGCGGCATGAGAATTTTATTTGTCCGGGGTACTGCGTAGTCCACGACATGACAAAAGGCCGGCCAGACCCGCCCCCGGAAAGAATCAATTATACAAGCCTCTAACCAACGACATGTCGCCGATTGGGCGAATTGTTTGTTTAATAACATTTCGTTGCTACTATAAACGTCACAGTAAAATATTTGTTGTCATTGTCCACCGCTCCTTTGTAAGTAAATGAAGCGATAGACATTTTTCATCATTATGGGCGTTGACGACTCTTTTTGGAACGGATGCGAAGATTTTTTTATGAAAATGCTTCCTGTCTCCGTCAGTATAATATTTTTTAGTGTTTTGTATCCTTTATCAGGGGTGAGGAATTGGGATTAAAAAGTCATACATTCGTCATTCTTTCAAAAAAAGAGCAATAAAACGGACACGTTGGCATTGTAGCATTCTGATCAAAGAAGCGATATATATCTTCCGTAAACGTTGTTAGCAAAAAGTGTTATAAATTTGAGTCTAGCTAAGTTCCGTTTTACTAACAATACTGCGTTTTTACGTTTATCCTTATCCGATATCTGATTCAAGCGTGGAAGAATTTCAAGCGTGGATTTCCTACCCCCAGTGGTGTCCGTGAGAGTATTACAGAAACGTATTCCCGTACAGTAGCACTCTGCCATGATGATCACACATTTCTATGCTGGTTCTGTTGCACTAAGTGTGCTTTGAATAAATCGACGACGTTTAAATTGTTTTAAAGTGAATTTAATATAGTTTTTTTTAGATAACATGAATATTGTATGCAGCACGTCCAAGTTGTTGGGAAGTGAAGTGTTTTTATATTAAAATTTGCTTTGATTGCAATACATGTGTTATTAAAACAAAAAGAAATATTCTTCGCCTGGCGCATAAATAGCATATACCATTTGTCAGTCCAAGAAAAGGGACCCACTTTGATATAGAGTTATTATTAGTCTTTCCAAAACTACACATTGTACAGTCAAGGAATTTGATTCGCCTACCGTCTTAAGTCTAAATTACTGATGACAATTAATAGTACTAAGGGCTGTTTCTTGGCTTGCTTAAAGAAATATAAGCCTAATGATATTCCGACATTTCAAGAAATAAATCAACGAAACGGTACGCGAATCAAATTCCTTGAATCAAATATCTAAGTTATCTATTACTGAAATAATAAAGTGTAAATGTAAAAACACTTCACGATTTACAAAGGTAAATCGACAAAGTGGGCCCTTTTAGTAAACTCGTCCACATAATTATGTATTTCTATCGTTTATTATTTATTTGAAAAGTAAAGTATTTAATTTTTATTTTATTTGACGTACTAATTTATGTAAATCAAGTAAATGCAACATATGACAGTATGTACAAGTTTAAATAAACCTAGTTGTTTTAATCATAATTCAATTACTATTTCATTTTGTTTAAACTATTTAAGGTTATTTAAACAATTGATTAAATTTAATACTGAGCCTGCGGTAGACTAGAGATATAAACGTTATGCAACTAATTACAATGCGTTACGCGTAATAACAAAAGCATCCTTGTCGTTACGGCAATGAATGGACCCCCAATAAAACCAATTTTATTGCTGTTTCCTCTCTTGGTTCGTTGGCATTCATCCCAAGAACTACCAAATCATTAAAGCTTATATTTGTTGATTTTTTGTACGTCTCTTTGTTTGTTTTATGATAATAGGTGTTCGTTTCATCGCCTCTCAAGCGCCGAGCGCGAAGCCGCGTGGTGTGAAACTTGACGCCTTCATTCACGCTTATTTTTATAGACACATTTGATTTAGCGAGTGTATGTTGTTTTTAATAGATTGAATCAGATTTCGCCTTCCATTGTGTTCCTATTGCGGTCATTGTTGCCCTTTTCCGATTATAATACGTTACGTGGGACTCTTTAAATGCTGCATACCTCTTAAAAACGATAACCATTCGCTCATTTTAACTTTTTGTCCGATACTGGCCATAATGTAGCACAATATCTATTAAAATATGTATAGGAATTAGGAACTTATGTACAGTCGAGTTCGCCAATATTGATGCGATTCATAACATATTTACATTTTAACCTCTCAGAGTTATAAGATAATATAAACACCACCTAGGTCACTTTTTCCTTTGTATATGTATGACATCTATATAAGTCTTTAACATAAACACCGTGTATAATGAGGTCTTTATAATGACTTTGAAGCTATCATTAAAATACGTATTTTGGTAAAACCTTGTTTCATAACTTGATCGCCTTTCAATGACCATCACAGTATTCACATTCGGCCAACTACTAGAGGTTCTTTGTAACCCAACTACATGTCTCGTTAAAAGTTCAGTGCGACCACGAAAACCCTCTTAACTCCGGCTCGGCCCTGGAATTCGGTGGCCAGTTCAAAGTGCGCGGAAACTATTTCCAACATTATATGCCATTGTGCCTGACTGTAAAATTAGACTTTGGGAAACCTAAGATAGGTGAAATACTGCGAATACTGATCTAGTTTTCTTGGAATTTGAAACTTTGTGTCTATGTAAATATCTAACTACTGAAAGATGGATTAACAAACGTGAAATTTTATTGGGACTAATTGGCTGTTTAGTATAAATCTCACATCTGCTCTGAAGTATCGACCTGGTAGAGTGTAGTAGGAAATATTTTAAGATGTTCCCTGGACACGTAAGAGCTCTTTATTAAAACATTCTACTTAGGTATAGGTACACGGTAAATAGCGTTGGATTGATCCAAATTCTGAGAACTGCTATGAATTAAACTTAATCTGATCCCTCGTGATCAAGTCCTACTTGCTTTTAAGTTATTACAGAAGTATTTTGACTGATTTTTAATTTCCTTTTTGCCTTAATAAAGGTTATCTTCGAGAAACATAATACAGTTCCGGACGTAAATGGACGATAATTTTCCGCAAGAACAGTTTCTCTCAAAGTAAGTTTGGTTGTTGTATCACCGGTGTCCACTCCTCACATGCGTCCAAGGGATATTAAAAAGATTCTGGCAGCGGGCCACTGAGATATCGATCTTTATGCTCGGCCAGACGGCTCTAAGAGTTGCTCTAAGTGCCGCGCCGTTCGGTTTAATGACTTCCTACGTTTGCTAGTTTCTATGCGACATTTTATATGCGTACCGATAAAAACTACTCGATCTCATTGTAATTAGCCATTTATTTGGGGTCTGACTTATCAGAAATTGCCGAACTTAGCAGCGATTTCAGTTTTATCTTTCTTTTCATGAGCATAATTTCTACAATTGCTTACGTTGCGTTAGAAACTTAGGCAGTTTGTTATTTTTTATAGCTTAAAATTAATGTTTTTCATTTATAGCAGAAAGTACAGAAAGAGTTCCAGATTTTTTATTAGCCTTTTATTTGTGCAGGTACTGTATTTCACAAATAAAGTCATTAAGACAAACAAGTAGAAGTCATTAAAGAGTAGTAAAAGTATGGCTGTTAAGTGAAACACGCATTTTTTTATCGTTTTAAAGACAGTATCTTCCGGGAAATGGCGGTGGCCTCGTGATAAGGAATCAACAAACTTTTGGGCTAATTGTCGCAGCTGCGCCCTTATCGAAAGCGCGAATTGGAACGTATTGTTAAAAAGGGTATAATTAAGTTGGAAGGCGTGAAAGCTAACACCTGCATACGTATCAGAGATCAGACGTTACGGTTTATGGGGATCCTACCAAAAACAATGGCAAAAAGTCGAATGCGGGCAGTGACGCAGTGGTAGAAACGCAGGTAATACCTACCAGGGGTGCGAAGGGTAGCCGTGCGGGTCGCGGCGGGGTTCCACAATTTATGATTACTCCGTGTCAGAGCTAATGAACGCACTCTGTTGCTCTTTATTGAGATAACGCTAGCAATCGATGGCTGCGCCGGTATCTGGCCATTACTTATGGCGACGCCCGACCTTATTGCGTGTCCCTTTGTGAACTCTTTTTTGCTCCTCACATTCGTGCAAACCAACTATTATTAACTTCCCTCTCTGCGATAAACTAATTCATAAAGCTGTATGCTCTTGTCGTGTAATAAGAATAATTTCAAAGTAGCATGTAGATATCTACATTAATAATAACAGACCATGAATAAGAAGATGCTGATTACACCATGTTTATTGCATATTATTAAAGTTTGTCATTTCTCTTTTGAAATTTATTGAAATGATTTTCAACTCGTCCTTAGCGTTCATACATATCTTTGCACGAGTTAGTGAAGTATAATATTATGTATCTAAGTAGCCGATTATCCGATAGGTACCTACTAATCTTATTTGACATTGACAAAAGAAAGAGTGAAGAGTCGTTGACCGCTGTGACGGACTTTAGGTTACACGCTCAAATATGCACGTCTATCTTATTTATCACGTTTTCTTATCTACACTACGTATATCTATAAGACCATACATGTAGGTGCAGCATTTTTATATGAGTCGTACATTAAGATCGCGTGTCCACATCTCGACGACCGACGACGAACGGCTGCGATATCGACGATCCGATCGCACGATACGGCCGGGGATGATATCATCATCTGTGCGTTCTGTTTGCAACGCCACTGTGTAACTACTATCGGCGGGTTACTTATTTAAGACTTCGTCGACCGTCCAGTGGCGCCCTCGTTGGGCGGATTGTATTTCGTTATAAACGAATCAATTTCTGTATAATCCCTCATGTTAAATTGTATTCTTCTACCTAGCGTTATCCCGGCTATTGTCAGGGTCCTCATGTTAAATTGTAGTCCTACTAATTCCGCAACTTATGATTTATTACTTACTGTAGCTTTACCACCTAAACGGAATAAAGTGGTCACCATTTTCCGTTTAGGTAATGAAAGTTATGTGACAAAGACCAAAAGTAGTATAATCGTAGGACTACAACTTAACATGAGGGATTATACAGAAATCTGGATGGTCGACACAGTCTTAGGACATTTATGTAAAGAAAAACCTTAAATTTCCAATACATTTCAATAAATAGCGTAACGATCTTAAGCTAAGCGCAGTGTGCTTAGCCAGCATAGCCGCTATGCAAAGTGTACTCGTCCCAGACCTTGTCAGGTGGCGCATAGTAGCGCCATCTACAATCATGACGAGGAACTCAATTTTGTAGATTAATTGATTGTATTAATTCCTTGCTCCCCGTTCATTTATCAGCAGAAATCGACTATCTGATTCAATGCTTGCACGTATGTAAGTCTTTTTACCTGTTGTAATACCTAAGTTAAAAACATGTACTACACACACCGAATTTGATCTGGTTCTTACGTTTAATTGCATATTTTCACTTTAAATCTTTTTCTGGATGCGTCCGCTACTCCGCACCAGTGCGTTTCGAGTCTTTTTCATCGCCGCCACGTTTTAATATCGCATTGCAAACCGCATTCCCGGTATGAACTGGACATGGCGCATTTGCGTCGAGTTTATCCTGCACTGTCTAGATGTGTCTTGTTAACTTTTCTTATAAGTATCTCAAGAAGTCCCTAGTTACCTACCGAAAATAATTTGAATGTCTACTATTTAATTTTGCTACAACTTTTGATGATGCCTTATTTTAGTTTAGTGTTTGAGCCAAATGGATTGTGCGGTCTGTTAAGTGCATTGTAAGCAACGAGTATGAAAACCAATTTTCTAATAAGACATTGTTTTGTATAGTTATTAGAAAGATTCTGATTTTGTTTTAGCTTAAGTTTTAATTTTTGTTATATTTTACGGCAGCCTAATTGCACTAATTCAAAATTCAAAAAATTCTAATTCAAAATTTTTATTTAACAAAACAAATTATATACACAAGTGCCGTAACATATCCATCAGACTCCAAACTAGGCATAGCCTGTATCTTGGACATCTGCGAGAGCGATTGGCAAATTAATCTAATCGAAATTACAATATACAGTGCTCATAAATACTACTCAGAAGCTGAACGGGTAAATCTAAAATTAAAATTAAAACTAAAATTAGACATATTAACTAAAAATAAGATAATAATTAAACTAGGTACTTAATTTGTATATGTCGTTTCTTGCAACTCTATAGCTATACAGACCCAGCACAGGAGCATGGACACGAAATTCGATTCATCTGCCGAATCTCCGGCTTATCGGCAACATAATCGATCGACGCCCATATCGCAGCCATCATTGTACACTTCATCCGAAAACAGTCTGCCACGGTCGTTGACAACTTGATGCTTGCCACAGGAAGATTATCTTACTGGATTATTGTCTAATCAGAATTTGTTCTTAGGTGCAATATTTTAATTATGAAGCAATGAGCGTTCGTATTATAAGCTGAGACTCAATATAACGTATCAAAACGTTTCACAATAAGCAAATCAACAGTCTAGTTTACTCTAGATCCGAAGATCGCTTTCGAATACTTTTAGCGTGGATGTGTATAATTGGATAGGTTAGTTATTTTTATTTAGTTTAAGACAATTTTCTGCAAAATATTATGTCCCTAAAAGCGCAAGGACACCGTAAAGGAAAGAAATGAAACTCCTTATTTAACGACCATCGGACAAGATATAATCCAGCAATAATTATATATACCTAGAGGGCTCTAAATGAAAGCCTCCCAGTCAGCATTGTAACGGGCAAGCATTACGATCTCATAAATCTGGGGGAGACAGCGCCAAACGAGACGTTCCTATGTGTCTTAGTGCCGACAAACATTGGTTCATTGGACGAATGCTCTTAATCAACTTGCAGACAGTACTAACTTTAGATAAATGGGTGATGAGACTGCTTTGGCTCCAAGTCAAACCTAGGTTTGTTGATATATTCTCAGCTGTAGAATAAATATTTGATAAGTACAAACGTATTTAGCTACATGTGTGTGAAACAGCATGAAGTATCTACTACTTACCTAATAACGTTTGTAATGAAATGGCTCTTAATCATACTACATAAATATACACGGAAAAAAAGCTTCCGGGATATTCTCAATCTAAGACATTATTATATTATGTTGAGAATATTTCCTCGTGACAAGCATTTATTTCTTTTAACGAATATAAATTAAAGTTTTAAATATAACGAAGCGAATATATTCTTACAGATTTTCTAGTTTTCTTTTACCTAAGATAATAGTTGTTTGATTAAAGTACAATCTCTCTTATTTACTCAATATACTCTTGAAACAATACATTTTTGTATTTCTATTTTAAGAAAACGTGGTTTTATTAAGCGAAGATATTCGTGGTTTTATTAAGCGAATATATTCATATTTTTGGCAAAGGAAATAAATACTTGTCACGTGGAAATATTTTCAAGAAAATAATAATATCTTGGATTCAGAATATCCCGGAACCTTTTTTTTCCGTGTACGTATTACATTCAGGATTAGTTAATCTCCTATTTCGAGCAACGATATATGGGAATACGGCTACCTGATATGAATTCTTACTAGACACAAGTAACACGACTCTCATTAGTTATTACCTACATAAAATAAAACGTCGTGTGTGATTCAATGTATGTAGTGTTTATTTTGCATATTAATTAATAATAAGTAAACAAAACGCAAGTAAACATCGTGTGTAGAAAGATGAAACCGTAATTTTAGCTACAGGTTCTAAAAATACGGTATTTAGAATATCAGAATAGTACATTTCGATACTAGGTAGGAAAGGATGTCATTATTCAACGAGTTCCGAGACATTTGGTCACGAGCCGCAGGCGAGTGGCAAAACTCGGGACGAGTGAAGAATGACATTCCGTCCGTGTATCGAACGACGTTTTTTAATAAAGTTGCGAAAAAATTATAAAAATGGACAATATGTCACTTTGAGGTTACTTCATCCGAACACTCGCGCCGTGCGATGCGGGGCGGTGATCATGAATCCTGAGCTGTGATTGGCTGGAAAAGTAAAACGCGCTAGTGCGAGAAATCCAACTTCTCGCATTATAAACTACTACTAGATTTGAGCAACTGTGTTAAAAAATATATTAAATATATGCTTATTAATGAATGTTTATGTTCCGTTAGGTTTTTGGCCATGACATTACTAGGAGATTAATCTAAGATCGGTTTATTGGTTTAAAGTTCGTTATAATAGTAGTATGCACATCTGGAATAACGCAGGTTAACTGAAATAAATATTCATGTGTCGACATCAAGCCCGGCTAGCTCAGTCGGTAAAGCATGAGATTCTTAATCTCAGGGTCGTGGGTTCGAGCCCCACGTTGGGCGCTTTCTTTTGCGTTTAGTTATTTACAAACAAAATAACGGTTTTGAGATAAAATTATTTCTGCATGTGGAAGACATACTAAAAATTTCAGGACTAGTTATTCAAAGTATTTGTACAAAATTCGGGTTAATAACTCTGTTATACTTACAGTTAATGCCAATTATATACCTGTAGCAAAACAATATTAATATCGCCGTATGTCGATACCATGGAAGTTACTGTCATACATTTTGATTAAAGTAGTTATTTAGTATTTTGTGTAATACTCTTGAAAACCAGTTTGTTTATCTACTGTATATACCTACAGCTAATCGAAGGCGCAATCGGTCGGTCGCTTAGTACCGTTATAGGGTCAATGGGTGGACGGACAGCTCTATGTAAAATGTTTCCCACGATGCATACTCACATATATGCACACTTGAACTTTTCGATGGGAGCTATAATGTGTTATCGGCTATAATGTGTGATACGAAAAGTGCTAGGCAACTATATGTTGCTTGAATTGTCATTGACTTATTGTTAAACCGAAAAGAAAAGATAACATTTAAATTTAAATCGAATACATACCATACAAAATATTCTTTCATTATAAACTTAAAACAATTGGTTATTTTGATGGAATATTGCATAAAAAGTTCCTTGTTAAAATTGCCTAAACTTGCTTCTTATCGGAATTATTTTATTGACATATACTTACTACATAAGTACGAAAACCAGGCCATTGCATTCCCACTTACTACCGAGTGTCACCTACGCGAGGTATCTTTACCAATAAACTTGTACGTAGCTAACCTATTTGTGACAACTCGTTCCATTATAATGTCTGTTTATTTTCAGGTAAGAAATGCTGAAGCAGGAGTTGGCGGTGGCGCGTGGTGAGCTATTTATGATCGCTCTTTACTTTTACACAGTTGTCAAGTAAAATGTAGGTCAAACAAGATCTTGAATGCTTGATTGGTATTGAGAGGTTTATAGAATTCTAAAATGCCATACCTTGTACCATGTTGTTCAAAATAGTCATCACGGATATGCAGATTATTTGAGCAGCTATATTTGTGATCCAAAATCAATTGACAAGTAGTTTCTCAAGGAACTGAAAGACTCTACATTGTTTGCTTTTTAACTGAGAGGTATTAAAATAAATACCGAACAAGTATCGCGTGTCCTGCCTCTATTGCAATTGCGCTACTCCTTACAGACTCGTGATTTTCTGCCCTCGGATAATGAGCTAGCTGTATTTAACTGCCATGTACTAGAAATGATTTTAATTCATTCCTGCTGAAAGTCATGCCGTGAGTCTTGTGAACGTGATATTTTAATATGACGAAATAAGTTCTCAATTAAGTACATTATTACTTTTACTGATCAAATTAACTCCTCAATTACAATATTACTTTTACTGATCAAATTGATCATCGTTCAATAGATATTAACAAGAAAAAACATATTTAGATATGTAATTACAGTCTGCTGCAAATCTAAAGTGAATACTGGCTGCTTTTGTGTATACCTACTGAAACAAAAATAGAGGCATAAGATTAAACGAATTTCGAATCGGAAGAGATTCTTATGCGCCGGTGGTCAGTTGAAAGGTGTTGGTATGTATGGTTAAAGTTAAAAACGGAACTAAGTACTTCTCGTTATGCAGGTTGAATGCAAAATTGTGAACGCTTAAGTTGAATAGCGGACACCGCCGCGGGTCGGAGTGTTATTTTCATCATAAAATTACATTTCAATCTGTGCGGGGCTGCGGCCGCACTGATTGCCGCGTTAACCGTTAAGACGGTAGTTCGCGGAAACGTCTACTCCTCTCAACCCGCTAAATATTGTTCAAATTTAAAGTGATTACATTAAAGCGATTCTCACTAGGCTCGTTTTGCGCGTATACTGTTATTACAAGCCGTTAAAGTTTTCCAGGTTTATTACTATATTTAGTTTTCTAACTTGTAACTAGCTAATGAACGCACCTGTAGGCGTTTGTTCTGACGATAACTATCGAGGGTAGACCTACGAATATAAATAATGAATAATCAGCGCTTTTCAATTACAAGTGGCGCAGTTAAATCAGATTTTCATAGCAGGGAACTTGTTAACGGTGAGATTACGATAGAGAATTATAACAAGCTGAGAGGCAAACGTCCAACTTGTAAATGGTAATCATGCATTATTTAAACCAATTTTAATTCATAATTAGTTATGATGAATATATGGATGAATTTGCCCGTGAATTCGTTGGTGTTGAATTCGTTAAATTCTAGAGTAATAGTAGAATAGCTAGATTCTACAATTACTAGATTCTACAATTACTCCCTTATCTGAGGTAGACGAATTCCGGTTAAAAAGTGACCGACTGTTTGTGTGTTATCTGTCCTAATTAGTGTGTTCAAATGCTTTGCTTAGGGTAAACCTTCGAGCAGGGCAAGGATATTTTAACTGTAAAAATACGCATTTTATTCGTACAACAAAAGTGCGGTTGTTAATACAATAAAACATTCAGGTCAATCACTCTCACAAGTCATAAAGCATACCTGCAGCCAGCAAGTCATAACACGCGAAAGATTGAAATGAGATGATAAGACGCGAATCAGAAATCTTGCCGAAAATACGTATTATGAGGCGGCGGTAATTTTATAAGGGATTCCGAGGTTCGATATGCGGCCAATCATTACCGTGCCTCGGCTTGCTCTCGGTACGGAGCGGCTTTTTGCGAGATCTAGGGAGATAGGCGTGGGCTTAAATATGCGGGGAGGTTTGTGAGACGATCAATGCTCGCGCAGGTTTTACGAAATAACACCCTCGCGCTTTATTTTATACGTGATTGCGAATTTAACGCGGCCCGACCGTATTATCAACATGTTCCCCTTTTAAAAGATAAAACTCGGCCTGTCCGAATGATGTAGAAGACCTTCGCTGATTGCCAAATTGGATTTTATATACTTTCGCATGTATGCGTGTTTAGTTGAAGTCGTACTTTATTGTTCCGTGCGTCTCGCGTCGGCTCGTTAACGCGACCTCTTGGATATTTATTGTATCCTCTTCAGAAAATACAATTTCCATCTCGAATGCCAATAAATTCTACGTTGTGCATACATTCGCATCTCCTTTAAAATAATTCTGAAATTAGCTTGCTGCTTATTATAGTGAAAAAGATGGACTCTGATGAATGATACGCGCACTCACGAGGTTAAATTTGTCGAATATATCACTTTCACGCACTTATTTATGTGAGAGTAATAACTGTTTATTGCGCTCGTTCCTCTAAAGTAATTATTTATTTTTATTCGACTGACAAAAAAGGGAGGGTAATGATTTTTCGTGTATATGTACGAGTATGACTAATTTTTGGCATGTTTTGCACTTCACTTTCAAGGATTTTATTTAAGTTATGAAATGTCATTCCTGTCGCTAGCCGCAGTTTTGCAAATGACACATTACTTATGTTTGTTTAATAAATTAATATTTACTTTTAGTAGTCATTTCTTTTGACGTCCTTTATAAATCTTAAGTTTATCCTTTTTTAGTTTCCATCTGTTCGTTTCAGTGGTGGCATATTGGCTAGAACTCTGAGCGTTATACATATTTGTTTCTGTCAACATTCATAATGTTATTCCTTTTAGGGCAAAACATCACACACATAATTCACTCGAGAGTCGAGTGTAAACACGCCGTTCCGCGATTGTCACGAAAAGAACAATTCAGCAAGATACAAGATAAAAGGAGGGGCGCGAAATAAATTTCTTTATAAGTTGCAACCAAGTGGTATTTAATTGACGTGTCAGTGTGCAGTGGAGCGCTGGGACGGGCTCGCCGTGTGGTCGAGTATCGAGATCGCGCTCTGGTGCTCTGGTGCTGCTATCTGCGTTGCATTGATTTTATCATTTATCATAGAATCGTTGTACACAATAGTCGAAAAGCTGTAATATAACTGATATTTAATGTGTTTAAATATAAAATGTAGTGGAAGTACAATTAAAACGATAACGTACCTATAACGAACCATAATATACAGATATTATTTTACTATTGTAATGTTGATAAACTACTGCTCGTTTGAACCACATAAAAAAATTGCCATTTGCGTCACTTCAATGCACGATCTTTAGGAGCGAAAAGGGGGATGTTATCTGAGCAAATTATTTACAAGGAAAAAAAGTTATATTTTTTGCAGGTTTTACTTACATACCTAGAAATTATGAAGCGTGGAAGAAATATTATGCATCCACACCGTTCTTTGATGAAATTATGAATACAGACTACATCGATTTCCAACAGAAGCTACGTTACTAACAAATGAATATAATCTTTCAATATCGATTTGTATTTGATGAGTCGATAGCTAGGCGCAAGAATCGCGTGTGGCGACTCGCTAACACTTGATATATGGGCTTCGTAATCACGGCTTCGCCTGCACAAGATTTATTCCTCACCTGTTGAGCCAATTATTTACATTCGGAAGTCATTTCTCTCGGACTCGATTCGTTTCTTTAATGATTTTGATTGGAAGAAGGGTGATGACTTGTTCGAACTGCTGGATAATGATATAATGTTAAATTCTGATAGACGATTTATGGATACTGTAACGTATTTGAGGGCTAGGTACACAGATAGGTAAGTAGCAGTAATAGGCACCCAGTTAGTTCGAGGATTTATTCCGGACTGGCGTATGTGACACACGTCAGCCGCTATATCTAAGTCTACCTACATCACACTTCTCCACACTTAATCAATGCTAACACTGGAAACTAGTTATATGACTAATTATCTACTAAACTCAACTTAAATAATCTAAAGCAAGGAACATCTGTTTCTTATTAATCTTAGGTAAATAGATGCACCTGGAGGTCGCATCATAAAATTACAATGTTATCGGAGAAGAACACATGGTCTAACAATAATTACCGCCATGGACGAGCTAGAATTATAAGTAATGGATCTTAAGTACATGGAATAAGACTCTAAATGGAATAATTATTGTTAGACTAATATTTTCATTCCATCAATACTCGTTCATTTTTATTTTAACATCTTACAGGAGAATATTTTAAATACCTAACTAAGCAAGCAATTAAGCACGTTACGCAACGCAATCATAAGGACTTATGTTACCTATTTAAACTAATATTTAAGACACGTTATTGTTTATACATTGGCTTCTTTAATCGACATTGTCTAAGCGGACGCGACCGGGCCGGTAGAAGAGGGGTCGACGGCTGGTCATCCTGCTCATTCCCAACAATTCCCTTACCGGGAGTAGAAAAGCATTCTAAGTCATCCTCTCCTTCCGCCAAACTACGCCCCGGCGATTCATCGAGCCTCGGCGTTGAGGTTACCGCCTCGCGTTTCGACCCACTGGCACTGGCTCGTGGAGTCGTAGGTTCAGTTCTGGGTACCGATGGCACCTTTGGAGACTGGGTTGGCTCCACCGTGACACTGCTTTCCTCGGAACTCTGTGGACAGACTATACTACTCCTAGGTCTCCGCTTTAATTGGTCGATGTGGCGGTGAATTGTGTTACCCTGGCTATCCGTTACATCATAATCCGTTCTACCTAATACCCCTGACACCCTTCCGGGCTGCCATTTTTCTCCCTTCAGATATTTACGATACCACACATTCTCACCTATTCCTAAATTTCGTTCCGATCCCCCGGCTAAACTAGTTTGCCGCAATTGGTTTTTAATTACTTTTGTACTTACATCTGGCTTTAATAAATCTAATCGCGTTCGCAACTGCCTACCCGTCATGAGCATTGCGGGGCTCTCGCCTGTTAAACTATGCGCCGTATTCCTATAATAGATTAGGAATGTATTGATAGCGTTTAGTATGTCAGTTTTTTCTACCGCTGCCTTTTTAATGACCTGCTTAATGACCTTGACCGAATTTTCTGCCGCTCCATTGGAAGCCGGGTGATATGGAGCTGTGAAAATGTGTTCTACCCCGTCTGAAGCCAAAAAGTTAGCAAATTCCTTACTCGAGAACGGCGGCCCGTTATCACTAACTAGTTGTTTAGGTATTCCCCATCTAGCCCATACTTCGGTCAATTTTGCTATCGTTGGAACGGCGGCTGTGCTGGGTACCTGGAACACTTCGAGCCATTTGGACATTGCATCTACTAATATAAAATACATTTTCCCGTAAAGGGGGCCCAAGAAGTCTACATGAACCCGGGTCCAAGCTCGCGTCGGCCACGGCCAGCTACGCGGTACGTGCCGCGGCGGGGCACTTGCCACAGCGGCGCACGGCTCACATTCGCGGCACGCTGCCTCCACCGCCTCGTCGATGCCCGCCCACCACACATAGCTACGAGCTAGCGCCTTGGTCTTAACCATACCCATGTGTGGCTCATGCAAAATTTTTAAAACCTTATCTCGGCATTTTTCCGGTATTACTACACGGTGGCCCCACATAACGCAACCTAGCTCCTCATACAGTTCCGATCTTCTGTTAAAGTAAGGTTTCAATCCATCAAAATCACAATTTTCCGGCCAACCTTCGCGAATAAAAATTAAGACTCGAGCTAAAACGGAATCGCGCATAGTGTAGTGCTTTATCTTATTATAATCTAATAGTAACGCGTCCTGTGCGAAATGAAGATACGTTTGCTCAGGAATTTTGTCATACGAACTATTATTTGACTCATTAGCATTCGGTAATCTAGACAAACCGTCCGCGCAGTTACTCTTCGTATTAACATATTCGATTTCGTAATCATAAGCTGATAATATTATTGCCCACCGCTGCATCCTGCTAGCTGTCATTGTAGGTATACCCGTGTTAGGCCCGAATATCGATACTAATGGTTTATGATCCGTGCGCAACGTGAAATGACGTCCGTAAAGGTACTGGTGAAATTTCTTGACACAGAAAATAATACCTAAAGCTTCACGGTGAATCTGCGAATAGTTCGTCTCCGCCTCGCTTAAAGTACGCGAAGCATAAGCGACCGGACGTTCGCCGTCCGGCCCCAATTGGGTCAAAATCGCACCTACCCCCCTCGGAGATGCGTCACAAGTTGCTATGAGCGGTTTCTTAGGGTCATAATGGCTTAATACTTTAGCGCTTGCCAACAATCGCTTTACCTGTACGAACGAGTCCCCGCACTCTCTGCTCCAGTGCCACTCAACTCCCTTTTTTAATAGATTATAAAGAGGTGATAAAATAATACTGAGATTTTTAATAAATCTACCGAAAAAGTTAACTGTACCTAAAAACGACCTTAACTCCGACACGTTACGAGGTTGTGACATCTGCAAAACCGCCATTATTTTTGTTGTATCCGGCTTAATGCCCTCGCTAGATACCACATACCCCAGATATGTTACTTCATTAGCGAGAAACACGCACTTACTTTTCTTTAACTTCAATCCGTTTGCAAAGAGACGCTGGAAAACTGCTTCTAAAGCTTGTAAATGTTCCGATCTAGTCTTACCCCCAATTATAACATCGTCCAAAAAAATTTGTACATTAGGTATGCTCCCTAGTAAATTGATCATAATGCGTTGGAATATTCCTACACTAGACGATAACCCATACACAAGTCTATTGTATTGAAACAACCCCCGGTGAGTGTTTACAACCGTATAACGTTTAGAATCGTCCAATTCAATTTGGTTGTACGCTTGCGAAAGATCTATTTTACTAAAGTACATGTTACCATTTAAATTTACAAGGACATCTTCTATCTTAGGGAGGGGATAACGATCGACCAATAAATGCGGGTTTAAGGTAGCCTTATAGTCTGCACAAATTCTAAGGGAGCCGTCCGGCTTATTAATAGGTACCAGTGGGGAAGCTCAGTCCGAGCAGTCGACGGCTTCGATGACGCCGGCGCGCAGCATGGCGTCCAGCTCGGCGTCTACGCGCTCGCGCAGCGCGTAAGGCATGGGCCGCGCGCGATGAAATACCGGCGCCGCTCCCTCGCGCACCCTCAACGTCGCCTTGCCGCCCTTGTACCGCCCCAGCCCGTCGCTGAACAACTCCTCATATCTGCCGAGCAAATCCACAATATCCTGATTATTTTGCCCTTTCGCCTCCTTGATTACATAATTACAACTGAGCTTTAGCAATTTAGGTATTTTTATGCCGAGTTCCACTAGCCATCGCCTGCCCAATAAAGAAGTTCTATTGGCTCCCTCCATAACAAACAATTCCAATTGTTTTGAACATCCATTGAAGGTCACTAAAGGTCTCCCCATAATGCATGGCGCTCCGCGCCGGCGCCGCCGCCGCTGACCTTCCGCGCCTGGCCGGGGCTCGCGCTCCGCCGCGGCCCCCTGATCCCGCTCCCGTGCCCCGGTCCGGGCACATACGCCGCAAGTGGCCTGTCCGCTGACACTTGCTGCACACATAATAACGAAACTTGCAGTTGGCGTAATTATGATTGAGCTCCCCACAAGCCTCGCACTGCTTGTCTTGGCGGCCATTCAAATTAAAATTCCGCTGCGGCTGCGTAGCTACAGACGCTTGCGCTTGCCCTCCGCGCCCTCCGCCGAATGTTCTCGATTTTCCTCGACTAGAAAACATAACGGCTTGTACATCTCCCGTCCCGCTCGAACTCGTTACCTTTGATTGATCGACTATCGCCGCATCCCTTTCTGCCGCCTCTAGTGATGTAGCAAGTTTGACTGCAGCCGCAAAAGTAATTTTGTCATCTTCCGCAAACAACCTTTGTCTAATCAAATCGCTAATTAGGCCACAAATGAACTGATCCCGCAAATTTTCATTTAACTCTGAGCCAAACTTACAATGCTTGGATAGCCGTTTTAACTCCGCTACATATGTAGATACATTCTCACCGCCATTTTGCCGCCTTTGTCGAAATCGGTATCTTTCCGCTAAAACTGACGGTGCTGGCTGCAAATGCTGTGACATCAATTCTTTAATGCCACTTAAGGTTAGCTCGGCCGGCTTTGTTGGACTGGCCAAATTCTCCAGCAACTCATACGCTTCATCTCCCATCGCAGCAATCAAAACTGGTACCTTCATATCGTCCTTCACTGCATTCACCTTGTAGTACATCTCCACACGATCCATGTACGACGACCACGCGCCATTGCTGACGTTAAATTCGTGTAACTTGCCGATAGACATTTTGTATGCTGTTATATAGCCCAATTATTTATTGCACACGCAAAGTAATCCCATCCTCGTCGCCACTGTAACGTATTTGAGGGCTAGGTACACAGATAGGTAAGTAGCAGTAATAGGCACCCAGTTAGTTCGAGGATTTATTCCGGACTGGCGTATGTGACACACGTCAGCCGCTATATCTAAGTCTACCTACATCACAGATACATTGTACATACATACCTAATACCTATACACCGCGAAAGGGAGGGGAGACCGAGATGAGTTGTGACACAGAGGAGTTGTGAGCTCACAACAGCGCGCGTTTGTAAGTTCAAGTCTTTAATTAAGAAACGCGCGCTGTTGTGAGAGTTGTGACATAGAAAATCGACTAAGCCACAGCTCTTCTCTGTCACAACTCTCCTCATCATCTCAGCCATAAGACGTCCACTGCTGAACATAGGCCTCCCCTTTGGATATTAAAGGGGGGGGGGGGGGGGGTTTGTTTATTGTTGTTTAGGCTTTCGGAAGATGCTGCTGCCCATCTCCCGGTATATTCCCTTAGCAGAACCTACTGCAACCACGGAACGATATGGTGGGGGACTATTCTAAGGCCGGGCACCCCACGGCAACTCACCTCAGTTACCCCTATATGTTGCTGTTCGTATGTACCTATTAGTAGTTACCTGGAATGTTCAAGCGGACATTTTGATGACATGCGACTTTGCATAATATAGTAGAGCTACCTAGCAAGAATCTCGTTACTATTAAAACAAGAAACGATTTAATAACCACAGTATATAATTTACGTGACTGGTACTAAATTATTTGCCAGACTGGAAGATTAATACTGGTTTCAGCACATAGTATTTACACTATTGGCTTGTAAAACGGCTTCGATATTTTTTAAAGTCGGCGTAAAGCTTGCAACCTATCATTTACTTAAGTGTCGGTTGCCAGGGACGATAATTTGATAATAATTGTAACTGTCATAGCGCCACGTCGGCACCTGCAGTGCAGAACCTTTGGCGGTAATGTATCTTTCACTTTAGTTACTTGAATTATTGTCTAAACTCTAGCTTTAATCACATGTATGTGTGTTAGCGAGCTTACTCATGTTACTTTCCTGTTATACCTACATAATTTCTTGGTGTAATTTACAATTAAATATTTGAAAATAATATAAAACTAATCATTGAAATAACTTTATTACAACAAAAATGATTGCTCACGCACTTCGCAGCGCATCTATAATTTTAACACCATATTACAAAGCTTCTAGTTGCGAGCTTCCTCTTATTTTTTACCCTATTTTAGGAAACAGTGCCAAATTATTAAGCAAGTAAGTAAGTACTAATTTCCGCCAAATTGCAATACATACTTATTTTCACAAATATGCTAAATGTATGTAGGTAGGTAATTAAGGTAGGGGTTTGTAAAAACTCACTAACGGCAAAATGAAGATGTTAAAATGACTGCAATTTTTGCTAATTGTGTAGATTTAAGTTTTATCGTAGCCGTATTTAAAAAGCAACGATTAGCCAGATAACGTTATTTACAATGCCTTAAACGACCTGTTGGAAACCTGCAGTTTCGGAAGTAACCGTTGTGCAGATATCGGCCCACTGCTAATTGGTACGTGTCGAAACCACTATACCAACTTAACACCTTTTTCTTTAAGTGTTTACCAACGAAATTTGCTGTCTTGTTTACAATAACGCTGTTCGTTTAGGTGCAAATCCTGTATACTTTGTTCGTTTGTTATCATATTATTATTATGCTTTTTACATATTACTGATTTCGAGCAAATAATTTGTATAAAGAAGTGTTCATTTCCAGGTAACATTAATACGTTATATAATGATGATGAATAATATTATATAGGTACCAATGAAAATCAAAACGGGTCACTACGTAATGTTTTTTATTTTTATAGAACGTTTCCTTACAAAGTGACACACTGCCTTGACTGTAGTTGTTGTCTACCTATTATTGCGCTTAGCGAGGGATAGAAGCCTGTGGAGGAATCTGTCATCATGGTCTTTAAGAGTCGCCAGGACGCTCGCGTGAACTCGCGTTCCCATAAAAACGTATTTCAGCTCTCATTTTAAAACGACATGCTTTAGAACCATGAAATTTGGCATGGGCATTCTAGTAGTATAGATCTAGGTCGGACATTCATTTTCGTTGCAAAAAATTGTAATGCTCATGCCAAATTTCATGATTCTAAAGCATGCCCTTTTAAAATGAGAGCTGAACCACGTTTGTAAGGGAACGCGAGCGTCCTGGCGGCTCTTAATAGAAGGACATGATGTCACGATCCTTAGCTCTGAGGGAACGACTAATGATAATGATGACCTATTATAATGATGACCTAATATTGAGCAGGCATCAATTCACTTTTGTAATGTCGGCGGTAAACCTCCGTGCAATGTTTACTGGTTGTGGATTTCTCACCCAATTAGATATACATTAAGATTTAACTAACAATATTAACTTAAGTCACCTGTATCCCGGTTAGATTTTTGTGCACCGCATTTTGATGAGGGTGCTAAATTAAGTTCTAATTAGCATTGATTAAATGCTTAAAGAAATTTATCGGTAAGTATTTGGATGTAGGTCATCAGTGTCATCACATAATATCTCATCCGTACCACTTACAAGATACCCGAGTTAATTTCTCAGCAGATTCACTAGGGACTGATGTTAAAGGAATTTAGGTCTTATGTTTATGTCTAAGGTTAACGAATCTTTTTATTTGATATTTTAATATTGTGGCTCGGCAGAATCACCTGATTCTGCTATCATTGGATAATGAACTTTATCCCCGTCGCATAAAGAGGTAGAAATTGTGATATTTTTTTGGCTTGGTTAACTTGACCGAAGTCCAGTAATTTATCTGCACTCATCTTCGACCTGCGAACGGATCGTTTATTTCTCGCTTGTTATTTTATAATTTATTTTGAACGGTCCAGGAAATACACAAAATGGGGTACAGGCAAAAGGTGAAAATTTAACCACCCATTTTTTTAATTACCTACGTGATCTTAAACTTGTTATGAATATTGGCATATAATCATTACCCGTGATTCGTAAAAACACAAAATAGCCAGTAAACTGATTAGTCTTAATGAGTAATAATTAAAAGTAAGTAAAAATAAGTAATAATTTTTGAACTCTGAACTATAATTAGAATGAAGAAGTTGTAGTATTATTGAACAAGTATTTGTACCATTCGTTCTACGATTTTTTTATCTATATTCCAGTATTTCAGTTGTTTAACACTGAAACTTGCTACTCGGAAATTCCATCGGCTTTAGATTCGAATTCAAGTTCAGAACTAGAACTACGTATTATGGTCAACATTAAAAGTATTAAAACAAAGCCCTTCAAACATTTGCGAGCATATTTAGTATATTTACGTATAAAACGAATTTAAATTTCGGTCATCAAGTAGTAATTTGGGGTTAGTTACGGTTGAGTATGAAATAGGACAATATCCCTAAGCTTAGTTGGGATGGCATAATTTAGAATACGAGGGTCGGCTGACCGCCCGTAACGTCTGGTCCCGTTCGCTAGATATGATACGAGTGATATAATTTCGCTACATGATTTGACCATCGATACACGCGGCAGATTTACAATGCGACCAGTAATTTATAGCGATGTTCGATCTAGATGTAATTTAATGTTGTTGGCGCACATAAATCAAGCTCATCCACCGCTCACACTGATATCTACGGGGCTCCGAGACTTGTTAACCCGATAATGCTGCGGGAATTTATCGGGTGGACCGTTTGTTCAAATTAATGGCTACGTAGGTAACTATATTTTTTAACTAATTAGCGAGGATTATAGCTCTAGTCGTGGGTAGTATTTGTGGCATTAAAATTCTCCCCTGCGAAGAATTCTATTTACTTAAACAGCGAGGCAATTATTTTTCAAGTCCCGAATGCATTCAAGTCGGGCTGGGCTGGACATCGGGAGGAAATAGCGTCGGGAGCTGGCTAATCGAGCGAGCGGCGTGTCGAGAAGCTAAGAATAGCCGATCGGACACTTTTTGTCGTCTCATTCCAGTGCGCATCGTTCGTTAGCCGGGAAACCAGCGCCGTAAACCTGACGGGAATGTTACCATATTGGCAAGAAGCTAGCTCTAGCGTCATTTGTGGACGCCACTACATATTTGCGTACGTTTAATCTTGCCTTTTGGAACTTTAGATCTTTTATCCGCGTTCAGGCTTTCATTCTTTATAGATCGAATTCCTTTTTAACTAAGCACATCATTTTCGCAATTATAATATTAATAATAGCTGTGTAAGATGTAGCGTCGCAAATATGCTGGTCTTTCGAGCAACCACTTGTTTGCGGCGATTGCGGTAGAAACCTTGGGACCGTGGTGTCACGATGTTAATGATATTCTTTAGCAATAATAACTATATTAATGAACACATCGGACTTACGAAAAAACTAACTAGTCTTTCATATATGAAGAGACGATGATAGCTCCCCGATACTTGGTCTGCTCCTTACAAGGAAACTTATTAATTTGTTTACACATTACCCACTTCCTTCAAGGGCGCAGCCAAGAGAGTTGATTTGAGCCGAGATAGGCAGCCATGCCTCGGCGAGCAGATTAAGCGTTTACGCACAAAAGAAATTATTATCGAGTGCCCAGCAGTGTATATTATTTTTCTCCGAAAAAAGATAGATCACTAAAGCGATTTTACGAGAAATTAATTTTGGCAGAAAGCGACAGGGCCATTGACCGAAGCTCGAGAATGAATTTGTGCGAGCGTTCTCGTTACAGTTACCGATAATCAGCATACCATTTACTCAAAGGGCAAGACGAGGTTGTAATTCAAGCACGTTATCGATATTCTCTGTAACCGCCGGTTTTTTTTTACAACAGAATTAAGGCGAAAAACATATAAGCACGTTCCTCTGCAATCACGTTGGAAGTTTAAAAGTTGGAATACCTACTTTTAATTTGAACGCGTTAGTGTGGTATGCGCGGGCGCTTACTCCTCCCCACAGATCATTTAATTACTAGACAAATGTGACGTTTTCAAAGCAAAAGTATACATTGTCGATAGTTAATAAAGTTTATTACGAAATTATTTTTGATGGCAGCAACGCCTTATTGACGACTGAACTGACAATGATGTACCGTTAACTTGAAACAGTACAAATCATGATGCATCCTCGTAGAGTTTGTCTCGTTGCCACTGCTCAATTGAATCCGGTATCAGCTCGGCAACCTAATTTCGTGAGTAAAAAATATTCATATGGATTTTTTATTAGAACTCAACCTTGTAAGTTTTTTAACTCTTTTCTATTCATGTACGTAAATTAAGATGTTTTTACGGGTAATTAAGGAATAACTATATGCGGCTGTGTAGGATAGGATGCAGTATTTTACAAGTACCCATGAATTGTATAATTTACCTTGTTTAGAATGTACAGTTAGCAGCAGATGTAGCTAAGCAGGCAAGGTATTCAAACTGAGCTTTCAGAGCTACGACTTTCTTGTCAAGAGAATAAGAGCGTGTGTAAGTCATTTTGAACACCCCACCCGCTTAGCTACTTCTGTTGCTGACTGTACCTACGCTGCGTTCGCTTTATAATAACGACCATAAGGAGTCTATACGACGTAGTCCACGGCCCCAGTTGTCGCGGCGGCTGCGCCTGAGCAACAATTAATCCGCTGTAATGCGATACGAACCTCCTGTCGTCGGCGACGTAATGCATCGTGATTTACTCGCCGAACAAGCCGTTAATCTTATTACCACTTTCAATAACTTTATTATCGAACACACGCTACTATAACCACAATTAAATATACACCTTCAACTCACTACCCAAGGATCATTTGATGTTATCAGGTGCCTCATTCGAGTTAGGAAGCTTCCCACGAAATTTATATTTGTCGTCTTAACGTTATTTGTCTGCGTTACCGAAAACGGAAAGTTAATGCGACTGTAAGTTCAATTAAATGGTTACGACTAAACTTATTAATTTATGTTGTTTCCAATTTATTTCATATATTAAATATTGCTTAATATTTGTCATATTTTACTAGTATTGTTACCAGTAGTATGAATTACTTTAATAGAACTTGATTTCAGTCAATTTGTTTATTTTTTAAGGTGTATCATCTCAAGTCAACTTAATTGTTTAAGCTACCACGATTTATAAAGGGTTTTAAAGTTAAGTTAAGAACGCAGTACGTAGCTTATTCTAGTAAACTGCTGACGATATAATTTGATTTTACTTTATTTATTTAAAGTGTACTGCATATCTAATAACAACTACTGAATGGATTTGAAAATGGCCTTTCTAACAGTCAAATATGGCCCATCATAAAGAGGTGTTTTTTTGATCCACGTAATGATAGACCGCCATTGAAAAAAAATCGCAGCTATCCGCATGCGGTTCTCAGTAGCCATCTTGCGTAGTAGTCTCTGAGAGCATTCTACACTCTGTTTGCAGTTCTGATGTTTCACATAAAATAAATTTACCCCACGTCCCCAACGACCATCGGTTCTGTGCCTAATTTAGCCATCCTATTTTCATCCTCAGCCCACTTAACCAGCTGATCAATTTACTAGCTAATTCCAAAGACATCACTATCAATATATTTCAATTAGGCTTTTATGTTTAGAATAATAATTGATTCCCTGAATAGCATACGGAGTTACTTAGCGTGTGAAATAACTTTTTATTCACCTCGCAAGCCTCGGGGCTATGCTAAACTTCATTTGAATTCGACGTGTTAAACCCCGAAACGTTCGAATATTAAGATGCAAATGACGAGTCCGGCGGCAAGGAGGAAAAATGCTACACTACTGTTAAGGGATATTACCGCTGAGCGGGCGATCTGCATACATTTTCGTAATAACAACTTCCGTTTGTGTGTCGGCGGACGTGTCACGAAGTGAAGGCTCTACGGTGGCTTGAACTCACATCCGATCATTCTCATTATCATAATATATCTGGAAGATCCTTGTGCGCGTAGTAGAAGATATTGAAGTGAATATTAGACTTCGGTAATTTTTACCTAAATTCCATAAATACTGATATTTCCCCTGTAGGTACATTCGACCAAGAAAGTTGTCGACCAGTTTTGACAAAAGCTTCTGCGAGATCTAACGATCGCTAAGGTCGACATTTCTATAGAAATGTTATAACAGAGTTTGAAACATGCACGACCTTGTTGTCTCATGACATGCAAACGAACCTCAACCGTAGGGTGGTAGACCACATTTTTGGTCGACTGTACTTTTGTAATTATTTTTGTATTAGTCGCCTCGTCGTCGTTATAAATTCTACTAGTGCAAGTAAGCCAATATTTTTTTATATAAATCTAGTCGGGATTGGTAATGTGGTATATTCCATAAAATATAGGGCTATAACATAAGAAAGGATACAAAATTGTAACTCTACTACCTCTACTTATGCTACTGGAATATGTTAAACAGGACTTTTCACTTTTCAGATTCTACCTAGATTCTTCATTCTTCAGATTATGCCTAGATAAAATGTTTTCGTGTAGGAATTTTAACAGGAAATATTTGAGGGACTTCCTGCTGTCCTTACTTATTCATATTTTTACGCAATCTTTCATTGACAACCGACAAAAACGCAACTACAAAAGGTTTTTTTGCATTTCCCCAATTTGCCTCGTTAATTATCATGTGGCGCACGCGAGATGCGCGTACGCCTCGGATATTCGGCGGTAATGGATGTTGCCGGCTCGATTTCATAACGCCTTGTAATGAGCCGACGCGTTTAACGCTTCATCTATAATTCATAACCGATTGTTATTGGCTCCTAACACCTTTTTTGTATTTTAATATTAGTAAAATTAATGGTATTCTGACCATGCCACTATTCTTGTTATAACCGTTTCAATGTCGATATATAATCTTACATTCTATAACCGATTATGAAGTGTTTAGGTACCTACTTAATTCAAACAAATGTTAATTCACTCATTTTAGTTTCAGTTTTACATTTCAAGTTCTATTATTTTTGGAGTGGAAAAATATCAGATGATATCTTTGATATACTTAAAATTTGTTACGAGCTTGCTTGGAAAATGCATTCGTTTGCAGTTTTATTTACTTCTATTATCATAAATGAAGGACTCTGGATTTACGGCGTGTAATATTTTATGTTTATGGTAACTAACTCGGTATAAGCGAAACAAGTTTAAGACCCAAGCAGTGTTCAAAAAAACTCGCTTCTGAACTTGCTTCTGTCTTGCACATCACGTATCTTCTACTTTGAAAATCTCGCGAGAACTCCGATAGTACAAAGAAGTGGACGAATACGGGCAGGCATGCACACTTGTTTGACGCTCGAGGCATTGTTTCTCGCTAAGTTCTCTGAGAATTCTCGCGATAAATGTAGAACGTTCTTTAGCATTGTTATATCGAAGTGTTGCGGCGCCAGGCGGTCCCAGAACTCTGTAGTCACGTGTGCTGTCCACATTTGTATGCAGTCGCGGTGCCTGTCAGTGTTCTTTTCATTAAATAAAAATATTGTACCTTGTGAATTACGGATATGCATTATTTATTGTGTTTTATTGTTAATTGGAACCGTATCACGGACGTGTTTAGCCGTTCTTTGTCTCGTGTCTGACATGTTTTATTTTTTGTTGTAATTCTGTATCTGTGCCCACAGTTTACGGCAAATAAATATGACACAGACAGTCAGAATTATAATAGAATGAGTCCTTGAACATCAGTGTTAATATGATAGATTTTTATAAATTAAAATTAATGTAACTGCTCTAAGATCATGCTAGTTTCATACATAATAAACTCTGAACGTTAAGATGGGAAAACAAGTTAAATATCAAATAATATCTTGCTTATCCAATTAATATATTTCCCAAGAACCCATTCAAATTTATTCCAAAACGCTTTGCAAAACAATGCAAAGTATATACTCGTACACATTGTATACATAATAAGTGCTATAAGTAACTATAAAATTGCTACAATAATTGTAAACTAGCTATAACTTAAGCGATTTGGTTCATATCTGTACTAAAAGCTTATGTATTGCTTATTATTTAAACTCCAGGAAGCTCTGTGTTTTACTTGCCTCTCCAAAGAACTCCATCACGAAGTTAAAACAAATTAAAAGTGTAGGTACCGTAGTTTTCGCAAAATTCACACTTCCTGATGAAGTTTTAACACAATTACCTGGTGCACGACCATTTCCCCACGCCCTCGGCTGGACAGGAAAAAACTTGGCAAATAACAAACTAACCAAGCCCAATTTACCAACATTCGTATAAAGTTTAATGTACCAAATCTGAAATGTAACCGTACTTTCCCATTTTCGCTGAATGTTCTCTGAAAAACTTTACGCTGCTCAGTTTATATGCATAGTTCTGTTTAGTATTTAGCGCACACACCCTGAAATAAATATCGGAGCTTTTCTCCATTGTGCATTTTACTGAAATTATATTGAGAGCTTAAACTGACTTGACTTAATGTCAACTAATGAACAAACATTGTTTTATGATTTAACTACATGAAAATATAAAAGTACCGTCAAGTCTGGTAACTTTGCCACTTTTCACGGGTGTTAAAAAGTCATAGTACATTTTTAACCAAAATTCATATGAAACCACTGAGGTATGAATGACGCGACACATAATATATTTATCAACGAGTGCATAAATAAGATGGTTTATAAATTAACTGACGGATAATAAGCTTTTACGAGTAAAAAAAAACTGGCAAAGTTACCTATACCATGTGGCAACTTTGCCAACTGCATTTTTACGTTGTATAGTAATTTAGTTGTATTTACAATATTAGTAAAGAATATTCAGTATTTAGGATACAATAGTTTCGGAATTTGATCCTTAATGATATGTTATTACAAAAAAAGATACAGCAAAAGTGGCAAAGTTGATCACCCATTTAAGAAAATTTCATAGAAAGTCAGTGAATGTGGTCAGGGTTGACAAAAATGAAAAAATATTATTTATTTAAGTACTTATTTATTTTGTTACATACGAGTAATCAGGTTACATAAGTACTCAGGAAAAACATAAAAGACACCTTAATTAAAATATTATCAAAAACGAAACATAGAAAACTCTTTAAGAGGCCTATCACAGGTCCACTCGTAAATAATTGTGATTACCTAGGTACCTATTTAAACTTGACGATAGATATTTAAAAAAGGGCTTCGTCACGAACTGCCTCGTCGCCTCTTAACAAAAGTATTATCGAAACAAAACACTTATATGTAGTAATTATTACCAATAAAATAAGTATGTCACAGTTAACTTTGTGTTTTTTTTTTTACTTAAACAAAACATACACTCTGTATACAATTGTTAACAACAAAACCAATCACAAATAATTCTAATGTTAAAATATAGGCCCTGTTCTCTATAAATGATACAACTTCAGCAGTTTTTACCTATTTCTGTATAACTTTTTTCCAACTTAAAAACTTTGTTGGTCTGTCACTCTGTGCTCCACCCATTAAAAGCTGCCAGATGCCCGGATCTAGCAATATGGATTGTTATGCAATCTGATTGGACTGGTTACAAAACTCTCATTATTGTGTCACATCTGACGTGGCCAGCTCTTAGACCATATCGAATAGCTTATTATCGCAAGGTCGGTCTGCCTAAGTTCGTAGTTTTTTGGAGATAACTCAAAAACGCCTATACCGATAATGCTCAAAATAATTTTGGTTGAAAGAATATTAAAAGGTGTATCTTCTTGATTTTTTTCATAATTTTTGGACTTACGGTTCAAAAGTTACAAGGGGAGGGACACAATTTTTATGACTTTCGGAGCGATTATTTCTGAAAATATCCACTTAATCAAAAAATGTCCAAAGAAATCTCAGTTATTTGAACATTGTTATTTTTAGAGACCTATCGATTGATGTGCATCATGTTGATATTTGGCAAAAAATTTTTTTTTGATAATTACTTACACATATGGAGTGCCCCTCTAAAAATATTTTTTTAGCAATTTCTCTACAAAACTAAGTAGCTGCACACACAATACACTTTATGTAAAAATTTGATAATGATACGTCTTATAGTTTCCGAGTAAAATGGCTGTGACGTACGGACGGACAGACAGACATGACGAATCTATAAGGGTTCCGTTTTTTGCCATTTGGCTACGGAACCCTAAAAAGTATCTATCTTATGAAAAATGTAATTTAAATTTTTTGCTTGTGTACCAACCCTAGGCCGCTACAAAACATGGCAAAGATGCCTTCCCATATTAGTCGGCGTGGTCTGGTAACTTTGCCAAAACAATTATGGGACTCAATTCAAACACTACGGCATTTATAAGGTAATCAATTCATTCCTTACCATTTAAATAACATAAAATTTACGTACCTGGATGCGATGTTTATACTCTAAACTTTTTAAAGTTCTTGAGCACTAACTTTTATGATTATGTGAGTGACGAATTTGGAACTGAAATGGCAAGAAAATGGTTGCCGTGGTGTTGTCTCATTCATAATAATTTTGCCAATTGATAACCATATTTTCTACTAAAAGTAGGCACAACACTAAAAAATATACGTTGTCGGTGGTATGAAAGGATTACCTTATGCACTCTGCTGGTGGCAAAGTTAGTAACCCTTGGCAAAGTCGCCAGACTTGACGGTACGAAGCAGAACAATTCTGAATTTTTTTATAAACGCCAAGATCTGCAAAAGTCAACGTTTATATGTAACTACACCTGTCTTGTAAATGATAGCTTTCGTATTATATAAGTAGGTTATTGTAGATATAATTCATACATTTCGATTTCTGCTTAATTGGAGTTACCTGGCTTCTCTCCTGGATATTTGCAACAGTGAGATTGGGTCCTCTGAGAGGCGGAGCTCTGATAAATATTGATAGGTAGAATCTGTTTAGACACAGTCCCAAACTGCCGAATGCCCAAATTAACACTAACTTGCTCCTTTGACGAACCGAAGCAGCCACTTTAGATTTGCATCGCTAGTTTAGACCTGGAGTTCGATTTTTGTACCTCACCGGGTGACTTATTTCGTACTAAATAGTCATCGGCTGCATACAAAAAAAGGTGAGACACCGGTGAGATTCAAAAATCGAACTCCTGTATCTGTTTGACTCTTTTACACTAATACAGTTTAATCAGAGATGCCGCGCGTTTGTCGTTGTTTTATTTTCAGTTAATATTTATACATACGTTTTATCATTAAGCGTAAGATAACTATAATAGTGCGAACTCAGACGAACAGTCATCTATTTCCACAACTTACATGACAATTTGCAGTTGGCTTGCAGTTCTTATAAATACAAATCAATCAAATCATTAAACTGCGCGAAGGCCTAAATATATATAGGCGCTTGAGATATGCATCGCTTTGGCGCACTTTGATAACATAACTTGGTGAATCTGTTTACATAATACGGCGTGTCGTTCCTGTGATGTCGTGATAGCTATTCGTCACACGTAAACCGTGTACGGCACGCGACAACACCTCTTTTGATGTCCTCATAATATGCTAGGTCGCACTAATAAAATGACATTCTGTATGAGACACGTTTGGCGAGTGTACGAAATTTGATTTTAGGCGCGCATGCTTACACATTAACAGGAATCCTCTATGTTAATTTACGAGTACGTGTTATTAATACGGTGCTGGAAGATAACACTGATGTCACTGAAATGTTTGGTGCCTGCCTAAAACATTATTAATACATGCGTATGGATTCAAATTTTCTCTTGATTGACAGAAGTGCTTATTGGTTGGCCGCTTTTATTGGTTGATCCAGGCTTAAACCGAGTATATCTGCCTATTTTGGTAAGTTTAGCTAAGATAGACGTGGACAAGATGCCGCTATCGGTATAAATTAGCTGCGGTGTTGTATCGCGTTGGAACAATACCGCTGTCACGGTGGCCGCCGTATCGGTTGTCCTGGCCGTCCACTTGGCACCCGGCTCCAATATAGACAATCCATTTTCAACTCTCTACACAGTAGGGAAGAGATGAAATCTAGTTGTGTTTAATTTCATGGTTCACGGAGCGGCTAGTGTTGCGGCTGGCAGGTGACACGAGGCTCTATAAATCTGCTTTGTACGGTCTCTGCCGTAAACACGGCCGAGGCACAATCCTTTGATCTAAATGGCGATTGTGTCGATAATTTGTATTGTTTTAATTGAATTGCCGACTCGGAATTTACTTAAGGTGCGCTTCAATTATTCTTCTCTTAGACATGATAAATAGTTCCAGCGTTAACTGTCTAGAGCCTGAATGCTTAGCTAATTGCTAGTCATTTAACTGTTTCTCATTGAAGCTCAGATAATTGTTATCAAAGTTTTCTACACACAATAAAAAGAAATACTGCCTTTCTATAACACTATTGAACACTTGTTCCTGTAATAAGTTTCACCGTGGGATATTTATTGGGTACTGTCTCTAGTCGCTAAGTAGCTCAGCACACGGAGGCCGGTCCGAGCCTCCGGCTCGTCAGATTTACGAGGTGGCGCGCTCGTGCTGCGCTCCTCCCTGGTGGTATGTTCCCTTTCTTACTGAAGTCAGACGAGTCGACCGTTTAGTTGAACCATCATGTTACATCGAGATGTGTATCGTACGTAATCTGTAAGCGCACTTATGCTTTTCCGCTTCGGCGTTCAAATCTTCTGCGTTTTTTAAGCGATTGGAATAAAACACTTGGGCATTCCTCTAAGACCTTGTCTATGAAATTTCGGTGTTTTGGCAAGATGTTAGTATCCATGCGTTTTAATTGATTTCATGGAGTAATTTCGATATTACGTTACATAATACGATCAAGCAGAGTTACTTAATAAAATTAGCAACAAGAGTAAAATATCGATTTCTTTGTAGGTATTGAATATTTGTTTATTAGTGGCTTATAAGGTACTCATTAATTATGTGCTAAACTTATGTACAACTCTGAGCAATTTGATAGTCAACAATGAGGGACCTTAGTAAAACACAACTTCTTATCAAACTAACTTCATTAATATAAACCACTTCTTGCTATTGATGAGAGCCCTATGAATGTAAAACTCGAATTCCTAGAGCTAGCTTATTAAGCCCAGGCGCGAACTCGGCTCCCCAAGAATGCAGCTTATCCCAGTTCGTCTTCGTAACAGCCCCCGTTAGTTATGAACTCTGAGCGGTCTCTCGATAACTGTTCCAGTTTCAATTGTAGAAACTTTCTGAAGATCCTGGATAAAACCATTGTTGGTAATTGTTTGCTTTCAAAATTATTTTATGAGCCAGATAAAGCAAAGAAAGGTTTGATCGTACATTTATTGTATTGTTTTGGTCCGGGGTTTGCTATTTTCTAAGAGCTGATTGATAGTAGGTAACTCTACACATTGAATGAAAGGCGTACTGACTAGGCACATTAAGGAATGACATAACTGCAGGTAAAGATTGATTTGACCAGGTTGTAAAAAAAATCAGTTGCACTAAAAAAAATATCAGTGATCCCTACAGAAACCACAGTAAAGTTTACTGAATAATCAGTTAAGCTTACTGATTATTCAGTAAACCCTACCGTAATCTCAATAGGTTCCCTGATTATTTTTTTCAGTGTGTGAAACTTTTAAATTGTTTTTGGACTGTGGTTCTTTCTGTTTACTATAATTGTACAAATACCTTATCACCTACTGATACCGTCACGTGCTACAACTTTGCCTACAATGCACAACTTTGCCGGGCTTGAAAAACATGTTTTTTTTCACAAATCAGCTATTTCTATCTTATTCCTGAGATGGGAGAAAGGCAGCCATCTCAGGTTATTGAACAGCATTTTGGTGAAGAAAACCATGTTTTTCAAGCCAGGCAAAGTTATGCATCGTAGGCAAAGTTGTAGTAGTTGACGATACGCAGTTAGTAGGTACTGCTCCATTGTACAGCAATCGATAGCTTGCATAATTAACCGCTTATTTTGCATGGTTTTATACTTGGAAAAGTAACTTTACTATTAAGCCTTTTCAAAAGTTAACGATCAAACTCAGGAAATCAATAGTCGCACGTAATTTAATTTGAATGAAAGCAGGTGTTTTTATGGCATTAATTTTTGTGCTTAAATGCGTTCGCCAAATAGAGTCGGCAATAATTAAGAATTAAATGTCAATTCGAAACAAAGGACCAGTCGTAATTAGTGCTGGTCACGACGCGGGACTCGATTGAGCAATTTTCAAGCCATCGTACAGCTAACAGGGGTTTTGACCAGTTGATTTATCCAGTGTTTTATAGAATTAGAAATAACTTCACATAGTTGGATGTTTTTTGAGATTATTTAGTGAAATTGAGAACATTATTACATAATTAGAAAAGAACATCTTTTCAATAAAACATTCGCATTATATTAATTTTTGGAAATATTTGTAACAATTTTACAATTTGTTATTGCAGTCTTTCCTCGCAAATTATAGTGCAGATGAAAAAAAAAAAACTTTACCTGTTATGATATAATACTTAAGTCGGTTAATATTAGTATATTAATGTATATATGTAAGTATGTAACTAATGATAATTAAAATTATGTTAAGCTGGATTGATAGAAAGGTGGCTATAAGTATTAATTATATGTACCTACTTAGTTTGAATTAGTTATTTAACAGAAAGCGGAATCCACTTATTAAAACCATTCGTTGATCGTATTTATCTTAACTCTCCCTCCTCGCATGTTCTAACTACCCACAAGGATTTTAACGAGATCACCCCTCTGATTTTTATAGGTCATCTCATGAGATTTATTTAGCCGTGATTTGTAAGGCATTTTTCATCCGGGGCAGATTAAAAGTAATTCAGTCATAAAACGTAATGGAACTCGGTTTACACCCCTTGAAATTTATGCCTGGATTGCATGAGGTTTTAACTTTAGGACTCGGCTATAAAGTTGAAGATTTGTGAATAATTAAAATGCTTTTGTTTTAAGAAGGAAGCTTATTAGAAGATATTTCTGGAGGACATACCAGGACAATCGTAAAATTTTTTGAAGTGAGCGCTTTCGGAATGTGTCTTATGTCAGTTTTCGGGTTTGTAAAAACCCAAAATGTTATTAACGGAATGTAATCTCTGTCATTATTATCAAGGGTTTCTTATCGTTTTAATTATCTTAAACGCTTTTGATCGAAATAAATTTTAAGCACGTGAACAACGTACAATTTTTTGATGACTTTTTATACTTAAGTTTAAAGTAGTGAATATACTTGGTTATCACTTAGCACGTATGAACGCAGCTTACCCCGTTAACTTTACGTTACGACCGCGAGCACTTCCCTCGATGTTGTTATTGCTCGCCCTTCGGGAGCCACTACATGCTAAGAGCGCGAAACCGAACATCAAAGCCCGTATAAAACGCACTTCATTCCATAAAGTTCTATAACAGGGGCGGTAATAACTGTCCAATCTAAAAAGAACTACGTATTTCCTCATTCCAAATACTAGCTCCTTGAAACGTTCACTGAGAAGAAAGGTCTAAGAAAGCTGGTGGTAAGCATGACGGCCACAACCGTACGTGGTATCTACGCGCTACCCATCTAAATGGGGAGCGGATCACGAAATACCCGAAGCCATTGTAAACAAGCGGCGTACTCTATTCAAACTATCGTAACGCCCTCTATTCGCCGTTCCGTGCCGTATTGACGGGCGAGGGAAAGGTCTCGCCGTTTGACCGCCTCGGTGAGAAAACCGCCGAGCACCTTGTAGCCAGAGATTTTTATGAGAGGTTTGGATTTTACGGCTTCATCGGTTTGGCTTGCTTCCATCTTATTTATGCTAGAATAAACAGAAATTCAATTCCCTCAGTAAATGGTTTTTGAAAGAGTATTCTTTCTATTCGTAAGTAAAGGGTTCCGGGTTTCCATGGTCAGGAGTTTGAAGGTAAATAAATTCGATATAAAACGGTTTTTGTCTTGAGTCTCATTATATTAAATTCTAAAAAATCACAAGGTTATAAGTAAGTGAGTATTACTTAAAATAATACTAGTCAAGTCTTCGTTTAATTTCGAAGACATAAACCGAGCTCATTATTAGGATCATGTAAGCACTTGTAAACGATCATTAAAATTTAAGAGTAGTTGGGATTACGTCGCACTCATAAAATTCTAAAACCAATTATCGTCCATAATTTCGCCTAACCCGTCGCATGATCGAGGAGGCGATCCTCATGCTGCTTATTCTCTTTGCGAGCTAGGGCGAGCGTTTGACGCCAACCAGTATATTGATGGAACTTTTATGACTTTCGCATATTATTTTAAGTAAACGGTAACGGAGTTGCTGAATTTTTAAGGCTGAGCTACACCGGCTGCTCGTTCCAGTGCTTTGTTAAATTAGAATTCTCATAAGACACGTCACACTGCTCGCACACGCGTACGTCACGCACGTCACGTAAGCGGTGTGGCTTGTCTTATGACGAGAATTCTTGCTGGTAAACATGCTGTGTAAGTATATAGAGCATTGTATAGATCTGTGTATCTTATTTTATCACCCGACTTTGTTGTTGATGTTGCTTCTCTTATTCGAAGACAGAAAGGGACAGTAATTTTTGTGGTTCCATTCCTATTGTCATCAGATCAGGATCTCATTCATCAGAGGTATTTAGTCCATTTAGTCCAGGAGGTACCAACCACTTTGTTTAAGGTAGTACCTAAATAAGTACCAAATAAATTGGTATATTCTTTTAAATAACTATGTACAGTAAGCGTCAGAGATATGTGACCCCCCTCCAGCAATAGACAAATGTGGTCGCTAGTTCGAACCCCAGCATAAGAATCACACTTTTTGCTTTTTTTTTACTTTTGTTTTATAATCCTGGTTTTAATATTTTTCTACATTACCACAAATATTTATTTTATACGTTTTGTTATTCCTTATTACCTACTCAGTTATTAACTCGGAACATTAAAATTACCCTTTTAATCAATTTTTAACTAGAACAATAATTTCGTTAACTTCACAAGAGTCCGTGCAGCGTCATGGATAGTGTAACAGACTAGTAAACACTAGGTTCGCGGTTCGAATCTACGTAGAGGATACTTTTTGTATTTTTATACTTGTTCTTTTTTATTAATAATTTATTAACATCCTATTTAATATAGTAAGTTTAATTAAAATAGAAGTTAAAATCTTTTTTTTAAGGACTAATAATGAAAATTCCATAGTCACTGGTAACTTTTTATTAACTAAAAAGTAGGTATTTAAATACTATTATATTAAACATTGTTTACTAACTGAATAATGGGGGTAATATATATATATATATATGACAGTAGATATATTATGCGTGTTCTGTAAACTGATTACTATATATTTTACAGCTAAATATTTACTAGTTAAATTATAATGTGTAGTCAATTATACATCAGTGAAACTTAAAGTTAACAAGTAAAATACCTTTAGCTTAACTCTTACTGTTTAAAATTGTGGTATTGGTGGTCTGCATGCTGTTAAACTTTATAAGGCATTACACTTTGGTTGTTTACTTTAGATTATACCTACATTTTACTTCATTGAGTAGAACCGTAAAAACAAGTCGGGTCATAACTTTTTTTATAAGTAATAACAAACTACTCGGTTAAAAGTGAAATGTATAGTTTCCCTTTTCTTTGATTATAAATTAATATTCTTATTGCATTTAACACAATTTTTCAGTTATACTTTAGACAGAGATGGCGGGACACAGCGGTGGGAGTTGTGGAAATTGAGGGAAGAGGCTTTTAAGTATAAAATGGGCTATTCAAAAAACAATTTCAAAAATGAGTATAGGTTAGACCGCCCCTCGCCCTATTAGTCTGTATGCCATTATCAATATGTAATACGTAATCTAAACCAGCTATTTAACGTTGCAAAGAGAAACGACATGTTATCAAAGATAACAATAATTCATCTCTTAGCCCGTTACCAATGCAATGCAACCTTACCACAATCTTAGTAAGCATAGGGTATTTCTCCACTAATTAGGTCGAATTCAAACAGCTCCCATTAAAGTTACATTGAAATTTCCTATTAACAGAAACACTTTATTCAGTCATGTCACATCAAATTGACTTGAAATAATACTAATGAAGAAGAATCCATGTTAAAAAAACTACATTAAATGGCTAACAATATGTATGGTTTTTAAGGTAGAAATTAACGAGTTACCTCTTGGAAAAGCCTACTTGTTTAAGCACTATCTTGTTATTTGCAAAAAAACAATATAATTTGTTAGACACTACTTATACAATAGCATTATACCTACTCATTATTTTAAAACTTGCATGGAGTAAATATTTGCCCAATAATGGAGAAATACCAACAACACATTTTTTTTTACAATTTTTACTAATAACATAGAGGAAAACCTTTTTTATCTTCTACCTGTTTTAGCCGGCTTTTCATGCTTGAAACCATGTTTGAACATACATTGGTGTTCCTCGTCAATTCCCACTTTCTATAAACTTCTTCGTCTAAGTTTTGTCTTGATTTGACTTGTGTAGGGTCCCAGTTAAGCACCATAAATTCTCAATAGGATTAAGGTCAGGGCTTTTAGAAGGCCAATCTAATACAGTGATGTCTGTTTGTAAGGCTAACCACTCTTTCACTATACGGGAACGATGCACTGCACTATTGTCATGCACCAATGATTTATGTCTTGCACTAAATAAATTTGTCCTTCGGGATAGGCGACGCGAACGGAAGGCAACATGACGTCACGTAACACTTCGAGGTATCGCTCGCTGTTCATTCGGCCTCCAACTTCAACGAGCTGCTCGGGCCCCATAGATGACATCCAGCCCCAATACGCTAAAAAAAAATATCATGAGCATACCATAACTTGAAAAACGTAAAACTGAAATCACAGTTTTTTTTTAAAGTGCAGGTAATGAAAATTGTATACTTAATATAATATACCCACCTAATGATATCCTTCCGCTTGTTCTAAGGTCTAGCATATTTTTGGGGTCAAATCGCTCTCCACTTCTGCGCCACAATATTTTTCTTCCATCTTTGTCTGACTTAAAATATTTCTCGTCAGTAAATACGATATAACGAATCTCACCCATCTGCGAATCGTATTTCTCTGCAAGTAAAAATAGTATTAAATTTGCTCGTTTATGATGATAAAACTTAAAAAACTCAAATAGCTTTAAAAATAAACATGGCTCTAAGACTATACCTATTACTTCACATAAAAAAGCTGCCGATTAAAAGACTTTTCCGTTAAATATATTTTTCTATCTTATCCCATATATAGGTAAACACACGACAGTAAATCCTCACAAACTAAATCTGGTGGCTTAACTTATTGATAACATTTTACTTTTTTTACTAAAAAATAAATGTCCCAATGGAGTCACAGGTTACAAACTTACCGTTATATTCAGTACTCGTGTGCTATTTGTTTAATACTTTTGTTCTCTTCCTAAAGAACCACAATTTTATCGAACCATATTGTCATTGAAACACAAAAAAACGGACGGGGGCAGTTATTCAATTGCTTGAAATGCAAAAGGATTGTCGAGAGATCGTAATTGCGTTGCGACACAGGTATGATTCGCACACGCAAATTATGACTTACCCTCAGACAAATTTTCTCCACGAAATAACTAGACGCATTTACTCCAGTAAATTAAACCTTAAAATGTAATTGGTAAAAGTCGTTGTTAGTCGTCTGTGGAAATAAAATGAATAAAAATGAGGGTAGGAAAATATTGATAAACCAAAGACATTACTAATATGATCCAAGACAAGCTTGCAAAACAGGGACGAGTATAGATATAAATAATAGTTGGAACAGAATATCTATGTTAAGGGACCTCGATGTCGATGGCGCTTACGCCATTATCAGCGATGCTCCAATAAAAATGCAACGATGCGCAACCCGATGCGGCGTAAGCGCCATTGACAATAAAGTCCATTTTTATAGATTTTGTCATAGTTCTCTATTGCCGGTCGGAACTGGTTCATATTTTTGTTGTGTAGTCCATGTGTTACGATAGCCCAGCGGAAAAAAGCCGGACTAATGTATCAGTGAAGCGAATGAGTGTGAGCCGAGGCCCCAGGATCGATCCCAGCTTAGCTGACAAGCAGATTTGAGATATTTCATTTTTGAAAGAATTAAATGACAGTGTGGTAAATGCCGATTCTCGTGTCGAACGAGAGTTCCAGTTTTACACCTAGGGGGGTCACGTATCTCTGACGCTGACTGTACCTATACTACCTTTACGTATTCTGGTTTGCTTATAAAGAACGATGTGCGATGGGAATATTATGGCAGCAGTAAATTCACAAGTCCCGATGACGGGGCGGCCGCGGGCGCATCGTGACCCGACTCGGTGCCTCACTTCTTATTATTTACGATTTTTATTATGCCGTAAAAATGCGCGAATTCTTACAGCCCGGTCACGCCTTGGTCGCGCGTGTAGCGTACAGTTCCCAATTCGACCTATTTAATCAAAAATATTTTTAGGGTGTAATGAAAAATCGCAAAAGCCAATACCAACCACCAATAATAAATATTTTATTCATAACCAACGGGTTATGAATAAAATATTTCTGTTATTATTCTTTTGCGATTGTCCATTGACAATGGTATCTATTAATAAGCATAATTCATCACTAATCAAGGAAACGTCCATTATTCTTTTTTTAGTCTCATTATTAGATGACGGTTGGTAGTATGTAGTTAAAAAAAATACCACCATCCCACATACTGCATTTCCACCTTAACGATAGGTACTTAAACAACAGTTATGTTATTCCACCAGAGTGTTTCTTAACCTAATACTACACTTTTAATATGTACCTAGTGTACCTAGTATAATACCCACAAATGCATAGCCAGCATTTTCAGTTAGTATCATCATCAGCTAACACCTTTTTCCCCAGCCAGTCTGTTTCAGTAAAATATCAGTATTGAATAGTGAGTCGTAATAGGAAGAGTTCAATTGAGGCGCAACTTGAGGTGGAGTTAGTGAGACGAGCCGGGGACTCGCCGCGGATGCACGCGTCGATAGCCACTTCGTGAGTTTGCCACGTACTGCATAAATCTGCACTCTTAACGATATTTAAATAACAATACTCGTACTTTCACGACCTATTATAAAGTTTCGCGTAAGAGATTGACACTTCTGCACGTGCTAACAAGCTCATTTTGCTAAGTACTCCCTGACATTATAAAACCAAGTTGTGAATATTTTCAGAATGTTCAGATCAAGCATTTCCTTGACAGCTTGATGCTTCCTTTCATGACTGACTTTATGTCTGGATGGTGCGAATGCGAACGCACCGCGAATGCGACACTGTGCACGCTGCTCGCGCGCGTATGAGCTTCAGATTGCGCGTACCTTTCAGGACGCACCATTATATGATGTACTGATTATTACAAAAGAGGCAAGTGCTAAAGTGTGAATATATCCTTGACGTCGACTGTAATGTTCAGACAACAAAAAAGGTATAACAAAAGTGTCCTTATTATTTTACAAATCATTAAAATTAATATTCAGGACGGTTCTCTAATTCTGACTCCATTGTAACAGGGCAATGAGTACCTAGAATAGAGCGCTGTCTAAATTAGGTTAGTTCATAATGAAACTGGGAACTGCACTGAATTTCTCGCAAGATTCTCCTTTGTTGTCTATTGTGTCTCAAACCGTGTTTTAAATTATTCATCTCTTCTGTAAAAGCAGCAGACTTAGTTTTTACCATTTGATTTCTTTCGGCAACTACACTATACACTTATTAACCTTTTCCACGCCAAAGACGTATATATCGGCACCACAGGTCCAACGCCAAAGACCGATATATCGGTCACCGACCACAGAACAAAATAGACCTACATGCACACGCATAAAGTTTAACTTCATTTCTGACATTTAGATGTCGTGGCGTCTGAGTGGTAGGTTTTGCGTTTGACATGGCGTCGAAAAGGTTAATTTAGTTTGCTATATTACCAATTTGTCCGGTAATAAACCGTTACTTACTCTATTCCCTAATTGATAAAAAAATATGATAATGTTATTGGAATATATGCAGTTATTGAGGGTGTCTCATGAAACAATTTTAATTATATTCTAAATATAATCAATATAAACCTACCATGTACAGATATACCGACCAATGTTGTTACAAACCTGCTCAACCCTTCTAAATATTATTAAGTCGATGAAGAGCATGTATAGATATTTTTGAGTACCTTGGCCGCTCCGATATATTTGATGGCAACAGCACATAGAAAGTGCATGTGAATCTAACTATGTGTGCATGTCAGTGTTGCATCGCTATCCCCAATATCCCACATAACACCGAAGTCCAGAGATGTGGTTTAATGCCGAGGCAATAGGGCGAGGCAACTTAATTTTCAGCCTCGGCGCAGTTTCCTTTGTACGCTGCGCCCGTCGGATTAACGAACTTCTGGTTCAGTTGGACTGCTAGGTAAGCTTGATGCACGGTGTTTAGGCAATTTTGAGTATTACCAACTAGATATGTTGATACACATTTTCATAGGAGGGATTTTGGTTTGGATTATAAAGACGGTTATTGCGTCGCCGAACTGTAAAATTATTCTTAAAAATTTATTTAACTGTAAAATTAACCTTACAAATTTTAAGAAAACAAAAATACTTTTACTTTTAAATAACTATAAACTTTTAAATAATTTCCACTAAAATTATACATGTGAAAGTAACTTATATCTGGCTGTCACCGTAAGCCGCTGAACCGATTTAGATGAAGTTATGTAAGGAGATTGTTTGAGTCCCGAGGAAGAACAGAGGATAGTTTTATCCCAGAAATAATACAGTAAGGGGGTTCAAAGAAAGAAGTTTTTGTGCTCTAATTGAGTACGAAATCACGAGTAAAAGCTTGTAAGTACTAAAATATGGCTTTTTATAAATTAAGCCTCTCCGCAAGGTATGGAGCCAGTTTGGAAATAAATGTCAGGTTTTTAAAGACCCTTTAAATATTGTAGTTTCATTTATTTACTAATCTAAAATAATCTCCAATTCCCTGCAGCGAAAATAAATGTGTATTATTTCTTCAGCAATAACAAAACATGGCAGGACGGCTGGAGCCCGCCTGATAAGCGCCGTCCGAACGTCTCGACGTCACGGTATTATACGAAAACCCTTGTGACCTCTTTAATCCTGATTAATGGGAAACGGTTTCGCTGGTAAAATCTATATTTTTCTCTAAAACGAGTACTCTGGTTTTTAAATTTTGAAAAACACGATAGGCCACTTAGCGCCCCGTGTCGGCGACGATCGTAACTTAGCACCGTTCGATACGGCTGCCATATCGGCTCGTTCTTTTTCGGTGCGATTTAGTGTGCGGCGCCCGCCGGGGGCCTACCGCTCGCCCGGAAAGATGCTCACAGATTTATTTACTGTTCATTGCATTCAGGAGCGTGCCCACTACGGCCAGTATTTATGTTACGCACTACCCGCGATTCAACAATGCGCGGATACATTTAAAGCGACGCCTCCCATGCCACGCATGTCTCGTATATATTTCAAATCTCCATTTTTATCTCATCGTATTCTCTGTATTCAGTGTGTCAGATTTATATGCCGTTTATTCGGCACTTACTGAGCAGCTTTCCGTCGTCTATATAGTGTCCTGGATATTACTGTCTTATTGTGTACAGTTCGATTCAATTTTTTTTTAAGTCTTACCTTTTCATGGGACAAGCAAATGTATTTAAACAAGTTATAGGCATCATTAGCATCATGATCAATTAATTATTTACTTGTTTTCAGCTAACAGTCAAATTAGATCCATCATACCTATAATTAATCGCACATTGATAGTACTGATTTTTTTTACAACATTAATCATATGTATGTATGTATGTACTTTCCTTTTAATTTCCCATATTTGTGTTTTGACTATATGATAATTGACCGATTAAATTAATTAAACTGAAGTCTTCTCCGTAACCAGTTTTAGTGTTTTTTACCATGTTGCTGAGTTGACTCTTCGTTTCGTATAAGATAACCAGTGTTTATTGGTTGTGAGCAAAAGATACTCGTTCACGATTTATTGTTACATAAATTGTACATTTAGAAACGATAAGTTTAAATTTTCGGTAACGGTAAAATTAATGTAAAAAGCTTGTTATTCGAGTCGTAGAAGAGTTCACAACTTCTATGTATATAGGTGCTCTTTTTGTTACTTCACAAAGACGAAGTTTGAGCCTTTAGGAGTGTCCAGATTTCGAGATTAGTTCACTTTGTAGTCTGGGTGTAGTACAGAAAGTTTTTTCTTCACGAAAATCGAATCTTTTACTGGGTAATGCGGCACAAAGGCCGTTTCCCATCTGAGACGGACGACGCAAGCCCGCGTTTTAGGATTCCGTAGGCAATAACGACAATAACTACTCTTTGTCATCTTACTATGTCTGTTTATATTTATGTATTTCTGTATTGTCTGTCTGCAGCTTAGCTCAAAGACCTCAGTACTAAAAAGTTATTAAGCATTCTTGCTAAGTTGTTGATGTGTATAGTGAGCTCATACTATTTTGTATAGCGAAGTAGCATTGCCAGACTTATATTTTTCGTATAAATTGAAAATTTTATGTACTGACGAACCGCTTCGGCTTAATTTTTTTCAGTTTGCTTGCATGTTCAATCTTTCTCATAGATTGGATCAGTGTTAATTTATTTTGGCAACCAAACAGTCACGAAGAGTAATACTTAACTAGTAACTAATTACTATATTATTATTATTGTCTACTATTTTATGTGTGGCCCACACAACCATTACTTACTCGTACCACTAATTAATGTTGTGCTAAGAACTTATCAAGTAAATACTTTTTATTAACACCGCAACCTGTTATTACTTATTTGGCATTGGATTATTTCCAGGCTGATTGATTTAGATAATTATATACTGTTGATACATAAGTACTTTGTTTATACCTTTAATAAAAAAAGCACTTATTCGCATCGCAGTGTCCTTTTATCCTGTACTTGTCATTCTCAAAACCTTTAGTTCGTTTTACTTCCTTAAAACTATTTAGATTATTAAACATTGTTTTCTTTTCTATCCGGTAGAGGATGGCAAACAACTGACTTGGAATGCCTCTAAAGTTCTTACTATATCTAGGGATCGGTATAAAGAGTCATGAAAAAGAGCTTAAATTGGTGACTTAGTAAAGTATCTTTTAATATAGGGACTATAGCGTGACTTTTCGATAAGTGCAGGAGCCATATGGTTACGCGAATAATAGACAAATGCTTGAAAACATTTAATATAATAATAATAGATGAATGCTTGAAAACATTTATCTATTATTCGCGTAACCGTGTGGCTTCTACCTATAGTTTACTTTGTGTCATGTAGCAAAGTACAGAACGGTTTAGCTTCAGCCCCAATTACTCGTTGGAATCGTTGTCCACTGTAATTGGATTGGGCTGGCAACCGGACTTGTTGGCATTTTAATTGTGCTATTGTGACGCCGGACACCAACGCCGCTCGCGTCGCCGCCGCGCCGCGCCCGATAGATAAACCGCTTTTTATTTCGCACATTCAGTCACACTCAATGAACCATTAACTAATCACAAGAAACTTAATTATATACTCGACTGATTAATTTTCTAGCCTATTTTTTATTTTATCCAAATCTATAAGCAGGACGGCTGGCTCCCACGGTTTAATTATAAAACAAACAAATCCACGTGAGAAACCAGCTCGGATGCTGAAGCGTCAAAAATTTCGTCAAGGAGCTAAGATGCGGCGTTTTAGGAAATCGAGACATTAATGGAATGACTGACACGTATTGTTGAGCCGATTTCGGGGAATCTTGATGTGTCTCAAAATGTAAGGAATCTGGGATACGGCGGTTTTATCAAACACGTTCTCGGTAATCGGGAGTCCATTTCACAAGTTTTCTTACTAGGTAAATGACAAACTAGATCAAACGATTACCTAAACTTTACTACTGTCAAATACTTGAAAGGCGTGATAATAAATAAGTTAACTCTCTCTGTTATCATCTTTAGATTAAAATGTAAATACGTATGTCTCATCTTGTTAGTTTTTGTTTTATTTTTGCAACAGAATAGTAAGTCTGGGCGTCGCGACCGCTTTGGAATATTTTATACAAATTTTAGAAACAAGAACAAGGGCCGAGTGACAGGTACACTTGTTCTTGTTGCTTATTTTTGCTTAGCCAAGTTTTATCGAATAGTAATCGTGAGGCACGGCATGTAGTATAAAGATGAATAAATACGAATATTCTGCGTTTGGCGCGCCTGCTCGCTCCCGAATAGGAACTTTGGACGTCGCTTTAATGGAGTTTTCAAGTTTGCTATTCGTTTCTATTATTGGCCACGGAATTGTTTGTTGTCGTTAACTTGAATTTCACGCTCCAGTTATTAGGTATCTTTATTTTATTGGATAATTTATTCTGTATCCTCCATTCAGCTCTGAAGTTACCTCAATTATTAAATGTTCATTTCTTAACATATTTGTTTACAAGATTTTATATCAGTTGTCTTCCGTTGCAAACGAAAGTGACAAATCAGGTCTCCGAAATGTTCACATTATCAAACAACTAACTTGTCGGTGTATCTTTGTCTTCTGTTCTATTTTATTTTCTTGAATTTTTCGCGACCTGCAGTCACTTTTAAAAATGAATTCTTTCCTCGTATTCTACGAAAAGGTATCGCATGCTTCGCCTTTGTATCACTTTTTATCACTGAACCCGTACTTTGTTTCGATTCTGGCATTATTTATTACCATTGAATTAGCTTTCGTAAAAATAAAATACCTTGAATGAGCTCAATGTTGTCGTTAGCTTTGTTCCGTGGTGTTTCGAGTTCCTATGCGATTCGTATGTTTCAAGGACTTTCCAATGCAGCTGGAGCCGATATACATTGGTAATATTTAAGTATTGTTTAAATTTCTGAAGATGGTATTAACCGTCGTAGACCGAAGTTATCGTATAGCATATTTATAATGCATGTTAGGATGTAAAATAACCCTATTTGAATATCTTATGACTGTTTTCAATAGTGTATTTAGAAAAACTTTACACTAGCTTTACTCTGACAGTGTTGACACTTTGTTATGACAGAAAACCAACCTTATAGAATTTATCAAGCACGTATGATCCATTGTATCTAAATATTGTTACATTTTAAATTAAATGTAGTAAGACGGATATCCCAGAACATGGTACCCGGGGTATGCATTTAATTTATACTAATTGATATCACTGTACTAAATTCTAGTTCGATTACTCATTGTGTTATCGTGACCCGTTAGTGTAGTGTTAAGATCCGCTGATTGCGAAATAATAGGGCTCGTAACAGACATAAATCTGCCAGAGCCTCCGGTCTTTGACTATGTGTCCGCCATTACGATCACAACTGCAAATAGTGTACAGGGTAAAATGTATGGCGGAGAAATTATGAAGATAGTTTGAAACTAAGATTTGGTACTAATAATGTAGATACATTGACGAAGACATGACGTCAATTTTGGAGATAAGAAAAACTAAATGTCCTAAATACTAATCTGAACTGAAAAAAGGCGGACTTAATGTTGTCTAAGAAAGACTAACTTCTACTAGTATAGGAGTATTCTTCATCGCGTTCTCGTAGTACTTTTTATTTAACGCTATTTCGTTTATGGTTCGGCGCATAGAGGAAGTTTTACTACACATCATACAGTGTGAATCTTTATAATGTGCAGAAAAAAAAATGTAGGAAAGTACAGTTCATTCTATCGACGGAAAAAATGTAAAAAAAATTTTTTTCCTTCATTTGATTTTTTTATGATTTTTTAAAAAAATTGGATCGCTATTGTGCCCTACTTGTAAAGAAAACATCATGTCTCTTAAATTAGTTGATTTATTGCAACCAAATAAATAAAAAAAATGGTAACTAATAATAGGCTGTTTTGTTGGAATGATAACTAATACAAAAACTGACGCCATAAATTAATTAAGACGAGGTTTATGGCGAAATCCTGGCTATTTTTCATCACTTTTTTTAAATAATGTAAAATTTCTCAATAAAACGTCCCATTTACCAAACATTTTTATGATTTTATGTTAATCTACATCGTATTAGCTTTCGAACAGTGAAATTACCACGCGGCTAGCTGACACACACCATTTGTTATCAGCGCTCAAACAATGGCCTTGCGCGCGGTAACCTACATTGTAATTAGCTTTCGAATGGTAAAACTACCACACAGCTACCCATCATTTGTTATCAGCGCCCAAACAATGGCCTTGCGCGCGGTAATCTACATTGTAATTAGCTTTCGAATGGTAAAACTACCACACAGCTACCCATCATTTGTTATCAGCGCCCAAACAATGGCCTTGCGCGCGGTAATCTACATTGTAATTAGCTTTCGAATGGTAAAACTACCACACAGCTACCCATCATTTGTTATCAGCGGCCAAACAATGGCTTTACGCAACTGCGCGCCCCCCTAATTAGCAGGCGAAACCTTATCTACTACTGTCCTAAGAGGGTGGGGGACAATAAAACCAGGAGAACCTAGAAGAACTCTTACAGTACCTCCAAAAGTTTCGCTGCTACTTGTTTCTTTTAATTCCTTCATTTTCAACCAATACGCTATGCCACGTGTTAGTGACTTTACTACAGCTCACATTGCCGACATCCACTTTTACTATGGAATGGCACGAGGAAATGCCATGGGAGCACGCGCAGCTTACATAGCTGCATTTCCGAATCGAGAACCAGTCCCATCTGCCCGCAACTTTCAAGAGGTACACCGAAGATTGGCTATTATTGGTCTTGGAAATGGTAGAGACCGCCGTGAACCTCAACGAATCATCGATGTTGCTGTTGAAGAAGCAGTACTACATGCGGTATTCGCAAATCCTGCGGCCAGCACTAGACGTCTTGCTCTACAGTTCGGAATATCGCAGATGTCGGTGTGGCGGATTTTGAAAAAAGAAGGCCTGCATCCATACCATTATCAAAGGGTACAGCATTTACATGAAGACGTAGACCAGCAACCAAGGCGCATCATGTCGAATTGGATTCAAAACAGAACTAGGGACAACCCTGACTTTCTGAGAACAATACTGTGGATGGACGAATCGACGTTTACAAGGGACGGAATCACTAACAGCCGAAATTTACACCAGTGGTGTCCCAAAGGTGAAAATCCTAAATTGAAACGTTCATCTGGGTTCCAAGTAAGGTTCTCGGTCAACGTTTGGGCGGCTCTTATTGACGACAAATTAATTGGACCAGTGATATTGCCGAGGACCTTGAACGCAGCAAGATTCTTGGAGCTATTAAGAGACGATTAGCCAGAGTTATTGGAAGATCTCCCGCTGGATTTGCGCCGAAGAATGTTTTTGCAAATGGACGGTTGTCCTGCTCATTATGCAATTATCGTCAGGGCATTTTTAAATGCAAATTACCCTAACCGTTGGATCGGCCGGCAAGGACCTGTAGGATGGCCGGCACGGTCACCTGACATGACGCCCCTTGACTACTTTTTGTGGGGCACAATGAAGCAAAAAGTCTACAGCACCCCCATCGAAAATGAAATTGATTTGCAACAGCGCATTTTAAACTGTGCGAATCAGTTAAGAAATGACCCTGATAATGATAAGGAGGGCAACTCATCAAATTTTACTTCGTGCGGCGCTTTGTCAGCAACAACGTGGTGGACACTTTGAAAATTTGATGCATTAGGTAGTTTGCTTGATAGTTTACATTAAATAATTTTACTGATCTTCGTGTAACTTATTATGAAAAATAAAATTTACTCCCCTTTCCCCCACCCACGTATCACAGTAGCAGATAAGGTTTTACCTGCTAATTAGGGGTGCGCGCGCAAGGCCATTGTTTGAGCGCTGATAACAAATAGTGTGTGTCAGCTAGCCGCGTGGTAATTTCACTGTTCGAAAGCTAATACAATGTAGATAAACATGAAATCATAAAAATGTTTAGTAAATGGGACGTTTTATTGAGGAATTTTACATTATTTAAAAAAAGTGATGAAAAATTGCCAGGATTTCGCCATAAACCTCGTAATAATTAATTTATGGCGTCAGTTTTTGTATTAGTTATCATTTCAACACAACAGCCTATTATTAGTTACCATTTTTTTATTTATTTGGTTGCAATAAATCAACTAATTTAAGAGACATGATGTTTTCTTAACAAGTAGGGCACAATAGCGATCCAATTTTTTTAAAAAATCATAAAAAAATCAAATAAAGGAAAAAAAATTTTTTAACATTTTTTCCGTCGATAGAATGAACTGTACTTTCCTACATTTTTTTCTCTGCACATTATAAAGATTCACACTGTATTCTATTACGATAGTCTCGTACCTCTAGCAACTTTATAACTGGAAATAAAGTGTTTAGGTAGGTATATATTGTACCACTGGGAAATTGAGCTTGTAGTTATGTCAATGTGCTGTACTAAACATGGAAATATGTTTTATGAGTATTGAAATGTTTCTTTCATAAGCCTCCTGCGGACCATTATACAAATTGGCAAAATAGAAATAAATAAATAATGTACGAAATGAAGTCGAATTTCTTTGTATATTATGCTTTGTTTCGTTAAATTTGAAACAAGTAAGTTTGAGAAAAGTTCAATTGAAATAGACATATATGCATGTTATGCATGTCTATTTCAATTGAAAGAGATTTTTCAAATTGAAATACTTAATGAACGTGATTCAGTGAGCCATAAGGGATATACCTTTTCTATTAAGTAGGTAACTTGTCTGAAGTTCTCAAGCCACGCAATGGCCTCAACTGAACTTAACTTATACTATATAACTACAACTATAGTATGTTACATATATCTATCTTTTTTTCTATGTATGTAAAGAAATATGTAAAAGTCTAGATCGTTTTGTATTGTATCAGTTTCGGGAACGACTCTCACGGCCTCTTTGTGGCTACGCTTAGAAAAATCATTACGCGCATTAGTACACAACGATCAAATAAAAAATAACATCTGTTTTACCTACCTTGAACAAACCACAGATCACTTACCCATAGATAGCACGTAGTTGCGACTACGTTTCTATTTTGTCTGTAAAGAAATGAGTTCGCACATGGGTTGTAAGCAAAATGGTGGAAAACTGTAGATACCAGTCACGACGCTGTATAAAAAGGTATAAAAGCAATGTTGTATATGTCATGCAGTATCTACCGGCGGTACTCTGTCCACACACAGATATCATTACCAGTAATGCGAGTGACACTAATCGCCCATTCTCCATGATACCGTAATGTATGTTTATTGTTTACATTGAATTTTTTGTGTACCGAAATCAGTAGTATACCGTTGTAAGTGTAATTTCGACTATAATTATCTTAACTATGCCTTATGATCATGCAATCATGTAGATTTTTAGTATTGCATGCGCGTGGCGCATTACAAAAGTAATTTGCGCAGTGACACAAATTTGTCGTAGTTTGTCTCTGAATCTAGAACGCCAATCACGAGATGCAGTATCGGAGCGGATCGACTCTTAAAAAGGCCAAGCTCACCGCCAAAGTAACGATACGCCATAAAAGTGCATCGGTTGTGAACGTTCAATTAATTTAATCAAGCGTATTGATTAAATGTCAGGTACCCAATTAAATTATCGGCGGCGCATCGCGGGAGCGGTGAGCGCATTCTGAAGTCGCATCTACCTGCCGCGCCGCCCTCGGGCTTTCGCGTTTCAATTCGATTGCTATTCCGACACTTGATGCGCTACAGAGTGTTAATTTAATCCTAAGGGTAGTGAGAGAATGTCAGACATAGGAGGTAGCTAAAGTTGTTTTCAGAAACCGCTATTCTGATTTGGTTATAAAAAACTACATTACAATGAAAATTATAATCTCTTTTCGGTCTGTTTTTCTCGTTCCCGCTCATTTCATTTACAATTACGAACTTCGACAGTTTTAATTTTATTCGTGCTTAATTTACGTAGTGTATCTTAAAAACAGATTTATCTGTTTTATATGGGTTCTGATCACAGCTCCATCTTGATTTAACACCCTGTATATGGGTGTAAGACTCGCTGTATATTGTACTCCCGCCTGTCCTTCCATTGTATTTACCGTAGACCGTTTGTGTTATGTTTTGCTTTTATTCTCATATAGCTTACAAAGTTTATATTTAAAGCATTATACTCTGACCTTCTTCGAAGTCATTCTTATGGCAAACCTTTTTTTATCAGCGCTCTACTAGCACTAACTACTTACAAAGTAAAACTTCACTCACAGCGACACAGGGGGAGAAATTCTTTCCACAACCTGTAATTTTCGCATCCACAGTTTTCTACTATACGCTAAAATATTTGTTTAAATTATACCATCTATGAATAGCAAATAATAAAATACAAACCGCGGCAATCAGTCGAATAAGGGTATTTTATACTTAGTTGGCAGGAAGGATCACGAACACTGTTTGTGTAAGATTGACGGCAAAATTGCACCTTTCAGACCCGGTCACATGTGTGTAGGTCCATATAGACGGAGAGCTAGCCACGTCTGATATGACACAATAATGAAAGCAATGAAACTCCTCTAGTCAGTTTACTGTACCATGTTTTTTTATAAATCTGGACATCTGGCAGCTGTAAAGTGATGGAGATAAAAGATTGCCACTTCATTAAAAAAATCCTAGTTCCGGTTTTGATTCAACTATAAGAAATAATAAATAAGATAGATTATAAATCATTGCCAAAGGTTCATGTTGGAGGAATAGTGCCTAACGACGTATAATGTAATTGATAGTTCTTCGCTTACTGTTTCTGTTTCCATAATAATATGCAATGTTTTTCGTTCTAATGTGAAAATATAGGTATATTCTAAAGTGTTGCTAGTATGTAACTCTGACCTCCACCCATTAAAAGCTGCCAGATGCCCGGATCTAGCAATAAAAATAGTACAGCAATCTAATCAGACAGGTTTCGTTGCTCTCATTATTGTGTCATATATCTGACGTGGCCAGCTCTTAGACCAATACGTTCTAGGAAAGGCGACCGACCTTACTGACAGTTTGCAGTGATCATTATAATGTATACATTTTGAGCTCTCTATTTCGTAATAATATGGTGCTTTTAATAATGTACAGAATTACTTAGGTATATATTAAATTAACAACATCAGCAACATTGCTGACTGTCCGTGTCCCACTTGCAAATGTAGTTATAATGTATTTCCTGTAGCAAAAATTAACTGTAGCACTTTCTAAATTTACACAACTCCGTCACGCCCGCAGATTCGTTTGAAACTTAATTTCTGAGGGCTTTCTCAAAGCCCGATCTCGTTATGTGCCCGTGATTTAACTGTCTTGACACTTACAAATTTTATTTCACCTCTCCTGTTGCAGCTTTTATGTGCAAATTTTATTTTCACGAAATTAGTACGGGAGGGTTCTTGTGTAAGCGTATTGGATTATGTCTGATCGCTTTAAGGTTTCGAGAACCGGGCATGGATCCTGTCTTCAAAATGTCGCTCAGTTGATGGACTGTTATTTCCGTAATATAATTTACAAAAAACCGTATCTCTGAATTTGTGGTCTTCTACATACAATCGTAATAAGACTAATAACCCTCCCGTCGTCTGTCACCGCCTGCATGCAACTTACAATGAATCATTATGACATAAACATAAGTAAATTCTAAAGCTACGATGACGGACTGTTAATAATCTTATAATGGTCAATAATGATTAGCACATAGCGAATTAGCCGCCAGTTATCTGGTAGCGTGGGCGACGCGTCGCGCATACGATTACGTGTGCCCAGCGTTGATGGCAGTAGAGCGCTCTGCTTGGTACCGGGTACTTTAAACTTTTTATGTGTATTATGGTATCCTGCCTTTTCGCCGAAAATTGCATGGCCGAATTTCATTTGCCAACCAATATTTCGCAGAAGTTTCATTTAGCTGAACACTTTTACCAAATAATTATTTCGCAACCATTTCATTTCCGGAAATGAAAATTACCTACTAGGTTGGGTTAGGTTAGGTTGGGATATGTAAATTTGGCAAATGAAATTCGGCCAAATGAAACTTCTGCGAAAAGTTGGTTGGCAAGTGAAATTCGGCAATACCTACAATTTTCGGCGAAAAGGCAGAGAACCGTGTATTATATTTAGTGATCGTAAATTTTACAGCAAAACCGGTGCAATTACGTACGGTTTTTGTGAAATTGTTATAAATTCAATTATCAACCATCCCTACATTATTACTTACCTAGGCTTTGATTTTATTTGATACTTGGTTTAACAATTTAATAGCCTTAAAATAATAACAGCTGCACCAAAATGCTGGAAAATCTACGATCATTGATTATATTATATGCATTTAAAAACGCAATAAACTTTGAAAAGTTTACCAAAATGTTCAATGATGAGATGGTCTGAAAGCTGCATAATTAGGGCTGAATCGGCCACCTCAAGATTTAAAAAAAACTTAATTTTACCACATCTTACAGGTATCTGGAGAACTGTAATGAATTTGACCAATCAGATAACTCGAACTTCCAGCAATGAGTATACTCGATTGTCTCCACTTCGCCGCAAAATCATTAGTTTTGCGTTATATTTCAAAATGTCATTTGATTATAGGTACATAAGTATATGATTATTTAATGAAATAAACCACAACACAAAATAATAATATCAATTAACATATTTCACCACATTGTATTTGATACTGGTAAAAAACATCCGGCTATATTTTTAACCCTTTCACAGCCGATCACGAATCAAACTCGTTATTAATGTTATTATGCAATTATATTTATCAACTCTACTGGTAATGAGTCACAGTTCAAATTTAAACGACTTTTTTAATGAAAAAGGTTAATTTAGACTGCTTTACATGTATACGGTATATTGGTTATATAGTCCCCTCCGTTATGGGAGAGGGCCTAAGTGATAGTTCAGATCTGGATACGGTTACTAACTTTTAGTATGTTGTAGGGTATGACACTAGGACCCCAAAACTGCCGAGAGACGGGGACGTCGATGAATGTCTCCCGTGTAATGACGTCATCAAAATGGCTGCCGCTTTGTTGCGAAAAGTGTAAATTTCATCCAAACTGTGCATTGCACCCATACGTGTGTAGTATCAAACGAAAGAAGATTAAATGTGCTATATTGTTGTAATACATCATATACTACTGTATATTACAGTTTGACAGCTATAAACGAAAACCCAAAATCAGGCTAAAAAATAATTCGGATATTTGCATTTTACAACAAAATTATAAGTTAAACTTTAAAGCAGTGTACTACAATAACAAAACAGTCTAGTTAAGCTATACATTGCTATAAAAATTATTAAAATCTGGTAATAATTGTGGCAGCTATGTTAAAAAACATGTCGGCACTGCCGAACTATTTCCTTAGAGTGAAAAAATAACAATTTTCACAATTTACAGAATATCCGCAGAAGCTTCGAGTATATTGTTGGTCAAATAATTTGGAGCCCCTAAATGTCGGAAAAATATCTCTATAGTGACTGAGGTCCAAATAATGACGTCATGAACGTGACCGCTACCGAAATTTGTAAAACATAAATTAAAGCTATACCATGACACATACACACATGTGTGTAGCATCGATCAAAAGCTTATTGAATTTACTACAATACATACATACATTATTTGTGAAAATAATGTATAGTTTAGGAGTTGTTGACAAAATAAAATATTTTTTTAGGAAAATAAAATGTATATGTTAATTCTGTGGCCAAAGAAAATACAATATACTAATGTTTTGTATAGCATTAAAAACACCAACTATTCAGCTTTAAAACACAGTTTTAATTTATAAAATTTGATAAGAACTATAAAAGTTGTGCTTACAAATCTAAAGCACACTAACTATTTTACCTACAATGCACTCATACTATGAGAAGCTTGGGCCTAATTATTGACTAGTTTTTTATACATTTTGTAAGGATTTAGGGTTCCTTGCCTAATGCCTACTTTAATAAGTAAAAAAAAAAATCGGCCAAGTGCGAGTTGACTCGCGCTCCGAGGGTTCCATATACATCACACAATTTTAACAATTTGTATTTTTAAGACCAACTTACGCTTGACCGCAGACTTATTAGTGTTTTTTTCTGTAATGTACAGGTAAAGAACTATATTACGTATTTTTTTCTAAAATGTAGGTTCGTCGGTTTCCGGGGGACAGAGAGCAATGGAAAATTTTCGCCTTATTTCTTAAATTACTTACAAACTATACCTTGTTATATATCAAATGAAAGGGTTTGATGTGAAAACTACAAATATATAAGTTTTATAATTTTAATTTTAATAGTTTTGAAGTTATTCAAGAATAAAGGCGAAAATTGACCATTCCCCTCCGTCTCTCGGAAACCGAAGAAACTACATTTTAGAAAAAAAAACCTAATATAGTTTTTTACCTGTACATTAAAGAAAAAAACACTAAAAAGTCTGCGGTCAGGCGTAAGTTGGTCTTAAAAATACAAATTGTTAAAATTGTGTGATGTATATGGAACCCTCGGAGCGCGAGTCCAACTCGCACTTGGCCAGTTTTTTTATTTACTTTAATGGCAAGGAACCCTAAATCCTTACAAAATTTAGAAAAAACTAGTCAATAATTAGGCCCAGGCTTCTCATAGTATGAGTGCATTGTAGGTAAAATAGTTAGTGTGCTTTAGAGTTGTAAGCACAACTTTTATAGTTCTTATCAAATTTTATAAATTGAAACTGTGTTTTAAATCTGAATAGTTGGTGTTTTTAATGCTATACAAAACATTAGTGTATTGTATTTTCTTTGGCCACAGAATTAACATATACATTTTATTTTCCTAAAAAAATATTTTATTTTATCAACAACTCCTAAACTATACATTATTATCACAAATAATGTATGTATGTATTGTAGTAAATTCAATAAGCTTTCGATCGATGCTACACACATGTGTGTATGTGTCATGGTATAGCTTTAATTTATGTTTTACAAATTTCGGTAGCGGTCACGTTCATGACGTCATTATTTGGACCTCAATCACTATAGAGATATTTTTCTGACATTTAAGGGCTCCAAATTATTTGACCAACAATATACTCGAAGCTTCTGCGGATATTCTGTAAATTGTGAAAATTGTTATTTTTTCACTCTAAGGAAATATAGTAGGGTGGCCAAGTTGAAGCGAAGAAATCTTCGTAGGACTGAAAAGGTTTATACCAACAAGTGGTACCGTTGGAATCAGCATAAGCTACTGATTATTAAACTATCTCTTGTCACTTCATAAAGTGGTGGAATGAGTTTTTATGACGTCACAAAGATGGCGCGCGATTTAGGGTTAGATTTTGTCGATTATTTCAAAAACTATTTAGTCAATTTAAGCAAACAAGGTGTCATATGATTGATATTTTCATGCTTGATAAAATATGTAAATGTACCTTCAACCAAAAAGTGAAATAAAAGCCAAATTTATTTTTATTTAAATTTCTAACACGCATTAATTTACATTATTAATTATGTTAAACTTTATTGCACAATAATAAAAAAATAAGTCCAAAAGGCGCACTTAATGCTTTAAGGCATTCTGTTCCAGTCAACCATAGGGCAAAACAGAAATTTGCTATGGTGTGTGCAGTGAGATAAAAGGATTGTGCAATTATTAGTTTCATATTTAAGTCCTAATTTCTAACTCAAAACATTGTAAAGAAATATTTGTAGCTAATATATATGTATATATAGTACGAGTATATGTGTATATGTAATAATCTTTACCTTTATTTAGCCATATCATTATACATTTTATCATTAAGTAGTGTATTTTACAGTGTTTTTTTAACATACTGTTTACGCTGTTGGGGCAGCTCTTGTAAAATAGTTATCATCGAGGCCGAAAGAGCACAGCGTGCTCCTGTGTCCTTGTCCTTGTCCTTAAAACAATGTAAAAGAAATCCTGCCGGTATTCCACACTTTTACTATATAAAAAGTTCGAAGTGTTGACGGTTCGTCAATTTACTTACTCAAAATTGTTGTTGATAAGCATACCCCGGGGATTTGGGTGCGGGAATAACTTGAGAAAGAGTAGAGATAAACAGATAGGTTATATTGACAAATAATCATATTGTGCCTAATGAATAAATACCTTCCTGCGAACTGTAAACAAACTACAATTTAATTTTAACTTAAGTAGCAGGGACTTTAGCATTTCTACCAAGCCCTTCGAGATAATAATAAAAGTAATGTTAATTAATTACCTGCCGTCAATTAGTAGTTAACACGATTTTCAAAATAAACAATTAATATTTTTTCTACATTTGGAACAGTTAAGCTTCTTCGTCTAGCTGTAAATATCCATTTCAACAAACTAAACGATCTTTCTACGTCGGCAGTCGTAATTTTTAATTAATTTTTTTTGAAGAAGTCAATTGTTGCACGATGTGTTTGCGATTGCAATTCTATTTCTTTGCCTTGTAACAATGCATAGGCATGGTATGTATGACAGACATTGAATGTCAAATATCAATCTTGACGTTAGATATCTCTGAAGTGTTTATTAATTTATAAATACATGAGTAAGAACTGAACTGAAGAGTTTGATAATAAATTATTTATATGATATCATACGAGATGTTATCCGCGGCTTCGTAAGCGTAGTTAATTGAAATATTTTCAAATAAATCAATAATTGAACGTATGTTTTTTTTTGTATTTTTTATTCAATAAATTATTCAGTAGGTAAGTATACATTCTGTTATTTAATTCATACATATTCTTTGGCTTATGTCATTCATTCCCGCACCCAAAACCCCGGGGTATGTTGATAAGCACAAGCAAATACTTGAAACGAAGAGTGTATTGATACACTCTTCGTTTCAAGTACAGGTACAGGTTCCGTCCGTGAATACTGCCTTTGCAAAACGATTTGAAGCATATATATCTAGTTTTTTTTATAATTCCGTGACTAGACACTTAGACATTAAAGATAAACCCGTTTTTAAAGCCAAACAAGTCATTACAAAAGCAAAAGCAATGGCTAGCCAGCTTAACCTATGAATATACTGAAGATATTATCCAAATCAGAAAAAGTTAGACCTTCGTGATAGTCAAAATAAGCTTAGAGTTAATTTGATGCACTTTTACTTAAGTATAGTTATTATAAATTAGCTTAAGTAATATGTATACTTATGTATGTATGTGTTGGTTGTAGACAACAACATACTTTAAAAAATAAATCTTTAATTTGTCAACCAGTTATAGCATATATTGTCATAACATGTGATATTGGTCTCCGCGATATAGGCATGCCTACTGCGAGTATCAAGGTTAACTTATATATTTATTTAAATTTAAGGAGTTCCAACAACTAACATACAAACAGAGAAGTTCGGAGTGAACGAATTATTCCTTTGCATTATGTCGAGCACCCAAAGGTTGTATGGAATAGAATGATCTGGCGTTCGCACAGCTAAAAATATGTATATCGTCGGGTAAATTAGGTACATAATCCGATATCGTTAGATAGACTTTATTGCGTTTCTATTTAATTGTCCTGTGCAACTGCGAAATCATTTTATTTATTTTATAAAAATAGACATCTAATATTGAAACAGCCACAATGAACTGTTGTTAGTAAACTCTAGACACCGGACACCGGCTTGGTTTTCTTCAGATATCGATACTTTTTGCGGTCTAAGAACAGTAATGCCAGTCTTGTGTTTTTTTCACATGTAATGTTTTTAATGGGATCTCATTCCTTTTTGTAAGTAGGCGTCTCTTTTCTCCTTCCACGTTCTTGCCGTGCACATTCCCATACCTATTCTCACCCATGACCCGTACGCATGCCCACATCCGAAGGTATTAATGGGCACCTAAAACTGCCTCTATTTTACTATCTACTACAACTAAAAATGTAACTTTGCAGTTCTTTATATGGGATTGCAATGTACTTTGTAAAACCAGGCAACCCGGCTGACATTGCAGTATGTTAAGATTTTCAGAGGCTTTATAGGTCTAATACTAGATGTAGTCAAAATTTGGAGCTTGTGGATTAGCTAGAGTTAGAATTCGTATGATCTGCCATATAATAGTCAGTCAGTAACAAAACTAAGAAACTTTGACTTGCAATAATTCTTAAATTATAATTTAAAATTAAATGATTTCGAGAATATGTCTTCCTTGTGATGTTATGACTTCTTTTTCACTGAAAATTCATACTTCTAGCTACCACCAAACAACAGAATACCAGAATTAGAGGGCGTCGAAAATAGCTTGAATGGCTACGGGAAAAGGATAGTACGGCCGTGAGAGAGACTAATAATCTCACAATCCTTTTATCTCACTGCATAGCAAATTTCTGTTTTGCCCTATGGTTGACTGGAACAGAATGCCTTAAAGCATAAAGTGCGCCTTTTGGACTTATTTTTTTATTATTATGCAATAAAGTTTAACATAATTAATAATGTAAATTAATGCGTGTTATAAATTCAAATAAAAATAAATTTGGCGTTTTTTGAACTTTTTGGTTGAAGGTACATTTACATATTTTATTAAGCATGAAAATATCAATCATATGACACCTTGTTTGCTTAAATCGACTTAATAGTTTTTGAAATAATCGACAAAATCTAACCCTAAGTCGCGCGCCATCTTTGTGACGTCATAAAAACTCATTCCACCACTTTATGAAGTGACAAGAGATATTTTCATAATCAGTAGCTCATGCTGATTCCAATGATACCACTTGTTGGTATAAACCTTTTCAGTCCTACGAACATCGAAAATAAGATAGCTCCTACGAATTGGCCTTTCCTCTAATAGCTCGGCAGTGCCGACATGTTTTTTAACATAGCTGCCACAATTATTACCAGATTTTAATAATTTTTATAGCACTGTATAGCTTAAATAGCCTGTTTTGTTATTGTAGTACTCGGCTTTAAAGTTGGACTTATAATTTTGTTGTAAAATGCAAATATCCGAATTATTTTTTAGCCTGATTTTGGGTTTTCGTTTATAGCTGTCAAACTGTAATATACAGTAGTATAAAATGTATTACAACAATATAGCACATTTAATCTTCTTTCGTTTGATACTACACACGTATAGGTGCAATGCACAGTTTGGATGAAATTTACACTTTTCGCAACGAAGCGGCAGCCATTTTTATGACGTCATTACTCGGGAGACATTCATCGACGTCCCCGTCTCTCGGCAGTTTTGGGGTCCTGGTGTCGTACCCAACAACATACTAAAAGAAGGTAACCGTATCCAGCTCTGAACTATATTCCCATAAGGGAGAGCACTAATAGATCAGATACGTAAGCCACCTACAGAGCAGCAATTGCAACCCTCAAAATTAACATTCGCTGTGGCCGAAGTCGGTCAGGACGAGCATCATCATCATCATCACTTCTGTAAATATGCCCATTTAATTTTGTAAGGCTAAGTGGAACCTATCTTTCTCATGAGTGGTGCACTTGGCCGGTCTTAAACTCGTTCCGTTGGCAGATAAGGTTGTTAAGGACGTGTCATTACGTATTATGATATGGGTATTTAAAACAAGGACCCTACAGGTTTCTTTTTACGTTTCTGACGATTGACGGACAGTTTATTTTTTAACTTTGCATTTTTTACATTATGTGGCGGGGTGTGGCGAAAGCATTAGGTCTGAAAAACTAGCACTAGTAAAATTTTAGGGACTTCTTAAAACTCATATTTTTACGAAAAAAATAAAAGCTTCTGTTATGTCAACATTTAGCTATTGGAAATCAATGTTGTTTCAGGCAGTTAATGAAATTAGACACAATTTTTTGGCAAATGATCTGGCTATCTGAATTATAAGCTTCAAAAAATGCGTTGCCGTGTGATATCAAAAATCAAGTAAAATTACGAAATGAAACATTGTATTATAAAATGAACTTAAAATTCTCTAGTTGATGAGGTTATTCGCACGTAGCTTCTTGATTCAAGATGCTGTATTTGACTTTCCGTTAGCTTTACTGCGACTTAATCGCGCGTTTGCGTGCGGCGATGAAAATATGTGAGAAAAATTGGACGTCCGAACTCGGCTTAAGGTCTATTTAGATAGAAAAATTGTGATTTCCTGTTTTTATGCAAGTGTACAGTTTAAACACAATACAATAAGCCTGTGTTTAATATTTTTTATATTTCATATTAATCCATTTCGTACAAGTGTTCACTACAGCATAGACGAGGTGAGCACTTCTTCTGAAGATTTAATCTTTGTATTTTATCTTTCGTGCTACAACCTACAACTTGCTTAATGCTGGAAAAATTTCGCATTATTTTAATGACATGGAAAAAAGGAAATTTTATGTTTACTGTTATACAATGCTATGTAACTGGTTGGAATATACAGAGTGTTTCCTGTAACATGAGCAATAAATTAAAACGTAGATTCTACTCCTCAAACAATAAAACTTTTGTTCAACAACTTTTAAAAAATATGAATTTTGTAGATTGTCTCTTTTTCATACAAACTAAATAGTATTTTTAATGTACGTTAAAATCCGTCCAATTGACATTGCTTGTCAGCCTTGTCACCCTACAGACATAATCAATATCGGAATACATTGCGTGTTCGAATAATCTTTAAAGTGAAATAAAAATCAAACCATAAGTTATTTTTAAAAGTTGCTGAACAAACGTTGTCTGGTTTGAGGAGTAGAATCTACGTTTTAATTTATTGCTCCTATTACAGGAAACACCCGGTAAATAAAATAAATTGTTATTGTCGAGGAAGTTGCTGGTGAGCTTAAAATTAACATAATTACACAAAACCTATAAATAAATATCAACTCGACTTACTCACCTCACTGTGCTGAAATAAACTACTAAATATATGACCTTTGCCCTGTCAACATTTTAAAATGTATTTAATTAGAATTGATTTCGTGTTTCTTGATTCTCTATTGAATTTTAAAATGTGGAAACACTCCCTATATCTACCGACATTTTTAAATAGAACATTGGTACGGTCGACGTCAAAAATATGTTTACACTTTTGCACCTTACTCCTTTGTAATAAGGTCTAAAAGTGTAAACACATATTTGATGACGACTGTACAGTCGCCACCAGATATATCTGAGCGGCCAGGATGCTCTGAATATCTGAACATACAATTTATCGCCTTGACAATAGAGGCGTTGTTCAGATATTTAGGACTACCTTGGCCGCTCCGATATATCTGATGGTGACTGTACAACATAACTGTATACGTCATTAGGAGAATTAAGTATATCGATATAAGGGTCAAAGTTGCGTAAATGAACATGACAGTTGGTGCGAAATAAGTGCCTATGTAAAGCAAGTATATTTGCGGTAAACTCGTGATATGTCGTAGCTAATGACATAAAACGGTATTTGTAAAATTACCTATTTATTTAAATTTAATAAATTGATTGGATTTTATACGACTAATATATATATATATATATTTTGGAACCTAATGGTAAAATAAATTTAAAAAATTAGCACTTAAATGTTTAAACCCATTGACAACATAATATAAAAAATATAAAAATATTAATCAATGTGTGATTTATGTGTGACAAAATTTGATAAAAGTTACTGAGTGATAATTATCATTTATTGAATATAGCGCCTAGATATTTTTTCTATGCAGATTATTTTAACCCAATGGACCCACAGTAAGGTCAACTCGGCGAGGATAGGATAGCAAGCAAATTCAGCATAGCTTTTTTTACGAAATGGTGACACTTCATAAAACTGTTCTAGAACAGTTCTAAAACAGTTTTATCATTTCGTAAAAAAAATAACTATGCAGAATTTGCTGTAGGTAATTGCTTGCTATCCGATCTTCGTTGTCCGACGGTTCTCGCCGAGATGACCTTACTCTTTTGTTTGTATGTTATTCTTATTTTACTGAACATTACTTCTATATTTCAGTGTTTAAGCACAACTTTATTGTTAAGATAAAAAAAAAAACATTTAATTCAAGCGTAATAAAGAAAGCGAATATAGTAAGCGATAAAGCGTGTGCACTAAATTTGTAAACACAAAATTTTTCATTGATTAATTAGGTTAAAATAATCTTTTTTATATCTATGTATGGCCATCGCAAATAAATGCCTTTTTTATTTTAGTGCTTTGCACAAAAATTCTCAAAATGGGGTTAAGCCACACGCAATGATAATAAAAAAATAGTCACTTGTAACTCACTAATCTACTCGTAAATACGTCCAGTTATACGTCTAGTTGGTTCATCAAAACACCGAGTTGTGCATTTAGCGGCTGCAAGGTATAAGTACAGTTGAGCAGCGCGTAGAGCAATTTTCACGTCACTGTGCAGTTTGTCATTATGCATCAGGATCGTGACGCCTCGAGACAACTCGCAATTATTATGTATGTAAAAGAAATTCTTTCTGGCAGCGGACAAGGAATGACGTGCAGTAGTTGGTTTGGTGTGAAAAAGCCACGATTGTGAATACTAGTGATTTTATTATAACCGTAGTAAACAGGTAAAAAATAGTTCCTAATGTTACTAAAGGGCATATAACTCGGATATTTTACGAAGTGCCATCTATACATATAGGTATAAAACTATTGTACAAAAGAGGGACTTAATGTTTTAATAATTAGTTCTTAACTTTTATCTAGAAAATTAGTTAGTAACATCAGTGATCAAATAATGGTACGGCTATCGCACAATTTCTTATCAGTCAGGCTGTTCCATCCTATATTTAATATTGGCACTGAAAGGCTTGAAGCAGCCCCGAGTCTCTTGATTCGTGGCACTTACGTCCCTTGGCTTTTTACATACTTTATCTGCTTTATCAGGTTATTTTGGGAATTGGGAAATGTATTTTATTTTAATATCCCATATTACAATTTTATTATTATTGTTATGGACACTTTCAGAGTCCTTAATAGTTTCTTATCTTTTTTATGTTTGAGGTCTCAATCTCATTTGAAGTTTAATCTGGACCGCAACCGCACAGTAGGCATTTAAAGCCATTAGATGCACTCTAACGGCTCATAAAGTTTGATTGCTAAATCCAACCTCATTCTTATCGACGCGCCCGACAAAAATGTCAAGTATTTAAACATTGATTCAGGCAAACGACTCTCCTCAGACGTCGCAATTCCCGAAGTTCACATTATTATAACAAGCTGGCGGCGCACCGGCTCGTTGCAAAGCAAACTGTGCCCACGGCCTCTCGAATACCCGATACTTTGCAGTAATGGCCGCGATCGAGGCATGCGATAACAAGCCGTCGATAGGTAAACCCGTATTTTATTTATATATCAGCTCGCTTTTTCAATAACGCTTTTTCCTTCTCGCAGCGGAAATTTTGCTCTTTTATGGTATGGGGGCTATGCTCGTTATTTACTAGGGTAATTATCCGGCCATAATGCTGAATGTTCAAGCGACAAATTGTCGCGCCAAGTGACAGTTCCCACCGATAAATGCCTCGAACTTTGTCGTTTGATTAACGCTTTGTCATGGTCATGTGTATAGACTTCTTTGTTGCGAGTGTATTTGTGTTAGGTGCCATTGAATTATGTAAACTTCGTATTGATTTCATAAGAAGCGTATGGATAATTGGTTAAATATACGAGAAATGTAAGCGCCATAATACGCATTAGGATCTAAATGTCGTATAGTCAAAAGTTACATTATAAGAACATACAGTTCTTTATTTTTATGATATCTATATGTATTCGTTTCTTAGATTTTGTCGAAAATTAATAAAATTGTTTTATATTGTTATCCAGCCATTGTTTCATACCCTACACATATTATTAAATATGCCACATAGAGCAACAGTCAATGAATTAGTTTTAAAAAGGTTACAGGTTATATATATTTTCTATTACAAACGTGGAATTTACCGTAATGTTTTGCTACATTTATATTTTTATTAGTCTAATAAATTATCATTTAAAAGTTTTCTACTTGATAACTATAGTTTATATTTTTCCATGTAATTGATGGACCTGTCCTAAACAGTGAGTAAACAGTAATTAATGGTTATAGTCAGCGTTGACGTAGAGTAAAGCCTATATCAACATGCATACGTGTAAGCTTTTTAGATACCTGAAAATTGGTAGTGTGACTAAACAATTTTCAAGTAATCTTTGTTTGTGACGGTCGCCGTGCGCCTTAGCCCCGCGTGCTCGATTCATTAAGGCTCGGCTCGCGGCATTGTTAACGTTTTAATTCACATGTCCGGCGCACGCGGCACCGTCTCCGTCGCCCCGAGACCCGGGACTGCTGGGAAATCTCACTGGAAAATTAACGCCACAATTTTATACTCCCTTTTTTTCGTTCGCGAGGCGCTTCCATTTTATTTATTTCACGCTTCGATCGCCACGCGGCGTTTAGTTAGCGCTCTTATTTTTATTTCGTTACAAAGTTTTGTGCTATTTTTTCACCAGTTATTTTGCAGGCAGAAAATCGTTGTTGTATGTTTTGGGTGCGATTTAATATATTTATTGAATATATATGATATAATTCTTTATTGATATTAATTGACATTTTAAATACAGACGTGTTCTTTAGAAAAAAAGTTGTAACTTATGCCACACCCACATATTGTTCTTGCGTGACAGTGAAATAAATACACAAACAGACAATCATGAACGAAAACATACTTCAGAAAACACACGAATATGTAAAGAGTAAAGTGAGAATCGGTTTTGTAGTATTCAAGTACCCTAAGATTTAAAGTAGCTTACGGTTAAGTCCAACATGTAGCTAACGTCAAAAATCCCATGAGAAGGTGAGCGACCTCGTAAAATATGAGTTATAGCCGTTTGTCTAGTTAGATTGTGAACACAGCAAAAAGTTAATTGTTTTGATTGCCAATACACAAACACGGCCGTCGCTCCGTGGCAAGTTATCGCCATAGAAAAGCGTCCGATCTTAATTAGTTTTCACCTCTTTGAAGACGCCTAGCGCGATATGATCTCTCCCTTGTTACAATTTGTTTTCCGTTGGCACTGTTCAAAGCTGTTACCTTTTTGTTTCACCTGTTTTTATTTGGACGTTAGCCGGTGATGTATGGTGATTGGCTCCCTTGTCCCGGCTGTGTATCTTGTTTATCATCGTGATAATCCTCTCGTCGTTTGCTCGAGAAATATTTGAATGCCACGAATGTACCACTTCCACGCTCTGACGTTTGATTTGTTTATTGATAATTTTTATTGAAACATTTAATTGAAACAATATAAGTAGTTTCTAGTACAGTGACCTGCATTACGCGCGATATCTAATTGTATCTGGTAACATAGCTGATGAAAAATGTTCTATTGTTAAACGGTAAGTGAGATAAGGGATCCTTGCTTGTAAATTTAACTGAGCGGCGATGATTCACCGTTCTTAACCGCGGTTTTATTCGGTCGTGATTACAAGGCGGCGCTTGGCTCCGTCGGTCCTGTTTCCCAATTTAATATTTACTGCCTTGTAAATTGTATTCTGCCCATATTGAGTGCAGTGTTTATTTTGAGTAATTTATTTAAGTGTATTTTTACTGAACCACCCTGTGGTTTTAAACTGTGATTATTTGAGATTTTTTTATTTGTGTTTTTTTGTTATCTTATTTCTGCTATGTTTATTTATCACAAAACTGTACATGTTTGAAATTGTAGACATCGGATTTTTTTACTGCGGCGCCATGTTAAAAAGTTCCTCTAACATTTTGGAGCTTTAAGAATTGTATTTTGATTCCATTAATTAGTCTAAACTAAACCTACTTATTACCAAAAAAATGGGATAATGGATCTCTCAGCATTGCTTCGTCTTTTTCTAAATTAGCGATTACTGCCTTAACGGTATTAAAACAGAAGTACATTTTTGTCCGAGAGCATTTTTTAATTCTCCTCAGGCGTAAGTCGACAACAGGGGCAGGGAGGAGTCCACGGCCCTCGATAAACAGGCGCAGCGGCCGCGGCAAATTGAAACCCGACCGAGTGTGAAATCACTCCGGACTGGCTTCCTGTCACTACACCGACGACATATCTAATACTTCGCCTCTCTGAATTTTAACGGTCTCATAAATTTGAACTCTAATCGACCGACTATTATGTGTCGATTGTACTTTCACAATTATGTCACGGGATTGTTTATTTTAGTCAGTGTAATGATTGCGTTTTAGGAGCGTTTTAATGTTGTGATTGATGGGTACTGTAAAGCATGCTTAACGATTTCAAATACGGACATGCAATCGTGCATTTGGAGATTTTCGAGGCAAATGCCTGCAGTTAAATCATTTGATTGAAATACAAGTATTGGGCTCCTTAATTCTGTATAGTACCTATTACTATTTTAAAATGATTAAGTTTAATGAAACGAAAATGAAATTATGTACACGTTTAGGAAAATTAATTCAATTAAGTACTTAGTGGTTTTTCATGAATTTATTTTTATTTTTCTTTAATAAACCTAGTGAACTTATTTAAGGCCAGTTTCAATTACCCATATACCATATTCAGTTATTCATATCTTTAGCAATTTAAGCATTTTAAGAAACACAACGAATTGTTTTACTAAATATTACTAATTTATATTGCTTACTTTCTTCTTTGTTAGATAGCTACTTATTACACATTAGAAATATTTGTTTATAAAGCTCAGGTACACAATATGTCAGTTTATTAAAGACTGTCATGGAATAGAACCAATTTACATATATGTAGCTCCCAACACTTTCTTACGCTACGTGCTTACGTGAAAAGTAATAACGCCATCAAAATTGAATGAACTGTGAAATCGCGGCGAACTTTTCCAAATGTCGTAATGAGCGTGGCAATTTGTTTTTCCTTACAAATGGGTAGTCGTTCTCACCTGGCGGGCGCAACAGTTGGGGTTTGGTATAAGTTATGAGCAGAAAGCTGTCTTTCTTTGAAAGGTTGGTTAGCGTTGTTGATACCCACAACGTTTTTATTTGCAGTAGAACTTGTTGGCAATATATTGTAGTATATAGTACGAATATAAAGCTAGATTAGCTATTTTTACCACAACCCCTACGGTTTTTATCGTAGGTGAACAAGACATACCGTCAGATGACAACCAAAACTCGTTACAAAATCATCTTTATGCAAACGCCTGTGACTCATGCCGCTCCCGCGCTGTAGCTCGACTCGACGGTCATTGTAGCGGTACATCGAGTTGCGACACCGCGCTTCATCATCCGCAGTCGCTGTCACAGCTCGCTCTTCATCGGCAAGTTTGTTCTGTCCTTTGTTGTTCTTGTCTAGAAAATTTATAGATAAACGCCATCAGTTACAAAATCATCTTTATGCAAACGCTTGTGTCTTGCGCCGCTCCCGCGCTGTAGGGCCCTCGACTCGACGGCCATTGTTGCGGCACCTCGAGCTGCGACACCGCGCTTCATTATCCGCAGTCGCTGTCACAGGTCGCTCTTCATTGGCAAGTTTGCCCTTTGGAATTTGTTGCTCGTACTCGTATTGGTTGTACCTTGCAGTTTTTCTATTAAGATAAAAAAATTCAAATATAATATTTAAAATATCTATTATGAATTAACGTTAAGGTTAAGGTTCAGGCATGATTCTATTTGAGAATTGCACTCAACTTTAAAATGCAAAAGGACTAGGTAACCTGAGAATGAAGAAATTGTACTATTACTCTCTTCTGATAGTATTTTTACAATAGACATACTTACCAACAACAACGTAATAAACTATCTAATAGCAATAATCATTTGATAAAAGTTAAAATATTGACAGAAAGAGCTGTTAACTAAAACTAATTTAAGTGGAATGATACATTTGTCACTTAGATGACGTTATTATCTATCAAATATAATGGTACCATCTTAATTTTGGGTCGTTTGATGGATATCGTATTCCATTAAGGCGGCGGGTTGTCTTAATTTACTCGTAGTTGATTGTAAGTGGTCTACAGGTTGGTTCTATCAATCAAGAGCGGTCGGCGACGCGCGACAAGACACTATCGCTTCTGCTGGCACGGATTGATCGTGTTGGCCGACACCTTTTATCAAATTCATTATTGGATTGCTTGAGATTATAATTTGTGATGGCGCCAACCCTAATTTTAGACTGATGACGCATTTTGTCCACAAGCTGCATTTTATGAAATCGTTAAACTTAAACGTTAATGACATATAGTAAAAACAAGCATACCCTTTCAATTTAAGTTCGGTATACGGTAGAATATAAAATTTGTAACGACTTAGCGGGTATTTTATTTATTTCAATTCAAAAGAGAAGAAAGTTGAATGTCAATCTTATCCTGTTAAACTTTCCACCTCTCTGCAGTATAATTCTTCGATTCTCAGGACCCCCGCCAAGAATCCAACTTTAATCACTCATATTTATGTATTTTTTTTATGATTCGCGTTAATGAACGTCGTACCTACTTCAAATTTTTATTGACCTCCATATACACGACTCATAAGAATTACGTTAAAAGTGTAGTAAAGTTTTTAAAATGTAATTTTTTTATGGCGAAAATATTAAGTTTGATTTACGACGTCCTTTAAATCTTTCCAAGTACCTACTTTTTTATACCAAAATTAGGTAACAATTTTGATATTGTAAAATAATTGAACATTATGATTCAGAATTGAGAAGCGTTTGCTCGAGCTCCCGTTTGGGTATTTCTAATTTATCTGTTTAAGATGGAATACTGAGGCGTAAAATTGTAGGGCAGACAAGATGATTTTCGCGTCATCCAAACATAAAGGCTGTAATCGTTGCGCATCGAGTGGAACTAATACGGGAGAAATGGAACGAGATAGGAGCTAAGAAGGATCGTAGAAAATAATTTATCCGCGACGGTAGAACAAAGGCGGGCCACAATGGAACAAAAGGTCCGGAACACGCCGGTTTGCTCTCTGACGGTAGTAGCCCAATACAAGGAATCGATTGGATGTAATGCCAATGAAGGGTTGCTTCCGCCGTTGAACGTGAGCCCATTATTTTTTTTAGTTATTTTCTTAATATGCTTTGGGAGGTTTACCGATTTCGTTATTGCTAACTAGATAAACTGACTGAACCATCTTTTTTTAAACTTTCCCCCGCAAAGCAGGAAATTCAGTGATAGTTGCTTAATTAAACGTTATGAGATCACGGCATATTTATTAAATTATAATTTACTTGTGTTGCGCTATAACGTAAGTACCTAAGAATGATTCTCTTAGTTACCAGTTGGTTATAAGCTTTATTTCAGGAAGTTTTAACGTGCTCCTCGTGAGCAGAAAGTTTTAGGAACTCACCGTCTATAATTTGACATCAAAAAGTAATATTTATTCGAGATGTCCCCCTCTATTTGAGTTGAAGTAAATTGTTTATTAATTGCGCCATAAAGAAGCCGAGCAGACGTCTTTTCATTTGATATAGTCTGACTTAATTTTCATAAAAAAATAACGATGTTTTTCAATTAAAAGAAAATTACATATAACTTTTAAGTTTTCGTTTTTAAGGTTCCTTATCGAACGACAACATACTGGCAACAACGGAGCCTTTATATTTGTAATTTAACCTTTTTTATCTGATATGTTACAGTCAATTTATAGTTAATTTGCTAAAAAAAAACAATTTATATTTACGGTTTCCAAACGCAAAATAGAGGATCTATGATATGAGTGTAGATAAAAACTATGTTTTATAAGAGGACGAAGTATGATGGTACGGAACCCGTGTAAAATGCGTTGTATGACACGCACCTGGCCGTTTTTTTACTACTTTAATGGCCACTTCTTTATTATTTTATAAGTGCCTAATAATAATCACAGCCGTTTCGTCGCATATAAAGGAATAACTAGATGTTCTCATGTGGTATTAAAAAAACAGTTTTAAAACTGAATGCTTCGATCGTTAACCATTATTACAAAATAAAGAAAAATGGAATACGCTTTTACAATGAAAATCAAGACGCTTTTTTATTATGTGGCTATGACATAAACTTTGCCTTTACGAAATAAATAAATAAAGTCGCTGGTCTATACCAACCGTGTAAGTTTTTTTAATTATTAGCCGCGTATGTTTGGAACTTCAGGTACAACTTCTTCACCTTTTATACTGCTTGTAAAATATATCAGCGAAACGGAAATTGTTTTCCTACCGGATTAAATTACTCCTGCATCGTGCAAACAGCGATTCCCTTAGAAATTCGAGGAGCGATAGTGTCTAGGGCTGCGCGTGATGCTCGCCGAATTATGTCCCGCGATACGGCTCTCCGTGCATCCCGTACTATCCCAACTGTGCCACAACCTTACTATTTTCTATTCATTATTATCGGATCACTGGTAAAATGATAGAAGATTAAATGGACAGACATGGCGTGTTTTTGCTTACATTTGCTACGTATTCTTAATACTTTAGCCTGTTTCGTAACTTTATTGCCATATAACTAATTCAGCTTTGTTTTGTTTCAGGTACTTACATCTCGTATTATAAACCGAAGAACTCAAAGAGTTGTTTGAAATAAACTCGCACGGCTGTCTAAGGTTTGATGTCCAGTTTATCAGCATCTTTATATTCATATTGGACAGAAGACTAAGTGGAACTGCTGGACAAAGGCAGAAGAGCCTCCACGGTCCACAGCGAGCGCTGGTGGTACGCTATCCTCTTCAATCGGTTTCCTGGAATTGTTCTAAATATTAATCCATTTTGTTGCATTCTGTGGAATACAATATTAATCTAAGGTTACTGGTAAAAGATACGCCCGCCCTCGCCGGGTTCGCACGAACTGTGCGCGATATGCGAGCATTCTTACCCGGTACGATTTATCTCGTGTTCAGATTACTCTGCCCCTACATAGAACTAGATACTGACCCGTGTTTGTTTCTTCTGAAAATTTATTTAATAATGGGAGCATAAAGCAAGATACGCTGTAGTCGATATAAATGTTTCTATGAGTATGAACTGAATTTATGAAATGTTATAAATTAAATTCAAGGTAAAATTATCTACTTAAATGTATGTAGGTAAAAAACGCTTTAAAGTAAAGAACGCTGTAAAGTGCAATCACGCAAGACTGAAAAAATCTAGAATACAGATTTTCATAAAGTCTGACAACGTAGCATTGAACTTGATATTGACCACACATTGAGCACTAAAGTCGCGATGACAACGTGTGCGATGCGATCAAATGCTTCTGATATTGCAAGCAGCCCCTAGGATTAGGTTACCATTTCCAATAACGCGCAACGGTGGCATATGCACTGCATACCTTAACTGCTTCGCTTTGACGGAACATTCTATGAAATAACATCATCCTCAATTTGAGCAAAAAAATCTAAGGTATCGCTTAAGGATAGATAGAAGGAGGAGGAAGGAGATAGGTATATAACGTAAAAGTGTTGTATCCTTGTACCTATCCCACGGAGAAATTAGCAGTGTTTTTCGAAAACGTTATCATCAGTCCCCCAAGTAAGGCACGGGCCATGGCGTCGTGGCTCTATCTGGCCAATCTGGCCGTCGTAAATAACGCATCGGGGCACACGACGTCGCCGGAACGTCTCTCTTTGGAACATAAATCTCGTTAATGAGCGACGCTGATCGTGCACGGGATTAGATCGCGCGGCTACCGCGCCGATACCGCGCGGGGCGATCGGAACATCGAGGCGTACTTAAAGTTGCAAATTACCGAAAGTGAACTTAATGCCTTCATTATACTCTCCCGTGGATCACGCTTGCCAAGTTTAAGTAGTATCGTCGTATGACTATGGGAACTTCTGGAGCTATTAGGGACCATGAAAGTCATACAACTTTAGGAATATTTTCTAATTAAGAAAGTGGAAAAACTATTTTTTCTGTGTATTACTGCAATAGTGTGATTAATTAATGTTGCCAGTAACTAGGCCAATACTAAAATATAGTCTGTACTGTATTTTCATATTCATAATAATGTAAATAAACAATAGCAGCAAATTATTAAATCATAAATACATTTGACCAAAACAACCTAATTTTGTAGCGAACTATTGTTAAGTATTGTAATTAAATTATATTAACGATCGTGCAGCAGGATAACGTTTTGCTAACACACTTAAAAATAATGATTGATCTAAATTACGGCAGTATCACATTTTATAGTTACAACATATTCGCCATAAACCGGAGCATCTCAAAAAGGAATCTCTAATTGAAGTGATCATTCCGCCGCGCGTACGATCGAGTTAAAAATGTATCGATTTATGAACTAACGAACTGTTGGAGCACACGTGAAGCGCAGCGGGACTGGGAACTAAGTGAACGCATCGCAATTATGACGTCATTACACTAATGAAAGTCAGCGTATTGCGGAGTTCTATGTGTGGTTATAAGCTGTGTGTTACTACAATTTTTTTTACTATTAACAACATATCTAATCAATTTGGAGTTTAAGGTAATAAGATTCCACTTTTAAGGATGTACGAGAAGACATTTTTTTTTTCAAAACCATTTATCATCAATTTTCACTTCAAGCCTGACCTCGATTACGTGGTAGTCCTATTCCAGTCAAGGTGATAATCTAATCCAATGAGTTCCATACTAATAAGATACTTTCATCGGTTCACATCAGGGCTAAATCGAGCTTAGATGCGCAGTTATTATAGTTTTCTCCTTATTATAGTTCTGCGCGTGTTCCAATTTCAGGGTTTTACCCGTGGTACCACGGTTTTTGTACCACGGGGGACCACGGGATTTTTTTCCCCGTATTTTCCCCGTAGACCCCACTGCTCCAGTTTTAAGTTATCTTTTTGAATACGAAACTGTCCGTGGGCCCACGGGTCATTCCTCGAAAATAAATATTTCCCGTAGTCCCACAGCAATAGATATGTCATAAATTCCGCCTCTAAATACTATTCTTTTTTTAATAGGCAAGGTAGGTTTTGGTTTTTTTTTTTTGCTGTGCCTTTAAATACTAGCAAATGAATACCTTTCTCGAGCAGTGGGTCTATGGGGACAAAATTAGTACTCGTGGATCCACTGAGGGTCATAGCAGTGGGACCACGGTTAATACCCGGTTCTTTTCAATTACCCATAGTCCCATTTCGGTGTTGTGGGTCTACGGAGAATTTTTTTTACCCATGGTCCCCCGTGGTACAAAGGCCGTGGTACCACGGTTAAAACCCGCCAATTTCAAGCCTTTTAAAAACTGGCCAACGCCAGAAAACATCACCCATTCGCCACCTATATAAAGATAAGCAAATAGTAGTCTGCCTGTACCAATGTTACTTGAGAAGTTTGTAAACGTGTATCAGAATACAGTACAACATCAGGTAAACTAAAGGGTTTTGTACAGACGAGCGGAGCCAGTAATCCAGCTTAGAGGAAAGGATTACACGTGAATGTCTAATGCTTCGTTTGCCGCTAATACCACCGTTATTTGATCCTTTCGCGTCTTAGTGGGAAAACACGACGAGAGGGCGCGGGCGAGTCAAAGCTCAACATTCAGATGGGGGAAAGTGGGGAAGGAGTTATTTGTGTTTTGGTCTACGGGATGGTAAAACTATTGGGCTAAAATTAATGCGAAAAAATTGCCATTAAAAGCAAATATCTCATCGATTGAAGGAAGTTCCATAGCTGTGGCTAAGATACTAAATCATAATAACAAAAAAAAATAGGTAAACTAACTCATTAAGTAAAATGGGGATACATAGTCCCCAATACTTTGCTTAATTAAAAATACCTAAAAGCTTATAGACGCTGGCACGTTAAACTCCAGCTGCTTGAAATGTAAGACATGGAAAAGAAATAGACTTAAATTTACAAATATACACGCATACCCTCGAAAATCTCTACTCTATCTTACTACGCCAATGGAATACGTAATTAGAACCGCAATCGCTCTCGCCGCCTCTTTAAATCTGCGCTTAAGGTGGGTTCGGTTGCAAATTATTGTTCACGCCACAATAGGAGACGTTGTACAGAATTCAACAATGCGTACTCGGTTCTGTGCCTTAAACGACTAGGTGGCATTAGTAATGGGGAAGGTAAGAACATCGGCATGCGGCTCCGGTGCCGAACATAGATTGTTTGTTTACCAGAATCAATATCTTGCACCATCTGATGGTTACTCAACTTATCTGCTTGTTTGTCTTGCTCAAGTCAAGTGTTACATTCTTACTTTACGATCTTATGATTACATATTTATACGCGCGCGCCACAATCCACTGCGGATAGTGGCTCTTTTTGAAACGACGAAGTTGGTAAGATATAAATGGTATATACTCGTACATAGTCGTATCAAACATAATGTGTCTTATTTAAAATCCGCTTTTTGATAGATATTGTTGGTCAGTTATTGTCATTAGCAAGCTCGATAGCTAACTACGGTGGCTCAGCTACTCAAAGAGGATCTGGACCTCCGACACAGACGACATTAATCCCTATTTTGACCTACTTCAAACCAGATGAATATTATCTTAAGAGCGTTCAAGTCTTTGAAGGCATCATCGCCTTCTCATCTCAGCTGCCTGTTATTAGATACTTCGCATAAATTAAATCTTGATATGGTGTTAACGTACAAGACTGCTACCTAAAAACAGTTTTTGGTGAACGCACATGTTACAAAATCCATTTCACTTTGCAAACCCTTAAGAAGCGGCTATATCAATCCCATTATAATTATGCTGATTTTATTAACAAATTAATGGTAGGAGATAAGAACAGTGTTTAATTTGACGCCATATCTTCGGCGCGTAAGATGTGAGGGGACAGCAACAAGGCGGCCAACAAGCCATTGTTTGCAAATCGCAACAAGGAGCGTGCACTTATCCCGTCTCGAACCACTAGTGGAGACTAGACATGTGCGCCGCGCCGCCGCGCCGCCGCCGCCGACGATTTTTCCACGCCGCCGCCGCCGATGATTTTGACCGGCGTAAAATCGGCGTGGCAAATTTTAAGTATTTTAATGCCCGGTAACGGTAAATGACTAATGAGTGGCCAGTATACTACGTATTTTTGAAAGATCTATTGCTTCTTGACTTATCCTTTGCCAGTTACATCAAATGACGTCATTTAGATGTTTTTGGATTATAGGCTTTTATTTGTTTTGTTTATTGATTATCTATCTTCTTTAATTTATCTTTCGTCTTAGGTTAGGTTATTCACAATATTTTTATAAAAGTAAAATACAAAAATAGATCAAAAACATACAAAAACAATAAAAATATTATAAAAACCTAACCTAGGGATCCGCCGACAACGGAGCAAGGCCCAGGCTGCCAGTGGTCAGGGTCGCATAGAGGGGAACCTTCGGACTGTGCGCGCCGTGTCTAGGATTACCGCCATCTGAATCTGACCCTTGAACCAACCTTAACCCCGAAACGAAAGTCTTTCGAGAAGTTGGCCGAGCGAGACTCTTCGCAATGAAAGCATACGCAAAAGCTACTGTCGGTTCAATAATCGCCAAACCGAATCAACCTGGAACATGGCGGTTACCTCGTGAGCCAAGTCTAGGTACTTGCTGGATTTGTCTTTCTCAATTCTCCTTTCACGTGGTTCTCGTGACGGTGATGTCGACGAGCATTGCCCTGCGAGCGATCTATCAGCACGATATCAGGCTTATTGGTAGCAATAGTTCTGTCCGTGATGATATATTGATCTTAATAGAGCGTGGCTCGACCATTTCCGAGGACTGGCGCAGGTGTGTACTTGTAGTATGGCACTTTGTGATCGCAAACGCCGTACATAAAAGCAACCTGCTGGTTTATAACCCTAGCTACGAGATTATGTATATGCAAGTGCTCGCCGCTAGCAAGATGAGAACAACCGGAGATGATATGCCTGAGTGACTCTCCGAGACGGCGACAGGATATATTATTGATTCGGGCATATAATGCCGGTTTTACATGCCCTAGTCATCATTCCTTCGTCTGCAATTGCACAGGCGAAACCCTCGGTCACCGACGCGAGCAGGTCTAGGTGTTCCGTGAGGGCTCTGTAGAACCGCCCGTGTAGCTCCTTACTCTTCTTTTTTTTTGTTAAATGCCCCTTAAGTCAAGTTTGATGTTGGGATCCTTGTTAAATCGAGGGAACTATTTAAGGCCACTATCTAACTTTGCGATACGGTATCGGTGCACTAAAGGATGTTCGATATATTTTTTTACCGATTCCTTACCGAGCGTCTATATTTGAATGCAGGCTTCCTGATTGGCGCGGGCTACACGGTGAGAGTGCGGCATATCGCAGGCAGGGTCACGGTGTAAAAACCTGCATGCCGAGCTCGCACCGCGTGAAATTTCGTGAACAAAATGGCGGCGGCAAGGGCCACGTGAATTATTTTGGTTACCGATGTGAAAAAATATCCAATTTTATATAACTAGAACTGAACCAACTATACTAGAATCACTAGAATGCATCTTCTTCATCTGACATCCCATCCTTGTCTTTTAGAACTCAACGTACAATTTTCTCTCACGAATTACAAATGCGGAATCAGTCGGTTTTGCACTTATTAACTTCAGGGCTTTTTGTGTTATCGTATTCGATGTTCAGGCAAGTGGTGTAGCCAGTTCTACATAGATAAAACAAATAAATATGTCTATATAAGTCTATCCTTTGTAAAATTTTCTAAAATCATGTTTTGTATTTAAAATATGCAAAGTTTGCTAGACAATCATACATTGTTAGAGATTTGGGGAGTTCTATTTATGCAGGTTATACTTAATAACTCAGTAGGCTTCGATTTAGAGGGTATTTTGTCAATTTTCCCAAAAATATTAAAAATATATACCACGCCGATTTCACGCCGATCACGCCGCCGCCGCCGGTCAAAAAACGATCGGACGCCGCCGCCGATGATTTTGGCATCGGCGCACACCTCTAGTGGAGACGCACAAAGCAAATTACCCAAGTGTGAAAAGGAAGGAACAGGTGACTTGGTACTGCTGCAAGAACCCCTTATTTTAGGTACGCACCGCATCGAAAGATGGCAAATTTTATAGCCCAATTTAATAATATACCCCCTCTTTTAACTGGATGAAGCGCCGTGCTTGCTATAGTTTTTCCGACGATCCGGCGATATTTATTGCAAAGTATGAAAAAGTGGACTTTAGTTGAGTACAAAGAGAGCGTGTTTCGAGATTCGGCGTCGTGAGAGGCGGCGGTTTTTGCCCAGCCTACGGGCTGACTCGCCGCCGTGTTTTGCGCTCGTTTGGGCAAAACTGTAAGACCCTCAGATCCTGTCACCAAACGATATTAGGTGGGTTGTTTCTTATAGGTACATAAAACGGATGACGATATTATGACTAAGGATGACACTGCCAAAATGTAGACGCATGAATTGGTCGTATCCTTGTAGTAAATATGTGTGTTTACATACATACATACATACAATCACGCATATTTCCCAAAAGGGGTAGGCAGAGATCACGGATTTCCATTTGCTACAATCAATGTAGCAAAACAGTTCTCCGTGAGCCGCTTCTCGCCCCCGTGAAGAACGAGACGTGATGGGTGGCGTACCGCATGTGGATGATTATTAATTAAATGAATCACCACAGCGTTCCCACGAGTAGTAGGGATCAGAGGTCCCCTTATCCCTTAGTCGCATCTTACGACACCCGCAGGAAGAGACGGGGTGGCACTATTCTAAAGCCGGGGCAACACAGCTATGTGTGATTGTGTATGCATATTCTATTTAGTTTCATTTTCTATCTTACCTATTCGTAACCTACAATCGGAATAGTTGACTAGTAGCTTTTATACGAATATACCTATATAATACCTGTGCATATATTATGTCTATTAATTTTATCTTAAGACTGCGTCGACCGTCCAGTGGCGCCCTCATTAAGGGGATTGTGTTTCCGAATCAACGAATCAATTTCTGTATAATCCCTCGTGTTAAGTTTTATCCCTCTGCAGTCGAAGTAAAGTAATTAAACAACTTATTTTTAATAACTATCTATCAAACAATCTAGCGTTTCTCAAATTAGTGAATTGGAGTCATAAAAAAACAAGTAGGCCCACTTATATATCAATGATTAAAATGGAAACATCTTGGCTACCTAAATAACTGAACTCAACCATGGAACGAAAATAGCAAATCGCTTCCACTACTAAAGCACGACGTCCGGCTCGAAATAAAGCTCTGGCCAACAGACGTTACATTTCCCCGATGGCGAAAAACAAACAATGAGGGAAAAACAGTGTCCGTAACCGTGTTGATAATCCTGGCAGACGTTCAGGATGTCCGGCGGACGGCGGGACGGATCGAGGCACGCCGGCAGAGATAGGCTAGATTGTCGCCGCTGATTCTCCGGATAAAGAATCTTTGCGCTTCTACAGATAACTACGAGTGTTTTACGCTATTGTTAATGTGTTAGTAGGTTTCATTTATTCTTGCTGGCTTTTATTTAGCTTGCGATGCGTGTCGGTTTGTTAAAGCGATTCGAAAACGAGATTTAAAGCAGTTCCGATGCGAGATTTATCTGGAATTTAGTACGAGTACACTATAGTTATTTATCAAGATAATGTTTTTGTGTCAATTAGGAACATTTGCTAAAAATGCAACCCCATTGGTTAAGTTGATATTGTTACCTCCGGTATTGAAACAAGCCGTACATTTGCTTTGCTTTTATTAGTTTGCTCATGTTCTACTCAGTAGTATTTATAACCAAAGAACTCGTGTTTATTATTAAATTTAGTAACTAGTTCGCATTTTGAGTATTTACCTATAGGTTTCCTGATATGTGAGGATATGTGTACCATTTTAGGTAAGTACCCTAAATTTATACCAGTTGCTTAATCAAAATACAGACCGTAGATTTTTTACATGTAACATGGGTAAACGTCGTAAATACGATAGACTAGACCTCTTAGGACAACAAGTTTCATTACTTTACTCCGTATAATAAATACACCGAGCTGGTATACCACACCGACAAAATAATCAAAGTTCAATTGGAACAAACATTAAATTAAAAGCTCAATGTCGAACAGATACGAGTAGGCTATCTGTTCCCGCTAATTGATTTAACATGTCCCTGCATGGTGAGCGCTAACAAAAACAATGCCCCCGACCGTGTTGTCTTATCATTGCTACCGAGTATTATTTGCTTAGTTGAGTACGTACCATCGACGGTAAGTCAACTGACTAATACTAAGCTTTGTTGCATTGAGATAACGTCCACCATTGTTCAGTAAACTGTGTTAATAGTAGTACGTAACGTTTCGTACATACTTGTCCGCTGGCGGTCTCTTTGTCACTTAGTGGAGCGTTTCAAAGCCAATCGCTGTGTGTTTTTCCTGTTAAAACTAGTATGTACGCTTCTAATACTCGAAAATTGTATTGTTTGTTAGAAAACAACGCACTGAAAAAAAAGGATAACAAAACTACTTTGGCTATTTCATCAATAACCAAAGTTTGGTAAAGAGTTAATCAAGTTTATTTGTTAATAACACATGGTTTATGTATAAATAACAAAACATTTTGGTAAGAATTAGCCTTAGTTTTGTGGTCACTATTTTTAGGTTACTGGTAGACGAAATTTGGTTGCTTGTAACAAATTATTTTTTTCAGTGCGAGGTCGAGAATGTGCATTAGCGTCGGATATAAATTTAGAAGATAAGAATAAAACTAATGCGTAAAATTGTGTGGTTAATCTTAGATATATTTTATGAAAAACTTCACATTAAACTTCTGCAAAGTGAAATTTTATCCACTAATGCTAACCAATTTCACGACCGCTTTATTTATCGAGTTCCCAACTAAAACTGATCCCATAATACCGCTAGTTTAACACAAAACAAATTAATTAACCCTTAAAGTTCCCCACACTTTTCTCCCTCACATAAGCTCCTATATTCCACTTAGCCACCTCATATGTAGTTAACGGACGCAACATTAATCCTTCGTGAAACTCCAGAACTTCGGAAGCCGGGTCGTCAACGCGTTATCATGCATGTACAATTAAACAAACAGCAGTTTGTGGCGGCATAGCTTTTGTTTATCGTTTAACTCTACGCACAGCCGAATCTCTTAATCCTAAACAAATATCGCTCGCAGACGGCTCGGTTCCCCTATAAATTTTCTATCTCGCTTCTGTTGAAAACGCTATAGCGACATACAATGAGAAACGGTAAAGTTCCGATTAAATCGGTCGGTCGCGGGCAATAATATAAACAACTGATTAAACCGGACCCACAGTTACAAAAGGAGACATTAGTTAAGGGCCAGTCTTTGCTGCGTTGCGAACCGATAATAGTAGGAAGTGATAGCGGAGAAACCTTACTGGAAAACTAGCACGATACGTTTAAACTACTGTAACGAGGGTCTTGATTACTAAGCAACTTGCCTTGCTTGTAGTGCCTAGTGTTTTACTTTTATCATTAAAAATAATTTATTACATATTTAAGTGTACTATTTCTTTGAATTTAGTAGAGTATAATCGTGTTGCACGATTTGTATAAACCACTTAAAGATGCTACCCTGAATATAAATGAGCGAAGAAAAGGGGTGAAAGGGCAATTATACAGCTATCTGGGGCAGGTTAGCGTTGCAGCGATAATTTCCCGAGGAGTGAGAGGGAGAAGGTATAATTTTTCCGGTGCTTCTCGCTCTTTGGGCAGAATGAGTACCTGGAGGAGTTTATGGTAGGTTTTCAAGCTCCATGGGGCGGGTGCTCGTAATTAGAACAAGAGATGCGCAGCCACGCGGCGCGGGTGTTCTAAGTTACAAGAAAAGCACGAGTAACGAATTTTCTATCTGTATCTCGTTTACGTTACAAGCAAGAAGCACAGACAGAACACTCCATACTCGTTCTCGAAAACGTCAATGTTATAAGTCATGGTAAGCGTAAAGGTCTTGTGTATTAGGATCACCACGGCGTTTTAGTGAGATACTGGCAGAACCAAGTGATTAAGGTTCAGTCCTTATGGATACTTGAAAGGAAAATTTGCCTGGCAGTAGATGTCTTTTGGCTGAGATGATGATGATTAAATCTATTTTTCCAACGCTTCCGTGCTCAAGTCTATCATAATTAAGTAAATATCAACTTATTTGTCCTGCCAAAAATGAGTCTATCTACAGAAGCAGGCATGTTGTAGATAGGATGTAATGTAACTTCTGATAAAATTATTATTATCGTAAGGTCGATTTGCGTAAAGATGATCCCTCAATATTTTGTCTATTATAAATGAACCCCGTGACGCAGACACTAAAAGATTTATTATAATTAATTACGAACTCACTGAACTAGGCTCACAACTGTAATTGACTGAGGAGCCGAGCGTAGCGAGACGACGAACGTCTCCGTTTTCACTGGTACGACGATTTGGCATTTTGATGTGTGTGTATTGGTTGGTTGGTCAGTGTCGGTCTAGAGGTCGCATTTTTCATCCGATTTCGATGAAACTTGGCATGTACGTTACGTTCCTTGATTTCTCTCTTTGCCTAGCCTTTTTCCCATTTCATTTGGGGTCGGCTCTCCTCGTCATTCTTCGCCAGGTGTATCTATTCTGGGTCGTCGAGACATCTAATTGGGCTTTCTTAAGGTCGTTGTTAATGACGGACATCCAGGTCACAGGGGGTCTACCTTTGCGTGATAATTTCGGACCGGTGTCAATGCTTAGGACCTGTCTAGTCATATGATCATCTGGCCTTCTCATCACATGACCTTACCACTTTAAGCGTGTTTCGGTGAGCTTATCTTCTATTGGCCGGATCTTAAAGCTGCCGCGGATATGGTCGTTTCTCACCCTATCAAGTAGAGTGACACCGCCTGCCCACCTCAACATCTTCATTTCCGTCGTGTGCAGTTTTGTGGTATGAACCTTTTTCATAGGCCAGCACTCAGCCCCGTAGGTAAGAGCTGGACGAATTGCGGTTTTATACACCTTTCCCTTTACACGCACCGGCATTCTGCTGTCGCATAGCACTCCCGAGACGTTACGTTCCTTGATTTATTTGCCAAAAATTGTCGAGCCATTTTTTTGATTAGGGGGAAAGGGGGAAAGTTTGCTGTCGCGTTATTTATGTTATCCAAAGTCTACGGTTCACAGAACCACTAGTTCACTTATCAACTCGGTACATCACCTGCGGACTTGGCGATTGTAGCAAACTTAACCAAATAGGTGCATATCTAATGCCAGGAGCACGATTGATAATCAAATGGTAATTGAGTTCCGCTGTCTTGTCTGCGGCTATGGAATGACTAATAATAGTTATTGCATTTATATTACTTAAGTAAAAAATAGGAACATATATTATCTGCCTGTCATTTTCTGACCCGTCCAACCCTAAAAGTTCATACCTTGCGACGCCTCTGTATATACAAACAGCGCTATCGCGGCGCGCACTCGCTAATTTGCGTCGACTACCCGCCGTCCGTCCGACTTCTGGCCGCGATTACGTGACGCAGACACCGAAAGATTTATTATAATTAATTACGAACTAGGCTCACAGCTATCTTCACTTATCAACTCGGTACATCACCCGCGGCCTTGCGATTGCATCAAACTGAACCAAATGCATATGCAATTATCGGAGCGCGATTGGTAAATAGTTGAGTTCGCTGCCGACTCGTGCTGCCATATGGTTTCCTTGAACAAGGGAGGAATGCGTAATGCATTTCCCAATCCAACAAAAAAAAAAAGAAAAAAGACGTCGTTAGGTAGATGCAAAAATCGCCTTAGTGTTTTAATTTTTCCTATTATGATTATGAAAGTTAAGTTGCTCACAGAGCCATGGAACGCTGCATGATTGGTATATCTCTTCGCGATAGAATCCGAAACGAGGAGATCAGGCAAAACCGAAAATGGGAGAGGCGTATGCCCAACAGTGGACGCATACTCGCTTAAGAAGAAGATGATGATGATTATGACAATAAACATCACTTTACTCGTCTGCTCGTACTATCGTAGTCATATGAAATAGCAATGCCTATATAACAAGTCGGCTCGCGACACCCGGCGGGTCGCACCGGACGGCCGCAGCGACGCATCTACATTAAGATAATCAAATGTCCGTGCGTTCGTTAGTTAATTAAACACGATACGCCCATCGTCGCGATCGCTCCGATTAATGGCGTCAATTAAGCTAATCAACTCCTCGCGGATTTACGTCCATCCGAGACACGACAACCGTTTTAGGTGCTACATGATTTGATTGGAAAAGTGCTGATTCGATTTTAGATAATTCAGGGGAATTGGTAAAGACGAATAAAAGTATATTAAAAGTGAGATGCTCTTCTCCTATATAAATTAATCAATCACCAGCCAATATACCGTTCTTCTGTTGGACGTGGGCCTCGTTTATATTGTCAACTATTATTTAGTTTAGATTTTCTGTTTGGATTTAAAAGATATCCGCTATCCGCTATACCTAACAAATTCGACTGTGGAACTTTGTTTTATAATTTTGGTAGGTAGGTACTTCAGTTGGTCAGCTAGGTGTCGCACGGCTCGCACACGTTCTCTCATTCCGTCCATTGAATTCAAATTGCAGAGTAAAATGTTCGGTGCTGTGTCCGACCGTGTATCGGGACAAAGCGCTTAGCTAATAACTTAATGCCTCTGGGAACTGGCAACTGCGTCGGCATCCGCTGCGAGCTGTCCACCGCCCGTTTAAAATATCATACCATTTTGCATTTCAACTTATTGGCTCGTACATATTTCGCGATTGAATGTCCGCTTACCGATTTCTTTATAGCCTTTCCCCGCGTTAGTTGCGTGTTATTGAATTGGCTCCGCTACTCCATTTACCGGCGAGCCATGAATATTCCGCATGTGCAACATATGCGTAGAGAACTGCTCGCTCCGTCCGTTCGTAGGTTTCGTTTTACGCTATTCAACTGTTTAGAGCGGAGCAATTCTGAGCGAATTGAAACGTGGTAATGACCATTGTAGGCGCCTCGCATAAATGCTCGTATTTGCATCGAAACGTGCTGGAGTGTATTACTACGTCCTCCGGATTGAATCTGAAAGCAACAAAGCTATTTATATGCATTATTCTTATTGCTACTGCCCGTGCAATATAGTAATTTTATTTTAAGTTGTTCAATCTAATTAGCTTTTAAAAAGGAATTATGTATATGCAAAGTCCGTCCGAATGAACACGGAGATTTTTTTTTACTAGAAACAAGTAAAAAATAGTAATTCCCAGGACAAGTAAACGTTTACTAAAAACGGTCAAATCTTGCAAGTCGAATTTTACTAATTTTCAGTGGTAGCGTTAATGGGAAATTTAAATAGCATTGATATGTTAAATGGATAAAAGCATACAATATTATGATAAAAGCATGTATTTACTTATCAAAATTATTTAAAAAACAATTTTACCAATATATCCTGGAACTGGAAATTGGTAGATTCAAAAACATAGGTTCATAAACTTACTTATGAATACTAAAAAATATGCCTGCTTTTCAGTTATTTACTAATTTATAATTCTTTGCCTTATTTCGTACCTATCTGACTATTATATTTATGTTAGTTCCTGCGCGTCTGTCTGTATACTTATTTTTGCATGCGTAATTTATGTTAGCTGCGTTAATATCAGCTCGCTAGCCTGAACCAGATTTCTTTTTCATATAAGTAAGTAATTAATCGACGAACGCCTCCGAAGGCAATATTAACTCTAACGGCACCCGGAAAATGGCTGGATTTTCCCACTCTACCCTTGTTTTTGCTGCGACTACATATTGGCTGTAAAGTAGGGGTGAGATACTGAAGGAAAGGGGGACTACGCGTCTTATTTGGTGTGCTGTCTTCAATACAGTCTTGCCTTACTATTTTCTATAACTAATTAATTTTGTACCGAAAATCTTTGAAGAACTTTTGGACTTAATTTTTTTTTAATATAGTAGTAGTAGTAAAACACTTTATTGCAGTAAAACATTAATATTTACTAATATGTTCGCTATGTAATAGGTACTTCTAAAAAATCTGTATTAAATTAAAAAAATCATTACTGTCATATGCTGATATTTACATATTTATATAATTCTTTTTTGTACACAGTTTTATTAAATTGATGACTGTTACTTAAGAAGTATACCAAATTTCAGCACAATCAGACACCGGGAAGTCGTTGAGATTTAACTTACAAGATTTGATGCACATAAATAAATAAACAAAGAAATAAATATACGGGGTCGAGCTAAATAAAATTGTGTAAAAATAGGTACATTTCAAGAAATAAAAGTATCAACATAAAGAAATACTTTCCAGCTCCATAGATAGAGAGGCTTTTAGCGAACGCTACTTCAAAGCGGCCGTCTCGCGTACCAGATCATTTCACTTGCACTGAAGCCTTATTATTCTCTAAGCGTTTCTTTTGTCCCGGCAGATATCAATCTGCGGCGGCGGAGACGCCTACGGCTCTTCACCTAGGTGTAATTGCTATACCGTATACGGAGACTGGTCTCAATACTACACACGTCTAATGCCCTTCCAGAGAACGTGTCGCACCAAGTCCGTCTAACTGCCAATTAATTGCTGATACCGACTCTAGTTACAGCTTTGGTATTGAAACTATAAATTTTGTTCAAGATTTGATGAGGGACCCATATATCATTGGTACTTACAATCGGTTTTCTTTTTCCGTTAATTAAAATGCATCCAATGAATCATGTGGTTGGTATTTCGATTTTGCTCTTTGACAACTTTCGTGAATTGTAAGCACTTATATGCAAGTTTGACCTTAACACGTGGAAAAATAAAGATAAAATAAAAAGAAAAGAGTTTGGTGAGCTGAGAAAACTTGTGATTTTTTTTTATTAACGGAGTGGCGTAAGTTTTTCATAGGTATTTTTGTGAAGTAGCAGAAAATGGATCCAGGATTACGCCAATAAAAAAAAAAAAATAAGAATAAACAAACTCGCCTTGATACTTTATGGAAAGGGAAAATGCAGCAGAAAAGGACAGTCATTTATCCTGTCCCTGTTTCAGTTTTTGAGGCGTCAGTTGCATGCAAAAACCATCCAGCATTGGACGGGCGCGTGACGTATGCATTTACATACAAAACCTCGGGATGGCCGACCCGCAGATAGCGTGGCATATCTAATCGGGTCTGGACGTCTGTCAATCTTGTACGCATGCGTAATACCGGCTATTTTGTTTTTATTTTTGAGATTATCGCATTGATTATATCTGCTCTTAGATAGGTACCCACAATTTGTCATAGATGTTTGCTTTGTTTTCAAAAGTAGGTAAACTTAAATAGTATGTATTGTTTATTACCAATTTAGCAGCTGTAGATATAATGTAAAACTGGCACTTTGCTGAAATATAATAGTGAAATGGTATTTTTCAAATACCTTTTAATCGGCCAATCAAACTAATTATTATTATAACAATACTGTGGCGTTTCGAAGCAGATGGATTTCATAATATATTATCCTACAAATCCTGGAACATGAAATTTAGTTTGTAGACTAATTCCCTACTATTACTCTTTACCATCTCACTCATGCATAAAACAGATTCGTCTTTTTGAACACGATCAGTAATTGAATGTACGGGACTTCGACCAGATATTTTCAGTGCAATAGATTTTCCGCGTAGCTGAACGTCCAATACTGCCATTCACTATCTATCTAACGTTTACATTCGGGACGTTTTTGTGAAAACCAAATTGTACGATTAGAGGGCGCTATCGCTCTCACTCTTCTGTTTGGAATGAGTTAAGGACAGACTACACGTTCCGACACGTATTTTTTATTTGTCAGTCGGCTTACATTGCGGTGGCACACGGATGTCGCTCAGATATTGTTTGACTAATGGTCAATCGTAAATACGACGCCCACTTTCCATATTGTAGTTTTGACGTTCTATTGTTTGATTTGCGCTGTGTGGAGGGAAATATAGTATTGGAAAAGTTTTATGACAGGACGGAATGGGTGAATATCAATTTTCGCTCGAAATTTTCTAACTTCTATGGCGCAAAATGGCGCTTAGATTTTTGAGGTTTGACATTTTTTTTAAATAACTTCAGTATCATAATCTGATATTGTTAATGATGAATATATTACTTTTTAGATTGATCTTCATCCACAAAAAATGTCAACTGATTTAACTGCATATTTCAAAAGTTAACATGCCGAGACAAGTGAAAAACATGAAAATTGATATTCACCCGGATATGGTCGGACATGTAGAGTAGAACGAACCTTTTTTGTAACGATTTGTAATCTTTTTGATTTGCGTGTCAGTTTTTAAATGTTTGCTAGAAATAAATTACACCTGTCACAATAGTATTTTATGTTTAAAACTTCTAAAACAGGTTTTTTAGTGCCTATACAACTTTAGTTTCAAATAGTTTTTTATAAAACTAGAAGTAGTTGCACTCTTAGTAATTACCACATATATCAGACAAAGTCTTTCTAGTATTTCATTAGTTGATTTTATAGAGCTCGGGCTATTTTTCACATAGAAGCGACGGGATCCGGCCAACAAATCTGCATGATAAAACGGAATCCTGAAATTGCACTGAGCACACATATTCACAATGGCCGTACAAGTTGTCGACTGCCCTCGCCAGAACATTACTCTTTTGGGACTTTTTCAAACGTTATTATGTGTTTTTATTTCCTACAAAAATTTAAATGCGTGTAGCATTATACGCTGTAGGTTAACAGAATTCCATGCAGAGAATTTTACTTTGTTTTATAGGCTGGCATTCGTCATTAGTTCACTGCTCACTTGAATTTTATTAGTTTCTTTGAGTTATAGAATAGAATAACGATGATTGATATGTCAGTTAAAAGTAGGTAAAAGAAGGTAAGTATAATAAGAATGTAAAGTTACTAATGTTTCATAGGAACGGGATAACGTAACCTGCCATTTGATAAAAGTAAATCAGACCGACGTTCTGTTCAAGTCTTCATTATTACTTGTTTACTTTTCATGATGAAACAATCTAGAATAAAATCTCGGTATCGTATAAATGAAACGCCATCGCTAGCACAGATTTACTCTAAATGAAACATGATTATTTGATTTATTTGTAAGGACATAATTAAGCTTCAACAAAAATTGTATTCGACCTTGATTCTAACGTCGCTTCTAACGCTCAGTAATATTGGCGTCCACGTTGCATATTTCGCGGCCGTAGTCCCGGGACCGGCTCCGATAAACCTCTTGATTTACGAGTTATAAACCGCGACACTTCCGCGGGCTTAGTTGGCAGATTTACACAATACAGATTGTTGTCCAATGCAACCCTGGCTAACGGCTACTGACACGGATGGACCAAGTTTGTGGTTTCATATTCATGTTATAGTTTGAAACGCTAGCATTTGTCAAAGTTATAGAGTCAGTTGCTGGTACAGTCACCGTCAAATATATTGTAACAGCCAAAGTAATCAAATAGTTCGTCACACCATATATTTTGTATGGTGTGACGAACTATTTAGATACTCTAGCTGTTACAATATATTTGACGCTGACTGTACTTTCCTAAATACTACATGTTTTTCTTAGTAAGTATAGAAAATGTTTTGATTAATACCTCCGGTATTGTTATCTAATGGAACCATGAAATTTATGCAACAATTATATTAGAAGCTCATGTTACAGAAACAATAACCGCAGAACTGTTTAACTTTACGATTCAAGATTATGTTCTGAATTAAACAAACATTACTTTAAAACCAAGCAATTGAGGAAAACTTCATAAGAAACTTGAGATGTCGGTTGACATTACGAAAATCATCCTTGTTATAATTGAGGAAGCCAAAATAAATGAGAATTTCCTAATTTAAATTGCGATCCAGCTAAATAAGTGTTATAATGTCTTGGAGTAGCTACCTGAAGCGCTCGTAATCAAATTCACAAACGGCCCGCACTTCTTCAATGCTCTCTGCTAATATTTGCTTACGTCGGAGGAACATCGTACGAACGTAAAAACGAGCGAGATTAGCGACTTACCTAATGTAATGGAAAATACTTCAAAAGGCGCTCGTTTATAAGCTCGCCTTGAGTTGTAAGGCGCGGAGATATGGCGTCGTGTTTTGTTCAAGTATTGAACGATTTTTTTGTGTCGTGCTTTGAAAAGGTAGATTTATTTATGCTGTTTGTAAATAGATATTTATATAAAAAAAAATGAAATAAAATCTCGCGTAGTACTTTCAGATTCAGTAGCAATTATTTTTATTGAAAGTTTCATGTCATGTCATGTGAGGCTTCAAGGAAACTCGAACATTTTTATTACTTAATCTAATATTTCGCTACAAATTAAATGCTTACTATTGCTTACCTGGCATGTCCTATCCGGCTAGCAACGAAAGAAGTCAAATGTAGTTTCACAAATTATCTATTTAATATCAATCTCATACTTTAAAGTACATTTCAACATGGCTCCATTATTCAAGACTTATTGTTTTAACAATCACATGTACAGGTAGCTTAACATTGCCGGATATTGCTCTTCGTTGAGATTTCGGTAAACTTTGATGGTTCCGTCACTCACGATCATCTCATTGTCTGAAATCCTGCGTGAGCGTATAATGTTTGCTAAGTTGTTGTAAAATATAACAGCATGTTTAGGAGTGTGTACAAACAAAACATCGTTTTGAAACGGCTACCCTAAATCAACGGAACTGTTACAATCATAAACACTCAAACCAAAACAAACAGCAACTAATCTTATGATTATATATTATTATAGATAAAATGCTGGGTATACGCCTAAAGCTTTGTATGTATAATATCCCGGTACCTACATGGGGAATGTTTATGAAATAAAGGTAATAATCGCGCTTAGTTGGCTTTAGTACGCAAGTTCTCTTCTTTGACGCTGCAAATATTTGCCAAGACTCTACATAATATCGAAGTGCGTCTTCTCTAGAATTTAATAACTTGCGAGTGGCAGAAATGTTCGATATTAATTTACGGTGTAACAACGAGCTGTAACGGAATCACGAGTTAGATGAGAAATTTTATAAAAAGTTGTCCACGCCACTTTTTTTAAGTTAGTAATATTTAATGGATATTTAGCCTCATAAAATAAAATAAATACCGTTCCAAACTTTTTCCTCTATTCCGTTACCACTACAATATACATGATGTTAACGGAATGAACATTGAACATAGCCAAAACAAATGAAAATTTTAGGGTACTTTTCTTTCTCCTAATAAGATCCAAGGAGTGATTCTAAGTGAAAGTTGTATAAAATGGCGTGGACAACTTGTTGTGAAATGGTCCACATATTCCCTTTAGCGCGGATTGCGGTCCACAATTTCTTTTCAAAAATTGTGTGAATGAATATTAGTATAATTGCAACCGTCCTTTCATTTGTCGGCTTATAAAATTCCGCACGCCCTTTCAGTTCCAGAATGCAAAGTTATAATACTCAGACCATACAAATGGCACGGCAAACCATGAGTAGCATTATGAAATCTATGAGATACTAACTTTTTTGAATGGTAATAAACCTCATAAAATTTCAATCACACATCGATAAATGTTATCTACATTTATCGATGTGTGACTGAAATTTTCACTAGCCCCTCATTCGACCCCTCCGATTGTCACAGCCTCAATGGTGTGCGAGATCTCCGATTTGCCTGCGCGCCCGCCGCGCGCCGGCCCGTCGGCCGTCGCTCGCTTGACGTGGTGATTTACAAGGCAAAACCTCCTTTTTGTCCGTGACGTCGCCGACTTTACACACGATGGAGACGTCCACCATACCCGATCTGATTTCGGCATCTTTTTAAACCGGTTAAACCTTTGCATTGAGACACAGTAAAACTGCCGATAGTCTATATCTATGCGGTTTGAAGATATGTGTTTCAGTTTCAAAACGGTGTAGTAATAGTAACTCGTAAACAATTTGACAGTTTATGTAGAGGCAAACCATTAACTAATTACAGGTTTACACTTCAGATGTGTGCTTAAGTCTTAGGAACTATGTGTAGCTGTAGCATAACATAGGAGATTCCTCGCAGTATTTGAGTTAATAACATAATTAGTTGAACGTCAAGTGGAGTATAAACTGATTAAGTAAACAATGTCGACTATGCAGCGTTAATTTGTGTAGCGATGAGATTCTGCTTCCGATAGTATGTTAACTACAAGTGCTTCCCTTCATGGATACTTAACTATGAATTTAATTAGTAACCCACTCAGTCTTTATTAGCTTTAAAAACTCTAAAAGTTAATGCTTGTGTCAGCGGAATTCTACGACGAGTAATCATGAGCTTTTTTATCGGTAAGCTAGCCAATTAAGTTCATGCGCCGGTACGTACCATTATACGATAAATGGCACCGAGATACGAGTCTGCGATACGTTTATTCAGATATCTTAAGTGTCAAGACGGATAAAATCGACGATGTGTAGTGGCCAGCCGCGCATGAGTGATCTACTTTTAAACGACCATTTACGGAGCGACCGGGAACAAATTACCTAAAAGAACAACATGGCTCGGCTTTGCTTCACTGCCGCCGCTCGCTAACTAGGGACGTGGGCCATATTTAAAATGGTTTATTTTATCGTTGCTCCGGAAAGTAAATAAAATCTAAACTAGAAACGCCTTTTTTCTTATCTTGTTTGAAGAATTTAGTATGTTTCCTACAAGTCTTCAATTTTAAATTAGTTCATCACCATCCTTTGTTTTTCCATCCACCTATTAGTAGTATAATTATGTATTAGTATTATTATTTACACTAATTGCATCCTGTTCTTATTAGCTTCTTTACTAACGACCGCAATAAACCTGTCAAACGGTATACCCACGATATGACAGATAAGTTATCTCCATCGGCTCGCAAAGCGTCGTCACAGAGCAAATAAAATAAAAATCGTAAAAAATACACGCAAATCACTTTCGGCAACCGGCAGCTTTGTACTGAAATGTCAGAGATCCATCGGGCGTAGGTACTCATAAATTAAAAGCCATCATATTTGTTTTTCGTACGAGCGAGTAAATAAAATTCCAATCGGCGGAGCGTAACTTTGCGCGGTACGTAATCAACAGTTTTATTCGGCGATTCCGCTGCCTTGATTCCAAGCTTCATCCCTGTCGTGAATCGAGCTCGTTCTTCATTTGAATATCTTTCGCCGCGAATTCTTTGTTGATCCTGATTAAATCCAATGTGTGTGTCTGAATTTTATTGTTCGTTTTATTGGAAACGAATTTTGTTGCTCATTTGGTTTTTGAGCGGGCTCATCATCGTGTTAGAGATTGTCAAGCCTAACTAGACAGGCTGCTAGTTAAAGTGGAGGGCAGTAATTAACAGGCGAGATCAACAAGCCGCTCAATGCTAATGGGGCCTTTCCACGTCAAAGGGCTAAAAGGCGTCGGAGCGCGTCTGTCCGAATAATGGGCCAAGTTGTAGTGCCCTTCCCGTGCTCCGAGCTCACGCGACCTCATAGACCCTCATCAAACACAAGTCGATTAGCCTAAATTGTATGTAACAAAACCGTGCCTTTTTTGAAATGAGTTTTTATTTTATTTTTATTTAATGCAGTTGTCGTCCGGCAAAAAAGGTGTTCAAATTTTAAAATATTATGGTTATTGCAGAAAATAAACCAACAAAAAACATTGTTTGTAAATTATATTTTATAAAAAGTTTCTAGCTTGTTTGTAGTTTGAGATTGTTTGTAAATTATATTTTATAAAAAGTTTCTAGCTTGTTTGTAGTTTGAGTAGTAGGCATTTTTTTGTCGATTGTCGGCCTGCGGTTGTTTCAACCCTAATCCTTGGCACGAGCCCAACTCAACGTAAAATGACAGTGGAGAATGGCATTTGATTTTGTGATCAAAAGCGCTAATTAACACATTACATTTTATAATGATGTGTATCAAGATATTAATTGACAGCTTAATGAATTCGTCTCAAGCTTCCCAAAAACCAGATGGTCATAATTATTTAATTGATCATATCGATGTGAATATTAATTGATGTAAGTTGAATGTGGACAAAACTTTAATTTGTAAAAGTTTTTGTTGACTGCGTTGTAAAAAAACTAAATGGCTTTCAAATCGATACTGTTATTTCTGACATGTTTTGAGTATTTTGGCAATAATTTACTTCTGAGTACGAATAACTTAATCTTGTTTTGATAATCAGACACATAAAATCAAACTATAAAATTTTAGCCTTTATGTCGTCTTCGTGAAATGTGAAATATCATGGAACCGAGCAGGATCGTAAACTAGACCGCCAGTTATAAGTGACAAATCGCTGTATCTGGAAACTACTTATAGTGATAATTAGAAAACCTTATGTCAATTCATTAAGTGCTAAAGTCGAATGGCTAACAGGAGACTCGTCGGCGTTTAAAGATTATAACCATGATCCAACTCATAAACTTAAAAAAACTGTCGAATTATACAGTAAAAGAACTATTTGTTTAGCATAATCAGTATTCACTATGAAAATTCTTCACTGATTTGATCTCGATGCATATATAAAATAATACCGAGAAAATTAATCTAAAGAATTAAATAATCTGTTAAAGAGCATTCGCATAAATTAAAATGGTAATTAATTAAATGACGTAATTAAAGAGTATCCGTCGAAAGACTCGAAAAATTAATAATTAAACTTTAAAATACGCTATAGTTTTTCATTGACTGTTTGAGTAATTAGCAATCGAATGGAAGCTCGAATCCAATTGTTATGTTTGTCAATTCAATTGTTAATTTCTCATCGGGGCGGCGCGTTGGAGTGTATTGTTTCAGTTCATCCACTTAAAATTATTTTATTCACGGCTTTTGTTCCATAATTCTGTGTTTAAAATTTCACTCAGACTATAAACCTTGTTGGTATAATTAATAGGGTAGACCGAGGCGAAATGAGTCGCAGGGCGAGACGGAAGAAGAGGAGAACATTTTTGTGAAATCCTTGAGATATATAACCGCGGACAGCCAATCAGCGTCCCCCGTTGACTTGGACCTTCTCGCATATAGCGGTGACTTGATCTTATGAATTTGATAAAAATGCTTAACTTGATCCGTTTCGCCCTACGACCCGATTCGCTTCATTCTGGTTATTTACTAGTACCGGTCTGGAAATTACCAAACGGCGGTCGTAAAGCTAAGCTTTGCCGTTTCAGTTCATGAACCTCTGTACCCTTTATTGTTGATTCTAGTAATTTAGTAAAATTTACTAGTGAATCGTTAAGATGAGAACTCTTTAAGTATGCAACACGCATCACGGCGACGTTTTTTCGCTACATTAATCTCTTCCACTAAGCGTGGCCCCTTCGTAATTTATTATTAGTACATTCGCAAAATATACCTTTAATTACAGCTGTTTGTGCTCACCGCCACGTAAAATTATTTAAATTGCGCTTAAGTTAATGTTCTTTGGGGAACGAATTGCCGAATATTTCCCCCCCGTGTTGTGTTAATGGCCGATTCCTGAATTAAATTCGACGGTCGTTAATTTGAGCACACTGCCTCGGCATAAACAGGCTTATCTACAAAAGTAATGACCTAAGTTTAACTTTATTCCCAATTCGCATCACACGGGGTTATGCAAATCGCGAGGTTGGCATTGTGTGCAGGAATCTTAAATGCTTCTACTGCGGCTGTTACGAAAATGGCCTGAATTTTACTGGGCTAAAGTAAATGGACCAGTGATTTTTACTGCACAACATTGAAGTTTGTTTTTACTGGTGTCTTCTATGTAAATTTATAAATTTTAGCAGACCATCTGCCGACGATACCTCATTGTTTAGAGATAAAAGAAAAGTCCGGATTTTTCTACTTTTCTTTCATTTCTAAACAACACTACAAACTTCTATAAATTATCCATAATAAAAAACAAATAATAACTCCATCAGGTTTGAGCTCGTAAACACTCTAAATTGTAGAAAAAAAAAACTAAATATCCAATGAAATATTTGCTTTTTTTTTTAAAGCGGCTGGTCTGTTTAAATTACAGGACTTATCCTCATAAACCTGACATATATGTCTAAGATCTACCGAATTTGTAAATCTTCTTGAACTTTAGTCGGTATTTGATGTCTAACATTTTGTTTCCTACAACCTGCGTATTTCATCTATTGACAATGTTACGTACCTACAAGAGTTTTAGATGCCAAAGTAAGAAATTAATAAGGTGCATTACAGGTTAAAAAGACGTCACTCTGTATAAAAATGTCTTCGTCTTACGTCTAACGCCAATATTTGTTTTACAGGGTGTTTCCTGTAGTAAGTGCAATAAATTAAAACGTATCTGCTCCTCAACTATTAAACTTTTGTTCAACAACTTTAAAAAAATATGTATTCTGTAGAATGTCTCTTAACATACAAACTAAATAGTATTTTCAATGTACGTTAAAATCCGTCTATTTTACATTGCTGGTCAGTCTTGTCATCTTACAGACATAATCATTTTCGGAATAAACTTTAAAGTGTCCTAAAAATCAAATCAAAAGTTATTTTTAGAAGTCGCCGAGCAAACGTTGTCTGGTTTGAGCCGTTTGCGGAGTAGGATCTACGTTTTAATTTATTGCTCCTATTACAGGAAACACCCGGTATATAAACAACTTAATTGATGTGTAATTGGAACTCCCTCAATCATTAAATCCCCAAACAATTCGTACCTAAAAAGATAAAAGATATTTATTCTTCAATTTAGGCACATTACAATGCACTTATGAACGTCAGAGAGAAAAGAAACTACCACCGGTTCTAACCCTACACCTCTGACCCGAGAAGTATTACTTATTACCGGCAAGAAACTCGGCGGGACTTATTTTTTCAAAACAGTACTACAAATACATTAAAGATACTATATACAATAATGCGTAGTTCTTCAAGAAGGCATATCAAAACAGCTTGAGAGACAGACATTTGTAATTAAAATGAAAAATAAAAATAAAATCCAAATCTGACTGCTTCGCAATACGTTTGATATTCTTTCTTACTTGAACTGTGTCCTCTAAATGTTAGATGATTTTATAGATTTAATATATTGAATACACTGTACAGTAGATCCAAAAATAAAAAAAAACAATTTTATGTAATTTTAATGACCTTAAATACAGCTTACTCCTAGGCACACTTTGATAGAAATAGATACTGGGTTTCGGATTTCCACATGTTGAAATTGGCACATTGACTTGAAAGCCCAACATTTGCGGCTATTCTAAACGGTACATTGTTGCGTTACGGCACAGCGCAGGTGGACGGTAAATTGGCAGGTCTTTCGGTAAACCAGACGTCTTGTTAATGCGACTTGTATGTTGATTGGTCTGGCTGGGTTACTAGTTACTGACTGCGCATTCGCATTCAATGCAACGCGTGAGAATTTTTGAAGCGAACTGGTGTAATGTGACCGCGAGGACCCTAAAACTACTTTCAGGTGAAAGTCATATACGAAAGTCGAAAGGAAAAATGTCCATGACCTCCGGTGCCCAGGTCTGGTATCTTCTGGTGTTGGTCAAATGCGCCTTAGCATTTACAAAGATTGCATAGCTTACACCAGAAATTTTGATAGGGAACGCTGTGAGTCGGGTAACGGAGTCTGCCGCGAATGCAGAAGACGCTGGTTCCAGTCCAGCATTGCCATGCATTTCCAGCCCTAGGCCCGGAAGCTTTGCAAATCCATTTCAATTTATAATTTATAGGTACCAAGTGTTTCTACTTAAAAATAACAGATCAAAATATTCAATTCAATTTTTTGATTTGTTCCCTACCTTTAAAGCTCTCTTATATTGGTTTTCACAAGCGGTTAAATCTCCTGCGTTTGGCAAGCATTTGGAATGACATGTCCGATCTCGAATTCTGGTGCACTTCGTCAAAGTTTACTTGCAAGAAAAGACGTAAGTCTATTGCTTTTATATTGGAATATTGGAAAATACGCTGTTTCTGCCGGCCAGGAAGAATGCGTACGCAGTAATAGCTATTATTTGAGTCCTTAGACTTTTACTGGGACTCAGGAAGTCATATCGTTTTTATGTTCGAGTTTATGCACAGGTTTATAGTTACTGGGTTGTTAGTGGCAAGATAATAAAATGCGAGTTGAATTAACGGTTTAAATTGACAGACCGTAAAGTAAATAGCTGTGTTTAGACTTTTGTTCAGCTAAAAAAATATATTTTTCAGCATTTAATTACCTTTTCTTGTTTACTCCCTTAATTAACAACTGCCTTAATAATAATTGTTCTGTAGGTACCATAATTACACCCAGAAACAATTAAGGATGATTATTTTTGGCTGTTAAACGTAATTGTATTATCATTTGATATTTACCAGTCGCTTGTCGGTGAAGCAAAACATCGTGCGGAAACCGGATCTAATCCCAACAAGGCCTAGTTTCCCGTCTGGGTTGGAAGCTCAGAAGATTAGGTTGCCTAGCGGACCCAACGCTCAATAGAGCAAAAAAGCTGGGACTAGGGCTAGAAGGAAGTAGAAGAAAAACGTAATTGTATTATCTTATATTATTAAAAAAACATTAAGATGGACTTTCAAGTTTGAAGTTGGCATTGAGTGAATGTGCAATATTCATTTAATATTTTTGTTTTTAGAAATTATTAGGTTAGTGATGTCGCAAACAAAATTTTGTCAATTCTATTTAAACTTATAGAAAAAAAAAAAATCCCAATTGCGAGTTGTATCTATTTATGGGAATGTTAGTGCTTTGACTGCACTTATGGATGCTTAATTAGTATCTGCTTAATGGGAGGTCAAATCTAACTGGTCCGCCTGCAGCAAAGTTAAATAGCCGTGATCACAGCAGTAGTATATGCCTTAATTAGCCAAACGGATTGGATCCAATCGAATGCTACTTAACGACCGTGAGCGAGTTTAATTCTTGCTGTCTCGTTGGACAATGGACGCTAGATCCTTGATTGCACTGGATTTGGTTCAGAGGTCTGCGGGGGATAATTTGAGTAGCTGTTCTATGGAATGGTATGCTAAACTTCTGTCAAAATGTATACATAAGGAATGGGTTAATTCGTATAGAATATTAAGGCAGAACGACCTGATTTCATTATTCTTTGCTGTAGTTTTTAAATATATCTTTCGAATAAATTGACGTACCTAATAAGTTAATAATATACATCTTTTAATTATTTATATAACAATGGGCCGTATTCTAATTTTAAAATATGTTAAAAGATAAAATGATAAAAGAGATATTCTTCAAAGATATTTATTTGTTAAGACACGATCCACTTCTAATACAACTCCAATCATTTCACTTCGTTTTTTTTTCAGATTAGAAAAATCGTGCGATTGTCGTCATGCGATTTTTGGGAAAACGATTTTAAAATTTGCCATTTTGCATCGTATTGGCTTAAGCGTATCACTAATAGTGGAAAAAAGTAGTTTCATTTATGTTTTGCCCAGATATGGCTGAAAAAAATACAGCTAAAGTGTCGAAATCGACCGTTATTTTTCTAATCTGAAAAAAAACGAGGTATATACAATACAACTAACGCCTTCGTTCAAATGAGTTTTGCTTGTAAATTATTCCGATTTCCGATGCAACTCCAATAGAACTCTGATATTGGTTGGTTATTTGAGTTGTTGGTTGTGTTCGAGAGCGATAGATTGTATTTAATGTCTTGTTTATGTATTTTAAACTTAGAATACGACACAATACGTTATGCGTCACAAAATGTAGGTAATGTTGCTGCAAAAGCCTTTGCACAGCGCATTCCTATTGTCTGTCCCGAGAGGATGCACCCACAACAATGTACCATTTAACGACGGCGACTCGCCTTGTCGCCGCAACTGGCCGAACAGCCCGAAACTGAGCCGCGATAAAACACCTGTATACAGCCCTGAGGTGCGGTATTAGGTCTTAGGCAGTATATTAACTTTAATATATCCTACAAATGCAAAAAAAACACCGTTTTTTGCTAGTGGGTGTATAGACTTGCCAAGTTTCTGATGAGACTGTGAAGTTTCTAGGCATGACCGTCTTTTAATGTCGTATGACGGAATGGCTTCATGGATTTGAACATTTGAGATATCGTTAAATTGAGAGAGAGAAACATAGCCAGTGTATCTAGGAATGTGGGTATTGTAGGTACACTATGTATCATTAGTGAGGTTTAAGACCTACAAAAACAGCTAGTGCTGGGAGCCAAACGGACGGAACAGAATGTTATTGTGTTTTCGTACTAATAAGGACCATTTACCACAGTAAAAGGAGACAGTATTTTTAGACCAGTAAACTATCTTCGAACATTTACTTTATTTCCTACCTAATCATTTTTAATTCAGTCACGTTGTCACTTGTTTTTGCCCGAGAGACGACTTTTTGTTTTGAAGTTAGACTACTTATTTACATGATATTGAGTGCATACTTATAATCACTGGCCAAATACCACATACTGAATTTTTACTTATATTGTGTTCGTAGACTAACTAAGCAACCTATTGTAACAATATAACGGGATTAGCTCTAGATATAGTTAAATTACGAGGGTCTGAGTTCATGACTGCTGTGACAGTAACGTTACATTACAGCGTTACTTTGTTACGTTACGTAATGTACTCCTCGTAATACGGCCGAATGGCTCATTTGGCTTCTATAGATCTAATTTGGGATGCCTTGGATTTGGACGTCCAAGGATTTAGTTGGCTCTATATAGTTATTGTGGGACGTATTTTTTCTTTCTTAATTATGTTTCGTCTTATACTGCAACACTGTCTACAAACAACATCGTGTTATTCACGGGACAGATGTTTATAACATACCTTATTCCTAAGATAGTAGAAAGGCGGCCATTATTTAGAAATAGTTTTCGAGCCCGTCAAAGCTAACATCGTAGGTAATCTTGACGGTTCTATCTAAGTCTAAGTAAAATCCGCACCGTTTTGACATTTAATTAATATTGGTAATTGATACACGCTCTTATCCATGAACAACCTAAATACAAACATCTGTAGAAGGTATATCAGTTAAAACGCCCTTGAAAAATCTTATGTCCTTGTCTATAAACCTAATTAATTACAAAACTAATTAATTAACTTAAGGTCACAAATAAAACTGAATCTAATCATTGAGTTTATTTAATTTGTAGCTACTTAGGTTTCAAATAAAAATAACATTTATTTTATTAGAGCCTAAACATATCAAATATCAATAAATATCATAAGCCTGAAAGCTTTTGATTTGTGAAATACTCCCAAAATAATATTCCATTTCTTCTTTCATCTCGACCCGCACCAATTTAATGGAAGTAATAAATCCACTTAAAGTTATTAAAGCACAATAGAAGTATGGCTCCGCTATCAACCTAATTGAAAGCTGTGTTGCGGTCCCAGTTTGTATGCACTCTTATCAATCACTTTACCTAGAACCATTTAGGTATGAAGTCTGGGAATTAGGAAAGAAGGATCATAGAGTAGGATAGTACAGTCGGCAGCAAAAGTAGCTACGCGGGTGAGGTGTTCGAGATGACCTACACGCGCTCTTGTTCTCTTAACAATAAAGTCGTGTCCAGCTCATTTTAAACACCTGAACCGCTTATTTACTTCTGCTGCTGACTTTTGCCTTTTAAAGTTTATACCGACTTACTGACTTATTAGTTATTATATTCGAGTGACATCTAAATTAACTGTCAAAGACATACACTGTCCTACATTAACTGTCCTACATGGTGCAGTAAGTAATAATTGGAGATTTTCTTTTATCTCGAGGTACAATGACTATCGCATATGTAGTATTACCATAATGTTTTCTATAGTACTTGAGAGGAACAATACATTTATAGGTCGTGATTCTCTTATTTTTGATTTTAAAAAATGGAAGGCAAAGTTTTCGGCATATAGACGTAATTGAAAATATGGAGTGTAATATGTAGGGTTAGGAAATTGGGATGCTTGTATACCAAAAGTTAGCAAATTTCTGGAAAAAATTAGGCAAATATGGAGATGGTTTCTTAAAAAAATTAATTTAGTTATTCACGTTCCGGGTTTTCCGGGTTCGTACAAAATGTCACGAAAATGAAATACGTTGCAAAAACGCTTAGGTTTAACTTTACTTCAACGTAAACCTTTACGTGGTTTTTTACTAGCTAGGTAAGTTAAATTAAATAATATCTAGTACACAGTAAAAAATCTAGTAGTAGTAGAAAATAACTTAAAATATTTCATATAAATACTTTAATAATAATAAGTTACTGAGCTATGTAAGCTATTGTTTTCCTCTGATATTGATGTTCAAACTATGTATATCTCTCAAAGCTAGAGAAAGCTATTCACTGGAGATAAATTCGTGATTGTCTTTTGTTTCAGTGCGCAACGGTTACTCCTGTGTCCCGGTGGCGCTGTCCGAGGGCCTGGACATCAGGCTGGGCACCGCAGTCACCGACATCCAGTACGGGGGCCCCGGGGTCACCGTCAAGGCGGTCAACCCCCGCAACCAGAGTCAACCGCAAGTGTTCAAGGGTAAAGCCAGTTGCAAAACTCGTTAAAAAGTTCCGCGGTCAAATACAAAGATTTATTGGATGTGTCTGACCTAAACCAATAATAAATCTGTTTATGAACTCCCTATGTATTTTATATAAAACGCGCGTGCTCGAAATACGTTATTAAGTTCGACTTTTAGTCGTGTTTTTCATTAATATTCATTACAGGAACGCTCTGGAGTTATGTTGTTTATAATTTAGCGTAGTTAATACTCTCACAAAATTGGGTCGGTGGAAACAGCTAATGAAAAGCAACTTGATATCAACTTAACCTCGCGGCGCCGTCTTATTATGTTTACAAATGCACGAAAAAAGCCGAACCCTGGCGCCCTCAATATTCAAGAGAAAAACAAAGCAAGAGCACGTTGTCACGATAATGCGCGTTATGAGAAAAATCTACAACGCCGTCGGCTGCTTGTCATTTCTTTGTCGCGGAATGATTTGCAATTCTAACGCGTTAATTTCACTTTGACGATGCGCAAAAATACGGTCGGGCCGTGTTGACCCGCCGGGCTCGATCGACCCCACTCCTCGCCGGAGGCTCTTCCGATACCACAGATCACTTGCGGCACTTGCCTTCTACACGCAGCCGAATCTTACATAGTAAAAGCAGCAGTAAGCTAATTCACGGATACTAAACTGGCATTCCCATGGGTACTTGGTAATGCAGTTGTAAGAGTTAACCGATAATTTAAGTGGCATCTACGTTTACAACGTGTGTTGTAATAATCTATTCGTGAATTTTATTGGTAATGAGGTAATGACAGTGCATCTAGCCCGTACATGAATGACCAATAAAAATATCGTACCGTGAAAAACATAGTGTCACAATACAAAATGGCTTGTGCCTGTAAATTCAACTTTTGAAAATGAACTAACGTCACTATTCGAATGGTAATTAATTTTGTATAGTGACACTATGTTTCCCAATTATTAGTATCGAAAAACACTGCAGTGCTGGCTATGTCAAATCAATATACGTTTTTTAAAGTTCGAACGCAGCTCTAGTTCTCATATTATGTTTCAAATATCATAACATAACATTTTAAGCTGCACCGTTAAAAATGAGCTACTTTAATATTAATAAAATTAGATATAAAACGATGTAAAATACTACTGAACAGTCCAGCACGCAGTGTAGTATATGCATAGATACAAGTAGGAAAGTGCCTATCTCGTAGTGACCACGATACAAATCTCTGTAATTAACGCTTCGTAGTACAGGGTCTATGTGGGCTAGTCTACGCCACGCCACATTTGCATACGGGCGGAGTCTATTGTGAAAGCCAGTTAGACGTTTAGGAGGCGGTGCTATTTTTGCCTAGCACGTGTGGTTTGGTTGAGAATCAAGCGAGCGATTTCACGGAGTCCAAAGGAAAATATGGTGGTTATCTATTGAAAAGAAAAAATCAGTCTTTACAATTTTTATTTTCATTTTAATGCATAATGCATATAATTTATTGATGCTTTTCTAAATTACCAGTGGGAGCAGCAGTGGCGGTGGGTCACAATTTTTTTTAGGCAAGCCGGTGCTGAATTTGGCTTCAATTTTCGTCATGATCTGTAGGAAAACTGCTCAGATACCTGAAACTTAGGCAAGCCGACGGGAATCGTGTTCTATGGACGCACCGCCACTGGGGAGCAGTAACCTACTATATGGGTAAAATAACCAAGATTTATTTTGGAAAAACTTAAATAAACTTCGGGTGAATTTTGGCCCTCCAAATTTATAACCTGACCAATTAATATAAGTACTTCCAAGATCCTGAACTGAAAGTTCCACAAACAAAGAGCTCTTAATTAATAACTTCAATGCGAACTTTATGACTCTCGAAGTAATAAGAAACCTGTATAACCTGACTAAAATTAAATACAAAATAGAGTATATGTACAGTTACCTGCAATATCTTCCTCGAGGAAGGCCTGACAAATATAAAAAAAAAATTATAGCGTGTCACATATTTTCGCTGCCGTCGTCGAAAAAGACACTATTGCAGGTGAGTGTACTTCTGAGCTCCTGAAGTTTCCACAAACAAAGAGCTCTTAATTTAGTATGTGAAGAGCTGTTTGCAGGTCAGGTCGGGCTTTCACGCTGATTACGGGGCGGCCCGCAGCGGCCAGAGGTGGCTGGGATTTTATTACACTGTCAAAATGTATGATGGAGCGCATTGTCAACATTGTGTGCTCTTTGCTTAAGAAAGACCCGACTTTACTCATCTGTACGAGACTTCCAATAAAAAAATCCACTCCAAAAGTGATAAAAGTAGCTACATACTAAATGTACTATAAATAATAATATTTTTTTTTATGTTTTCCTTACATTTACAAAAATATTACGCCTAAAACTACGTCATTCAAATATAACAATAATAATAAATTTGGACAAATTATGGAAACTTTTGTACTTAGTTGAGTTTTACGGTAAGCACTTTTAATGGCTGCAGGTATTAAACTCAGGCCAGTAGTAAAACTAATTAGTTTATATTTTAACACAACTAATTATATTAATTACCAGGATTCATGGAAAAAAGACTAAGGCCAATTTTCATGTTGCTATTCGAGTAAAGGAGCTCGAAAACAAATTCGTATTTAGTTTTCCAGAACTCGTTATACCGGGTGTTTCCTGTAATAGGAGCAATAAATTAAAACGTAGATTCTACTCCTCAAACCAGACAACGTTTGTTCAGCGACTTGTGGTTTGATTTTTAGTGCACTTTAAAGTCTATTTGAGCACGCAATGTATTCCGCAATTGATAATGTCTGTAGGGTGACAAGACTGACAAGCAATGTCAAATAGACGGATTTTAACGTACATTGAAAATACTATTTCGTTTGTATGAAAAATACATAATATAAAAAATACATGTTTTTTTTAAGTTGTTGAACAAAAGTTTTATAATTTGAGGAGTAGAATCTACGTTTTAATTTATTGCTACTATTACAGGAAACACCTTGTAATCGTATTTCTCTTTATAAATCTAAAGCGAATTGATACTGAATCAAGCTACAACCTGAACACTCAAGCAACCGCGCAACCTTTATTCCTACGGAAAATGAAGGCGTCGATAATGAAAGAGGAAATTCACTTGCGTTTTTTTTCAGGTGATGTGGTTCTTTGCACTTTGCCTCTCGGAGTGTTGAAAGTAGCTGTGGCGAACAGCGGGCAGAACCAACAGAACTTCGTTAATTTTGATCCTCCATTGCCGGACTGGAAGGTAAGACGATATTATGTTCTTTATTTATTGGTTTTGCATTGTTTAAAGCGGAAACATTTTATTTTGCTAATAAATAGCAAAGTGTATCGCAACTACGAGTAACAGCCGTATTTCACTTATTATTAAGAAAGGCTAAGGAAAAAAAAAATTGGTGTTGTATGGAGCGTTGGCCGGCTGAGACTATACAAAAAAATGCGCCAATTTTTTTTCATCTTACTTTTTACTGGCAATACGATACCAATTATGCCCTTAAACGGGTCACTAGTATTTTTGTTACACCATGTATGTTGTTTGTTACACTTGTTTTTATTGTACATACTTATTGAGGTTTTTATAGTACCTACGCTTATTGGTAAATAGTTTTATTTTGACATCACTTAATTGTTTGCTTTTTTAATATAGGTGGCTGCCATAAAACGTCTGGGCTACGGAAACCTGAACAAAGTAGTGCTTTGCTTTGAGAGGACATTCTGGGATCCCAGCGCCAATCTGTTCGGCCATGTTGGCACTACGACCGCAAGCAGAGGTACCAGTACAGTCATATTTAAGTACATATATTGTAAATTTACAGGCAAGAATATTAATAAAGGATGTCATATACAAAGGAAAAAGTGACCTAGGCCCCCGGTGCCCAGGGCTGGGATCGAACCAGCGTCTTATGCATTCGCGGCAGATAATTAATTAGAAAACAAGCAAGAATTACTTTAAAATCCTTAAAATTACACTTATTATATATATTAAAAACTAACTTACAACTAACGATTAACATATAGCTAAATATTCTTGCCTCTAATGTTCTTTGCCTCTTCTGTTCTTATCTTTTTTAGGTTGGGTATTGGACAGCTAGTGCATATTAGTATATTATTACCATTATATTTTTGTAAAAAACCAAATACTTTTATTGGGGAACGCTTTTGTACTCTTTTTCATAACAATTTGTTTTATTTTATGAGAAACACAACAAATGGTGTTAAGAGTATCAAACATATATTTCATTTCATCATTGCTAGGCAATAGGCAAAGATCATTACAGCGGATAAGCGAGATGCACATTCATCGACATTGATGCAACGCTCACTCACCGTGATGCACCGAACCGCTCCGAAGTGCATGTTCGCGACCAACAACCGACTCATCAATATTAATGCGGCGCCGGAGGAATCCCTGCAAATTAAACCTACTTACATCCTACTGGCAATGCTAGTGCCTCTTACGTAATCTTACCCTGAAAGTTTAATGCGTTCGACTACAGATGTGCGGAAACTTTCCTAATATACGGAAATGTTCTCAAAAATAAATATAAGAAAGTGGAAATATACTCGTAAGAAATGGAAAATCTCAATTTCAAACAATCCAAAAAAAAAGGAAAATATGAGAATAATCCGAAATTTTCACGTGTAGAGAATTTTGCAATTTTGGCATCTTTCCGTCAGCACATCAGTACGTTCGAACTTCGACTAAATTATTTACGAATAGTTCCAGTTAAATAAATGAACAATCCACCAATTTGTCAATTCCCCATTTTTAATCCTTGTTTGTAACGGAATAAGGTATTTCATTTCACCTAATAACTTGAAATATTTTTTTCTGCGTTTAGCACATTTATTTGAACTTAACTAACTTGGGCTGTCAGGCCTACCTGCAGTTTTTCTCATAACATAACATGCTATGTTTTAAATGTATATAAGTATTTTCACTCAGAATTAATTTTATTTTAACGCAGAACACAATACTGTGAAAAACCTATTTAGGTAAATGTGCCCAAATAGTTTAATGTTTTCGAAACTCTTCATATTTAATGCACAAATAAAAAGAATAAAATATTTTTTTTCAATACTTACTATAGTACTGATAGTTTGTTTTAAATTTTATTCAACCGATAACATTTTGCCCATCTCTGCTAGAGCGCGCCTCGTAAATCATTTCCCCGTGTAAATAGTGTAAAACTTTGATACAGAAGGGGCCGTGATGAAGAATTAAAAGCTGAATAATTAACGCTACCTGCGGGAACCCGGAGGGCGACTCACGATAAATCACCTTAGAGTCAAGACAAGCTTTTTTACGTTCTGGTTTAGTTCACCTCCTTACCGTCTTTGTTGTGTGCTCTGCTAACTTCATTAAACCCCCCTACGCCGCGGCTGGGAATGCCCGAACAATGTAAACGGGCTTTTTTAAATAGTAGCCAATTTAACATTTTCGGGCTTGGCTTAAGGAGGTTGGATATCTGATAAATTGTTATCGCTCGTGTCGTCTCAAGAGTTATGTGAGAAAATAGCGTCCGCAACGATCCTTTTAACGTCAGCCACGATTGTACAACCGTACTATTTTGCATAATTGTTTTATCCCATCGACCTTGTTCGCCTTCTACGGAAGCTTGTTAACAACATTTTGTCTTCAATGTTAAAATAGAGTAACAGGTAATAAAGTTAATGATAAGTAATTATTAAAGCGTAATTAATGCACCGGACGAGCTGAGGTAGCCCAGAGATGGTACACTGGTTTGTTTGTTTATTGACTGACTGACCAGTTTGTTAATAAAATGGATACTTGTAAATTACGAGAATTGAGTAAGGCCGAGAGCGGTTATTGGTACGGTTGGTTATTAAAAACAAATAACCCTCCTCGCTTCTCGGTAGGATTAAAATACTTTACCTGGAATCCTTTTATAATATATCTTTTCTCCAAATTTGGTATTCGTTACAGGAAAATCAGTTTTTCTCAATTTAAATGTAAGTAAATGGATTAGCTATTTTTAAATTGAGGAAAACAGAAATTAGGAATTTTAATTAAACCTACTCTACACTGGGTTAATCTAAATATATCTGAATACTTTTTGCCGACGTCTTTATCTCGTAACTTTGGGAGTCTGTTATTTCTGATCCCAGCCTTTCTGAATCCTGATGTATAAGGAAATTGTCTTGTTCAGTCTCCATATATATACTTACGGTCAACTAATTTGTTTCCTAAGCCTCTATAGAACCATGTCATAGGCAATTGCCCATGAATACGTATAAAAGTAACTACATATACATTACTGAACTAGCTACTATCACAAGGTTCTACAATGGCCTAGGAATCAAATTGGTTCACTGTAACCTAATAAGTTATGTCAAGCCTTCTATCCAAATTTACGGTTGCAGGCGAGCTGTTCCTCTTCTGGAACCTATACAGCGCGCCAGTCCTGCTTGCGCTGGTGGCTGGAGAGGCGGCTGCCGTGATGGAGAACGTGACGGATGACGTCATCGTCGGCCGTTGCATCGCCGTGCTGAAAAGCATCTTCGGTCACGCCGCTGTGCCGCAGCCCAAGGAGTGCGTAGTTACCAGGTATGATGGAAAAATCTTTGCATCCGTAGCATGGTATTACCGGCTGCTGCATTGTCGTGCTTAAAGCATCGGGCACGCTACTGTACCGTAACTTTACAGGGTGAAATCTGGGTCGTGATCCAGAACCACTTTTTCTGACTCTGTAACTGACCATCATTATCATATGATAGTATGTATTTGATTAAAATGGATGAGTATAATTATTTTTATGTTCAAAAGTAAAATTAATACTAAAGTAAGGAAATCATGGTCACCACATTAGTTTTGACATGTCCTGTATGGAATTTTGAACCAAATAAATTTACATAGTCGAAAATTTATTTTCCTCTTACCTATCTGAAAAAAATATATGTATGTTAAATAAAAATATTGATACTTATATCAACGTTGGTGACAGAAAAATTATAATCACAATAATAATACATCATCAGGTTCATTACTGGATTTTGTATCAATGACCCCGATTTCACCCTGTATAAGACCAGATTTAAACTTATTCTTAGATACAAAAGGAAATACTCGTAACAAAGTCATAACGTCAAAGCAGTCATTGCATTAACTTTGAATATGTGTATACTTGTAGAACGTAAAAAAATTCACTTCTCGACAAATGAGTAACCCTTTTTAACCTCCTATCCTCAATCCATTATAAAACACGTTCACGTAACTTTGACAATTATTCACGACTTTAGCTTCGTCCACTAAAGCCGAGCCAGTACCGCTTTGAACGGGTGTTAATTAAAGTCAAAAAGCACTGTCTTTGTTTTGGTTGATTGCGTTCAAAGCGAGTGTGCTTCAGATGGCGAGCGGACCCGTACGCGCGAGGATCGTACAGCTTTGTGGCGGTCGGTTCGTCGGGCACTGACTACGATTTGCTCGCCGCGCCCGTGCCTGGGGCTTCTGCGGGCGAGAATAGGCTGTTCTTTGCTGGTACGTTTGGGTTGTAATATTTGGAACTCTGTAAAAATGTTATGCATGATTAATTTATTCTCTCTCAATAGAAAACACAAACGTATAATTTTATTGTTGAACGAGCGGAGCGAGTTCTTACAAACATCTTCCGGCTACTGGGACGTCTCGACATTTCGTCGGCTTTTTGATTTTGAGACTTTGTTCGATGGTAACTTTAGTAACGTTTTTCTGATCTTCATGAAATTTGTTGGAGTTGTAGCAGAGATACATATAATTTGAGAGTTCGTATCAGCAGGATCGATCAAGGGGTCATGGAGCTAGAAGGCGCGAAAAAATCATCATGTGGATCTTTTTATATTGGTCATCTCGTTTGCAAGGTTTGAGGCGGACTACTAGTTTACAACAATATAACATTGAAATAACGGGGAGGTAGCTACGTTATCTACAATCGATAAATAGACAATTGATGACTAAAATAAATTAAGAACGGAATTCAGTTTTTATTGTAGCTTTTCTATTGTTTAGAATTTATATATCGGATATATCTTGTTCTTAATACAGGAAATCGTTAACCGGTCGTGTAGTTGTTTGCATTTTACTGGTTCCTTCCGACATAAATTACATTATTTTACAATCTTACTTCCATACCTAAATATACTTGAAGTTAAACATGTACTGCACTTGCCAGAAAAACTCAATTTTAAGGGTTCCGTAGCTAAAATGGCAGAAACGGAACCCTTAGGTATAGTTTCGCCATGTCCGTCCGTCCGCGGTCTAGCTCAGTGACCGTTAGCACTAGAAAGCTGAAATTTGGTTTGAATATGTGCATTAACCAAGCCGACAAAATGGTAGGATAAAAACTACGGAACCCTACACTGAGCATGGCCCGACGTGCTCTTGGCCGGTTTTTTGTGTGATGTTCTCAAAACATTTCGGCCTTATACCGATATCGATGGTAAATCCTAGGTTTTACCGGTAAATTCTAGGTTTAACCGTACTTCGGACTAAAGTAATATTAATAGCTTTTCTGTTCTCGCATTATTATATACATATATTACATATTTTGCATCGACCAGGTGAACACACAATGCGCAACTACCCCGCCACGGTGCACGGCGCATTCCTCTCCGGGCTGCGCGAGGCTGGCCGGCTGGCAGACCTCCTCCTGCCACAGCCACCCATCACCAACGCGAGCGTTGCTGCCGCCACCGCCGCCGCCAACCAGTCCTGATGCCCCTGAGCCCCAACTACGGCGAGGGTGCGCGATGCGCTGCTGCAGCTACTGCACCCAACCGTTACCAGCGCGAGTGACGCCGCCGTCGAAACTCCTGAAACTAAACCAATTCTGTGAGTTTAACTTAAAACAATGACAACTTATAGTGCAAGGGATGAAGTTATGTATCTATATCTACCTAGATATACGTACATTTTTTTTTATGTAGATTAATTCTCTTGTATGGATTAATTTATTTTTTCGGACCAAACATGTATTTTGTCTCAGTTAATAACGTGGTAATAAAGCATTTTTTCGTAAGTGTGATGTGACCTTGTTTTAATAGACAAGCAGTGATGATAAATTGGTTATCAGTATTAATCATCATACTCACATACTTCGGACACCTCTCACGACGTTCTTCAGATAGCTTGGAAAGAATAATCATGACGGGAAAAGTTGAAGGCACAAGACTTAGAGGCCCTCCCCCCGCAAGATGGAGTGCCCAAATCACTGCACCCATGCAATTAAAACTGCAAGAAGCCATTCGCTTAGCGAGGGATAGAAGCCTATGGAGGAACCTGATCTTCAACAGAAGGACATGATGTCTCGATCCTCAGCTCTGAGGGAACGACTAATGATGATGATGATTAATCATCATATCATTGATGATATCATTCTGAGCCAGAATGGTGTTTTGTATTAAAAATTCTCATGCCCCGATTCGTTTGGCAATTGTATCGGTAAAACGTATGATGTTTCGCTATGGAGTAATTAGAACATTTCCAACTGGTTGTATTAATTACAAAATTCTAGCGTAGGTAGAAATAAGTTTTAGAATGTAATTTAAGTTTCATTTTGTTTTGACTGAAGCCTAATTGAAGTATGTTTTGCTAATGGAGCTATGTTTTCTGTAAACAAAAGTGTCATCTTTTTTGTATTGTAACAACTAAATATAGGTATTTATTTCGATCTAGTTGATAAACATTAATTAGAGACGAATAGTACAGTCAGCATCAATAGTATCTTCCTCACGAAGGCCGCAAAAATATGTGACATGCTCCTATGGCTCTACAAATAAGAGCATGTCACATATTTTTGCGGCCTTCGTGTCGGAAGATACTATTGATGCTGACTGTGCATTTTACCATATATTATGACATTTTGGAAACCATACTCTGAATTACTTTGATATGTTGTCGTTTCGATTATAAGTAGAGTTAAGATTATTCCCATTAACTCGTGCGTAATTGTACCTAATGTAATGTCAGTTTAGATGTATTTGGTTCAGTGTAAATCACGTCACCTTTTGAAATATATTCTAGTACAGATGTACGCAAACACCAAAAGCCGATAATGCCTTAATAGAATAGAACAGCAATAAACAATTAAAGATACAATTATTTGTTTATGAAATTTACAGTTAGCAGCAATAATGGTGAAATAATATAACATAGAATGCCAGAAGCTGTAGGTGCAAGACAATGTACTATAGAGTTCAGAATTGCATGTCTAATGTATCAATGAATTCATACATAAATTGGTTATTCAATTCTAAATGCGATGGTATAATAATTTTCAAACTATATGCACTCGACGTTTTCATTTTAATTAAATAAGTACTGTTATAATTACGTAATGACGCTAAATCTCATATATCTAATAACAAAATGTAGTAAATAATAATATTTGTGCTGATTGAACAATGAATATATTAATATGAAATCATTTTGTGACTATTGTTTAAGTACTATGTTTATTATTAACGTCAAATACGACCAATACTCATAGAATGTTTGCCTTTAATTAGGTTCCTCTGACATATGCATTTCCGCCCCTAATAAAATGCCGGTGCTGAAAACTGACGTTTATGCATAATGACAACCGGACTGCCCATGGAATTAACTTAATATTAAGTAGTTATAAATTAAGATATAACTGATATAAGTATTTCTTGTTTTGCATAAGTCGTGTCATTAATAGTATAGGTATTTTTCATAATTTGCATCAATAAAATACATTCAAATAACTGTAGTTTCAATATCAAAAGTTCTCACTTGTAAATACTCCAGGGGTTATGAGACGGCGCAGTGAATGTTAATTGGGCAATTCAGACGAACTTAAACAAACACACCTGCCTGTGAACATGCACCTGTAGAGTTTATAAGGACTCGATAAAAACAGAGAAATGTTGACTCCTGCCTGATACAGGGAGAGTAGGTAAGTTTTCTTTAAAATTGGCAGTGTATATTCTTCCGAATTCCTTATTGAGAACATTCTATGTGATACCATTTTGACTTATGTCATTCGAAGGGTAAAAATACTGTCAAGAAATTTTCAGTATGTATCACGCTCAATGTGATACCTATCTACCTACACTCACATTTTTATATCAAATGAAAAAAATTAGACGTTCCGCGGGTAAAAGTACCTTATGGCGGTTGGCGCTTACGTCGCAAAGCATCACAATAGTATTGGAGCGTCGTTAGCAATAGCGTAACCGCCATAAGGAACCTTTACTTGCGGAACGTTACAAATATAACCTCACTTGCTTACTTTTCGCTTGTATTTCGGTGAATGGAATTGCTGATTTTAAGTTCTAGGATTAAAAACAGCAGTAAATACTTATATAACGTCACTGATGTGGTTTCTTTTTAAACATACAGGAAACTGGTGAATCATCATCATCAACATCATCTCAGCCATAAGTCGTCCACTGCTGAACATCGCCCCCCCCCCCCCCCCCCCTCCCCTTTAACCGGTGAATTATAGAAGTTAATTTTTGAGACTTCAATTAAAAATCAGGGCATTTATAAAGATTGACTTAATCCAACATCCAACAATTATATGCAGTCTTAGGAATTTATTGACCCTAGCGTCATTTGACGACTTGTCCTAACTAGAGCTACAAGACATAAATAACGCGACTCGTTGTTTTATATAAATTACTTAGAAGCTATTAATTACAGCTCTAGTTTGTGTCGTAAACTCCTTTACCCACTCTACAGTGTAAATAGCGTTATGAGGCTTCGTCACAACAAAACCATTAAAATCGGGAGCGCCAATATACGATTACACTAAAACAATATAACGTTTTATTTATTTATAGTTGGGCATTAATTTGAGTTTGTTTACGCGCTAGGCGGGGCGACTGACGGATTTATGGTGGTTTTTAATTGCATTTTTAATTATTTTTCAACAACTACGCTGCCGGCAAATTGAATACAGCTCACGCGATCCGGAGCGATCTTATCTCGGACCTAGTTATGCTTTAAAAACTGCTTTTTGAACTAATATTTATTGCCCATTACCAGAGATCGCTGACTAAATAACAACTTGTTCTATTAAAACATTAAAACTAAACAATGTGTAATAATTTAACGCAGTAATTAAAAATGGGACGCTAAACGTAATCCGCCCGTATTTTATTCACTTCGTTGGATTCATTTTTATCATCAAAAGCGGAAAATTAAAATGAAACTCTCGAGAACGGCGAAGGCACTCAATATTCTAACATCTTAATTCTAAATTAATTGCGTTAGGATGTACCAATAAATCTACAGTCGGTATTATAAAACTCTAGTTTGCTTAGAACGTAGTTCCATGATGAAGCAAAAGGAGCATCCATAGTTTTTTATCACTTTAATTTGCATTTTATCATGTAACTATTAAGACTTGTTTTATAATGGCAAGCTGCTAACATATTACATTGTAGAATGTTACGATCAGATTTTACTAGCCAACGCCCATTGATTAACACGGAAGATAAAACTTAGTATAATGAAGTATTTTTATACTTAGCATTTTTTCACATTGTTAGTCGGCGAAGGAAAACATGGACTTAATGGAGTCGCGGAATTTAAAATTTGTAATATTCCTATTTACCTAGTTAAGTACCGATTTTGGTTGAACACTTCAATAAAGTATAATGCTGCAATATATTGCTAATTGCTGCAGTTTGTGTACTGATTAATAATTATGGTGGAAAATACACGGAATTAATAAAGTTCTCCGGCTAAAAAGGGTATAACGTACGATAAGAAAATTATGACTCAGCTGCTTTATCCTTGAAACATGTATCCCAGATGCCACTAAGGATAAACCTTTACGTTTAGATCTTTTACACATCTATTTTATCACCACATTGTTCTCATAAACCCCGATGAGGATTGGAAGGCGGTCAAGTCGAAGTAGAACAGGGCTAGTCACGTCTGCCGCATGCTGAATAAGTCAAAGGTCTACATTATCACGGATTGAATACGGGAAACGTAGCCGAGTCCATTTATGTCAGCTTTTTATTTATGTAAGTAAGTAGATTATTTGAGCTTTTTTCTAGAAGTAGCCATAATAAGTGGGCACTGAAAAAAAAATGCACACAGCTTATTATAGTTCTGTTTATAGTACTTACTTAGAATATAGTTTGGAAAATGATACCTACGTACCCAACTCTGTGATGTTTACGAACACCGAGAATTTATGGTTCATCTCATTCCTTGTATCTCGAAAGACGGAAATCCGTTCATTAAAGGCACACTCTTTAGAGCGTTGCTTTTTATGCTTTATGGTAACGGGTCTAGTAATCGTGAGCAATACTACTAAATAAGTAACCATGTGCATAAACAGGATTCGATAGCATTCAACATATCCGCATATCTGTAGTGACATTACATATAGAATGTGTCCCAACATAAAACCATTAAGGTAAGCTACTCCACGTATTTCCTGTCTAATCGCCTCTCGGTTACAATTAACCCTACGCTGCTACCTTCAGAAAAAATACGTGTACGCAACGAGTCCGACAAACGAGGAATTAATATAAGATCCACCGCCATTTGTAATTTCTACCTCCACTTTGTTGTAGCGGCCCTTCCAGTTTTGTCGGTAAGTAAATTATGCGGAGTTTTTTTGTTTCAGTTTGATTGTGAGTAATGAGTTCTATGATAAGGTAATGTTGAGGTGAGAACAATTTTTAACGAAAACTTATTTGATTAGTTATTCAAATTTTATTCTTACTGTTTTTCAATGTGTATGTTCATACATACTTACCATTACAATAGGTGGTAGTATATCGTAAGTATCTCGTTTCCTCTTTGATTATATAGATAGAAATAGGCAAGGGTGTTCAAAATGAGCTGAATACGACTTTGTTTTTAAGAGAATAAGAGCGCGTGTAGGTCATTTTGCACACCCTACCCGCTTACCTACTTTTGCTGCTGACAATATTTTCGAATACATGACGTACCTACTAATTATTGTGTAGGTAACCGTTCATGATGTCCAAACTCGGGGTTCGCCAATGAGCCATGGAGCGTAGTATATTGGGTGTCAAACTGGTAAATCGAATTCGGTAAACTGGTAAAGCACGCTGCGCTCCAAGACCCAAATCGTCGATGTAGCTCGGAAGGTGTCAAAGTTAAAGTGGGACTGGGCTGGTCATATTTGCCGGATGCCGAATGAGTTGTGGGGCAAAACCATTACGCATTGGGTGCCCAAAAACTCAAAACAGGGACGTGGCAAACCTCGCGGCGGGATGAACTGGACTACTTTTTGAAGGACTGGCCAAACACAGCACAGGATCGGGATCAGTGGCAAAACTGGGGGAGGCCTGTTCCTAGCAGTGGGACACGACAAGCTTCTTATAATAATATAATACTTAATCATTTATGATTTTTATGATAAATAAGAACAATGACGATTTAACTAAATTACCAAAGTATACAAATTAAATTATGACACATACTTTCGGTACCTAAATCAACATTTTAATTGTCACATAAAATAAAAATAATACCAAGGTAACTATTTTTTATTAAACTTTAGTGAATCCTTTTTGATATTTTTACCGATTGTTACAAATAACCTGAGTTCAGTAACTTTTACTTACTTTTTATTTGTAAGTCTTGCTTGTATGTAATAACATAGTAAACTAAACTTGTTATATGTACCTATTTTAACTTTACTTTTTTTTTGTCAAAACAATATTAAGCGCCATCTAGAATAAATCTGTTGTACCTGCGCAAGCGCTGCTAAGTATGTGGCGCCACCTCTTAGACCATAACGAAACTTTAAAACCAGTAGGTATGCTGCACCGGACTGAGCTTTCAAAAGCTCGATGCACGGAAACCGCAAGGGTGCCGGAGGCCGAAATAGTTCCAGTTATAAGTTGCAGATGGCGCTGTGTACGGAAATACAATATCCATGGTTGCTGAATAATTCCATTTTCAGTTCAGAGGTGGCGTTATACCTACACTAATACATAAATATTTTTCTTATCTCTCAATGTCAAGTCCTAATTTACGAGTATAAGCAAAACTTGTGTAATTGTTATTATTTGGATATTGGTTTGTAACGTTCTTGATATTCTAATAATACAAATTGCGCAAGAGTCCAAGAATGTGGCACCATCTCTAATAGTGATACGGAACTATGTGCCACATGACTATACCTCTAAAAGCTCGGTTCAAGAGCCGTTAGTCGTAACCCCAACTAGTAGGTAGGGGGCGCTTATTGGTGCGTATGTGTACGCACCCCTCGATAGCTTATTAATGTCACTAAGAAGTTAGGTTTTATATTAGTAGATGGCAGTATTCATAATATTTTAAATTATTAGTACAAATTATAGTTAGTATTTTAAAATTAGGTTTTAATTGGTGAGTAAAATTTAGATACTTCATTCAAGTGAAAAAAAAACAACGATTATCAGTTTAATGCTTTAAAAATGATATGCATTAGTGATTCTACTCGACATAATTGTTTCTTTAAAATATATATTTTCTGTTCCTGAAGGTTATGCTACTACATGCTACTACTTAGAGACTTGTTTCTGGTTGTGATATTTATTGGAAACCGCCCACGACGTTATAGTTGGTTAGTTTTAAATTTTCAGTGGGCATAACACACTTATGTTTTGTATTACCGTGTCATTGGCAAACAAGGATACAGCCCACACACACACGTGGATATTATAATGTTTCAAGATTTATACTTGTCTTAATATTGAGGAACAGCCTACTTAGAAACTGTTTATAAATACCTACTATGTACTTATATACGTAGGTATATTTTTTTTAACTCCGCCCTTTTGCTCGCCTGAGCTAAGAGAAGTCAAGGATTTCTAATAAATGAATTATTCCGATATGCTCTCTCTTCCGGTGAAACATAACAAATAAACTTTCTTTATTGTTAAACTCACTTAATGACTACCATGAATCGAATAGAAATGCTCGACAATGCTTAGCGAGATGCCTTATGATCAGCTAGGTCAAGTGTCAAGGCGCGTTCCTACAAGTAGCTATGACACCAGTGACATGTTATTAAAATGCTCACTAGAGCAAAGTATGCATACAATATAAAGTAGCAATGCAATCATTCTTCTCCCATTTTCAATTCAGCTGCCTAGCCAACTTGAATGTCTTTGAACATAATTCTCAACAAAGCAGTGTTTGCGGCAATGTCGTTTTTATCCATCATAGTGTTCCTGATAATTTTACTCGTCACTACTGTCAAGACTGATGCGCAAACTCTACAAAACAAACAAGGTTCCAACGTGCAGAACTTCAAAGAATTTGTGTCGAACGCGATAAAAGAGCAAAGCTCGAAGATTCAGACGCTTTTCAAGAAAATACAGACAGATGCGCAAAGAATGTTGCAAACTATACAAAGTATTAAACAACATTCTAAAACAGTTGATGTAAAAAATATCGCAAGTAAAAATGCGAACCAAGTGGAGTCAACTATTGAAAAATCCCTTCCATTGAAGAGTTTTAAAAGGGATGCTACGGAAGCGGTTGGAAGGAGTTTTAATACTCATTATACGACGACGGGCTACGGGCAAGGACATACTGGGGCCGCTGGCGGCCACGCTGGGCACGGACACACTGGGAGCGCCAATTTTGCAGCACCGACATATCACCATCACTCCATCGGATTTGATCCCTTCAACATTGTGGTATCAATGTCATTGCTATCGTTTCTTCTTCAAGCGATTCAAGGGTTGCTGTCCAGAACTCGGACCCCGACGCCTGTGGTTGAAGCCCGGAGTTTGGATTTGGTGCAAGAATGGCTAACAGCTTATCGCGAGAAAAATTTGAAGCCAGATGTTGTGAAATATGCTAAAAATCCCAAAAAGAAATACTTGAAGAAATACATTCATTAGTTTTTCGTGATTACAATGGCAGGATGTGCAACTAACGTAGGCGATAGGTTATTTATTTATTGAATTTAACAGTAAGTATTTATTATTCAGTTATTATTTATTTACTTAACATTAAGTAAGTCTCAGTACCTTGATATATAGGTACTTAATAAGTTATACAAATTAAAACACAACTTAATAAATTAGTTGACTGTATTTTTATTGTAAATTGAGTTTTAGTCTTATAAGAAGTAAATTAATTATACATACTTACAATACAAGTTGGGTAAACATGTCAAAATCTTTCTTCCGCGTTATTTAGGTTTAATTTATATGCGTCAGCTGTAGTTAAATATAAATTTAATACGCACTCAATTACGTACGTTTCGAATTATCCACTTACACAAGTCTTCGTCAGAATTTAACTGTATTTAATTTTTCCATCTTAAATTTAATCCCCTTTGAAGCGTCGTGGACTGTCTCTTCACATCTAAAGCGACTCAATCGGCACAATTAAAACGTTCCCCAGAGATCAATGCTCGAGAAAATTAAACAAAGATATCCTGTTGTATCGTTGATGCGGTTAATTAAAGCCAACCGGGTTGGATTTCCGAACGGATTGAGGCCTTGATCGCATGTGGGCAGGAGTTGATCGCCCTTAATAGTCCACTATAGAACAATACACAAGGTCTATATACGCAAATAGTGCCATTCAAGGGAATTAGGAGCAACTACACAAACAGGCACGGATTGTTAAGGATATATATTTACGAGTACGTACATGACTGTTGTAAACAAATGCGCATCTGCGTCTCAGCTATTTATTTAATGTATTTAATTTGGTTATCTTTGGTTATAGTCGTACAGAAATCCAGTTCATTAATTTTATAAAAAAGTATATATACCTAATATGATTGTAATGTATTATTACACCAAGACTGGTCACTGTCGCGACAAAGCAGGTAGTTATAGCTGTATACAATACTTATTTATACTTATAAGGTATGCCATTAGGCATTTAATATGGCAGTGGCTTTAAATACATTTCTTTTAAGATAACTCAAATAGATATAATGTGGATATATTCAAATTCAATACACGTAAAGCTTGTAGGTAACTACGTGGTATTTACATATAGTTTAGGTATCTATAACAACATACTTATATAAACCAAGGCTCTGTTAGCTAGTATGTACTATGTAGGTATATAAAGCTACGCTCTCATTAGTAATTCCATCAAATTCCACATCAAAGAACGTTCATAACAAAAATCTCTGCTGAAAGCTATGCTTAAAATAGTTCACCATACATTCTAATCCCATCTCTTGTGAATTTAATTTGAATTTTGAGCATTTTAGTGTTGGCTTAGAGAGGTTTTAGTAAAAATCCCTGTATTATCCTCCGTCGGGTCGCGGAGAAGCTCAAGTTGAGATGTATTGTGACCAAAAATCTACAGTTTTAAAGGATAAGCTTCTAATAACGAAGCTTCTTTTTTAATTTTATTTCAAACGATAAAGTTGAGATGGTTTATAGTATTTTATGCAACCGTTGTATTAAAAGAGGTCAAAAAAGACGCCACGAGTATTTTTTGATTTAATTTGTTATACAAGGTTGTATATAATACTTGTTCTACGACTACGTAATAAATTTTACGTCACTCTGGGCGGTAAGTGAGATTTGCCGCCCACGGGCGGAGCAAATCTCGCTTCACACCCAGAGAAGACGTAAAATTGTGTACGCACCACGGACGGTATTAAAGAAGGCATCAGATCGCTTGTCTGGCCCTTACCTTCGGTTCGGGCCACAAATGGCTGCGATCTGACCCATTCTTTATTTTAGCGCCCTAGGTACGTATTACATTACATATAATATAAAAATTGTAGAAACGATCAATTTTCGCTGACCTCTTTGGCTATTGCAGATATTTCGCTAAGCATAAATTTAAGTTTAACCCTTTAAAACAATGTATTTCAATTTCAAATCTAGTAACACAAACACACGCAAACATTAAATCTAAAAGTTTTAATCTAGCTCAAATAGGTAAAAAGAAATATACCTAACTATAATTTAAAACAATAAAAAGAAACGACTTCTTTTAGGATCTTTTCCAAGTGGAAATGCTCAAATTTCTGTAAAAAATACTGAAGTCACTATAGGTGTGCTTATAATAGTTGAAGAGTTCCCTCGATTTCTCCTGGATCCCATCATCAGATCCGGGCCTGGTGACAATAGGATCAACTGTGAAGTATACTCTTTCAAACAAAAAAAGAATTTTCCATATATATAATATACCTACATAAATAAATAGCGAAAAAAACAAAAATCCCGACGAATTGAGAACCTCCTCCTTCGAAATCTTGAAGTCGGTTGAAAACAAAATTCATTGAATGGGGTTACAGTGAGTTAAAGCGAACCTTGAAACCAAAATTATATTATCTGCATCTCTTTCACTCAAATGAGTAGAGACAGATAAAGATCTTGTACAAACGGGAGACGTTAATTCGGAAAATGTCTCTGGTTAATAACTGTGTACTTTTATTTTTAAGTGCAATTATTTAGGTTCTTAGGTTGGTAGCAATTTATTTAGTTGTTTAGTGTTTACACGAAATAAGTTTTTACTGCCAAAACGATTCGTCGTGGCACCAATGCGTTTTTAGGGAATAGATTATAGACTTGTATGCAGCATTTTGATGTAGAGTTTGAGTATTCAAGCATAAATTCCTCTCGTTGTGTAAACGTGGTAGCACGACGCGTGTTCACCCTAAGCCCCGTGACGCAGGTTAATGCTGCTCCCGCGCGGATTTTAGAACCGGCATTAACTATTCACGGCCGCGCGCGTGCGAATATTGCAGCCTATGAATAAAGTAAACATTGCGAGAATCTATGACGTGTGTTTTCCTTGGTTCTGTTGCGGGCCGATTTCAGAGATTCCCTGTCACCACCAACGTGTTACCATTTGTAACAGTTGGAATCCTTTTACCATCTTAAACCACTGATCATCATCATCAGTCGTTCCCTCAAAGCTGAGGATCGTGACATCATGTCCTTCTGTTGAAGATCAGGTTCCTCCACAGGCTTCTATCCCTTGCTACGCACATGGCTTCGTGCAGTTTTAATTGCGTGAGTGCAGTAATTTGGGCACACCATTTTGCAGGGGAGGGCCTCTAAGTCTCGTGCCTTCAACTTTTCCCGTCATTATAATTCTCTCCAAGCTATCCGCGGAGCGTCTTGATAGGTGTCCGAAGTATCTGAGTATGTGGTCTTGGCACGTCGTCGCCAACTGGCTTTTTATGCGTAGCTCCTCTACCACTGATAACTAGTGTGAATTAATGTTAATTGAATGGCAGTTATTCTAACTCATTCAAATTGATGTTTTCTGGTATATAGTATCAATAATCGAATGTCTGCATTCGACTGGACACAATTCATCTAGACTGCTTAAAAATGTAGGATAAAATTCTGCAGCATGGACACAAAAAGTAAGCGCCTACAGTTTATTTTACAGCAATACACACGAGCAATGATAACCAATGAAATTCCTTCAGGCGTTATACCTTGGTTGTGTTGAAATAATGGCGGTTAATTCATAGGTTTTTAATAATTAATTAACACCATTTAATTAAACGCAAGTTGAAGCGAGTGTGTTGTCATATATTTAATCGCAAACACCAAAAAGGCAACAAATACTAAACCTAATTATAAGTGTATATAATCAGTGTCTCGTTTTGCAATTTGTATACCTAGCTGTGCAACAATGTATTGTAGTGTAACAATGCAGTTTTAGTAATAGATTTGTGATACACTTGTTTCTATTCACTAGATGAAGCTGGTTTTAGTTTGCCAGGATAAAACATTTTAAATTTAGGGTTATCTTACATTAAGCAGATTAAGTAAGTTACATGTATAATTTTAATAAGTACTTAACTAAAGTACTTGCTAAGTACGTAAAAGTGGGCTTGTTATAAGAGTACGTTTTAATTTTTTGCTTAATTTTTTTTAAAGGTTGCTCTCTATCGTGGCATACTGTAAGGGACGCAACTATACGATGGAACGAGATCGCAATATCATTTGCATCCTTTAACGCATATATAGCGTTCCCATAACAACCCATTATGGCCAATGGTGGAGAGCAGGCTTAAGAAAGTTAAGGAAAAGGCGTAGGTAATTATTATTTGCAGGTTTTTAAGTAGTAGGTACTACTAACTTACGATAATTAGTAATAAACGTTATATAAAAATATCGTAAAAACTAAACTTAACTACTTAAAATGAGGTAGAATTTTAAAATATTATATGAATACATATTATAGTACTGTTCCAAATATAAAGCCATATTTCTGCATAATAATTCCACACCAAAACGTTGCAAAAAAACTTTTGTCAACCCTTCCGTTTTAGATTTAGAGTGTTACAATAACTGACAGCTTCGCTTTGTATATTTGACTTAACTGTTCCGCACAAAATCTGATAGCTTTAACATTTCAAATACGGTTCAAGTTATTTGAACAATGGCGTAGTGAAAAAAATGTCGTCACAAAACGAAACCCTTTATCGCAATGGCTTTCTTCTTGTGTCATCTTAATTTAATAATTCAGCTGCTCTACCTTCAGACAAATCGGTTTTGTTAATGTGACAGTTAGTTGACAGATGCAAAAAATTGTTTTAGCGGTATTGTTGTACATTGTTAAAGTAATATCGTCTCAATTCTGTGTCGGGGGATTGGATTAAAGGATTGTACAGCAGGTAAGGACTACCTACGATGTTCTTGGGAAATGTGTCACGGCGGCTTGTTTATTTGATTTAAAAAAGTTAATTCGGTTGAATGAAATAACTACGAGTCGTTAGAGAATGGATAGGTATACCACAAAATTTAAACTATTTCTGTTCAGCATACGACATTTTTACTGTAAAACTAAAACTAAGTAATCTTAGAAATAAAATTAATTTCTGTACATATATGCAAATATCATTCAAGGTGAAGGCTTGTACAGTAATTAAGGAATGGCAACTACATTTTCTGTCACCAAAATTTTGATTTGCCATCTAATTTGTATCCTCTATAATAAGTATATCTGCGACCATTTTAATCGAAACGGTCTCCAATTGAGAAGACGTTAGCCGCTTTTATACTTCAACATGGAAAACCACAGCAAGGTTTGTAGTCCACTCTATGGTTTCATTCATTTTTACACTAATTAAGAATGAAACCATAGAGTTTTACCGTACCGTGGACATCCCCGGAAAAGTAAGAAACCGACCATTGAGTTGTTGTTGTACTGAGTTTAACTTTAACCCCTATCATGCCGCAGTCGATATCATTATTTGGACACATGTCAGTACGTACAGCATCAAAGAGATATGTACCCTTTCCAATCTAAATTCAAATATGCGAAATTCGTTCAAACTAAACATTCATTAGGTAATTTAAAAATTCTATTCATATAGTCCCCTCGTTAAACCGCTTAAGCTAATTATACAAAACATTGCCGTACGAGGGCACAAGAGCTTGCATTTTGTTTCGCCTTTACCTTGGTGCCAGTAAATATTAATTTAGCAGTACGGCCAAGTCAATGCAGCTATTGTTGTAAAATAATATAATTTAGGCAAGATAAAACAGGCATTTGTTTTTGGTTTATTAAATTACAGGCTAGATTTATTTTGAGTTGCTTTTTAATCAAACTGATAAATAGTTTTGATTGACTTGAAATAATTTGAGAGACTTCGAAATCCAATCGCTTGAGCATACAATGGGACTAGATCGATCTGTGTAAGATTAACCCATATTATTTATTTACGGATTTCTAAAAATCTTGGTCTAAGCTTTTTCCTTGTATTGAATATTTGCGTAGAAAATATTACTTTTATGAGCAATTAAAATTTAGTTTGTGTAGAGGATTCTGTATAAAGTTACTGAACAAACTAGATAAATTAATTAATGTTAATTTGCATACCTTGGCGTTTTCTGCAAAAAAAAAACATTTACTTTTTGAAGATCCTGTATGGAACGTCAAAAACCTGAGAATCATTTTTCGATGGTAAAGTAGGAAAACTTTTTTCAAATTGCATTTTTTTTCTGAAAGCTTCACTTACTGTTTTATAGGGTTTACTGTTAATTCCCCCTTATTATATGCACACAGTGAGACCTCGTTTCGTGAGGCTGTCCCCTTTGCATAGTATTTGTTTGATCTTCAGCCAAGCGCTATCATAGGTACAGCGGGTATTTATTGATGTTAGTATAATATGGTTTATATGAAGGTATTCGTTATCAAAAGAGGATCATTATATGTATTTTAAAATCTTCCGCTTTGATCGGTCTAACATTGTCGATAAAGAAAATTTCATATTACGCTTCGGTAGTAGGTAAACCTTTTGCAGACGGCACATTTTACGACCTGAACCCTTAGTATAATCATTTCACTAACGTAACGATTGCGTTTGCGTTAGGTCTTAATTTGTATGGGATTTTTAACACAACATACCAAGCGTAACGTACCGAAACTAAACCACCGAATATCTATACAAGTATCTCTACTCGGTGATTTCGTTTTCGATACATGTTGTGTTAAAAATCCCATACAAATTAAGACCTAACGCAAACGCAATTGTTACGTTAAGTTAGTGAAACGATTATACTAAGGGTTCTGTAAACTAATAACTAGTAGGTAGTACATTTTTATACTCATAATTGATAAATCAGTCATTCATAAGGCATCTAACATTGATATTTTTCCTAATAATTTCATAGATTGCTTTTAAGGAATTACTACGAAAATTATCAAAAATACCTACTTTATTTTATCACCTTGCATATTTTAATTTGCACTTGCAGGATGCGAGAACTCAAAGAAACTAATAAATCCATTAAAATAAAAGGGACAGCTAATCCAATTTTCGAAAAAGCGTCGCTAATCGAAATCAAACGAAAGGCTAATTGCGACGACTCTTCACCACTTATCTTCTTAAAATTGTACAGGTGTTTTACACATTTAGAAATATAAGCTTTATTGCTCACACAACAAGGTTGCAATTGCCGATACCCAATAGAATCTAGTACGAGGTTAGGACAGTAAGCAGGTGATATTGCACCTCGCTCAGCCCCAGCCCTCCAGCAGAGGGTCCTAATATTCCCTTAAACCGTAAAGACGTCAAAGGCGATGCTCGAGACGTACTTGTCTATTTGTAATTGAATATGAAAATCTTTCGTGCTATGCGGGGGCTGCAAATCCCCGGGCGAGAGCTAGATGCGCTGGAAGAGTATCATGAATTGTGATGGGTGAGTTATTTCAAATACTTTAGCGCAGATTCATAAAGTGTACGAGTATACTGAACCAGCGAGTCAGTGAGTTTATTCTTATTTTTAAGACAATAATTTTGTGTATCAAAATATCTTCTATCGGTTGCCGCGATAGTTATTCATGAAATAAAACAACTTTGAACGGATTATATCGCGTATACTGAATTTTAAATTACATCCCGACGTTTCGAACACTTTACAGCGTTCGTGGTCACGGGTCGACTGAGGAAAACATATTTACCCACATCTAAAATTACAATGTACAAAAGACTACCCACATGATGATGGGATGTAATTTAAAATTAAGTATATACGCGATATAATCCGTTCAAAGTTGTTTTATTTTTGTGTATCAAGTTAAAATAATTTACATAGCTAAGATACTTTTCTAGCGTTTTATTTGTGTGTACATACCTAATCTGTAAACAATTCTTTATTACTTTTACGTCACTCTGGGCGCTAAGTGAGATTTACCGCCCTAGGGCGCAGCGGCAAATCTTACTTCACACCCAGGAGAAGACGTAAAATTATGTACGCACCACGGGCGGTAATAAAGAAGGCCTCAGATCGCTTGTTTATGGCCCTTACCTTCGGTTCGGGCCACAAATGCCAGCGATCTGAGCCGTTCTTTATTTTACCGCCCTAGGTACGTAATGTACTATAATTGTATCTACCTACATCCTGAAAGTACGTTCGAGCTTGACAAAGGAGTAGGTACCTACATATGTTTTCTAAAATCAAAAAATAATTATAAAGCGACATGAAAGACTAATATGAACTCAAAAGAATTCACTTACTTTGACTAGGTATTTACTTTTCTCAGTAAACGTCACGTGCTAGAGTCTGTCTACGCTAAGTCCGGAGATAATACTTATTCATATAAAGCTTTCTTTCCGTTATTAACTTATGTTAATGAATATCTTAATCGTTCAATTAACACCATATACCTACTTAATCATCATCAGCGGCTCTGCGATGTACTTAAGTATGTACCTCCAGTGGCGGCGCGTCCATAAAACACGATTCCCGTCGTCTTGCCTAATTTTTAGGCACCTGAACAGTTTTCCTACAGCTTATGAAGGAATTAAAAGTCAAATTAAGCTCCGGCTGGTCTAAGAAATATTTTGACACACCGCCAATGATACATACCTTATTTTTTAAGGACCCGTAGTTTTTAATCTTTCCGAATTCATACATAATTTTTCCTTACACTTTACGTACATGTTTTTGTTTGGCCCCATGATTGACTGGTAGAGAATGCCATTTAGTATTAACTACGCCATTTGAACATACATTTTTGTATGTTATGCACTAAAGTTTACATAAATAGTAATTCAACTTTGCACATCTAGGGGTTTAGAAAATTTACATCCGCAGCCACTTACGTTAGGGAAAAACTTGCAGTGAGCATCGGCTCTTCTTCATGCCTGGAGAGTCCGTGGAAAGCGAATAAAACGCTCCTTTTCATGATATATTTTTATTATATTTTATACTTAGTGTAGTTATTGCTAAGATTTCTTTTGGGAAAAAGCAAAGGCGGACCGTCTCGTGCATTTTACTACCGGCCCGGTTTTTATTTAGCGTAAAATGTACGGCTAATAAGCATTACACGCTTGGAGGTACTTATTCATATATTCAAGGAAACGTCTTGAACTTAGGTATTTTTACTTGATACTCTGAAAAGTATTCAAACTTCTTTTTCTATGCGTCTATTTTAAGGCCACATATTTTTGATACAAATGATTAAATGAGTTTTAAATATTCAAGTAAATATATTTTTGTTTCATTATTATTCAACTAGTTACAGTGAACTGAACTGGTTACAGTGGTTAATTTAATAATTTTCCCATGCATTAAAATTAAAGAATCTACTTTAAATAATTATCATAATCAGATTTTCAATGAGCTCCAAAATCTGTCAAGGGAATTAATTCGTTTATTTAAATACGATTTCCTTCATTTCGCTCAATCATTTGAAATGTTACTTTGCATCTTTGATGTTTCGCGAGAGCATTTTTAGACGACTTATTCAAACGTCCGTGTTTTCATTAGATGAGGAAAAAAGTCAATTTAATTCAGCATGAAAGATGCTGACCTTTCGAGGCAGTTTCAGAAAAACAAACTTTTTGTCAGTTTCAAATGGTGGCTTTCAATAATGTGGCGATCAACGACAATAGGTGTTATCCTGGGTAAAAATATTTTTTTCTCAAACATGCTCGGAAATGGCCGCATTTTATTCCTAAATCGAACACGGAAAGTGCTTCATTTTACTCCTAGGAGTAAAATGAATGTATGAAATTCCATTTTTTTCCGCTGCGTTAAACTTTTAAAATTCTCATATTTGCATATAAATCTAATGGGCCAAGGCAAAAACGGATTCAGCCAAGCAAAATAATTCATTTAAACAGCCGTGTGTAGAGGGCTTCACAAAGTGCGAGCGCGAATACGCATGCGCGTACTGTGTCGGGCTATCTTGTCTATGGTTTATTAAAAATAAATTTAAAAAGCGGAAAAATTAGTTGGTTATGGTAATTTACTTCGTTACATTGTTTATTTACTTTATAGTACAAAATAAACTTAAATAATGATTTTCAGAAATTAATGTAGTGCGGAAATTGATAGCGCTCTACCTAGATTGAAAGAATAATAGTGGATTACTTGCTTCCTGCTAGGTCAAGAGACAAAGGGTTTATGTTTATGACGTGTGTATGAATTCGAAGATGAGCATAAATGCTAATATCTTTTCTGAAAATGTGTTTCAGCTTATTTCAGTTATCAAAAAACAAGAAGCCAACTATGGTGTGGTTTATTTATGCTATGCTTAAAAGTACCTCCTTATTACCTATTATAAAACACAGTATCAACACAACTTTTCCAATATAAAATACTTGTAGTTTTTCCTAAATTATTTCTTTATTTCCTCACATATTTGAGAAAAGCACTATGTATACCTCAGCGGAAACAGGAATTTTCTGACTCGGAACTAGTGCCAGGCCTCGGCAAGCCTCGCCCTGGCACCCAAGTACCTCGTCAGAAAATTCCTTTCTTTCCGTACCTCGGCAACAATGTACTATTGTGATCCAAAAATCGTCATTTCAATAATCGAAAAATATCACAAAAAGGTATTACTTCTTTTTGAAGATAAGAATTTAAAGATAAAAATAATTAGACGCACCAAAGTTCAGGTTTGGGGGCTCGTGTGCTCGCGACTTCATGTCGTGCGAAAAACCATAGCAGGGTTTGACGTTACGCGGAACTTTAACAGGATATATTTCTGTATTTTTGTTTAGTTGTCAAAAGAAAAAAATACGTGTCCACTATGTGGTTTCATAATAACACTAGGTTAGTCGGACACAGGCAAATTTACCGTGAACAGGAATGGAGGCGAAAGAAAAGTGTATCTAGACTTTTCTTGCGCCTCCATTCCTTTTGGCTGCATTTTACCTCCACTATGTAACCTGTTCTATTTTATTGGCCGATTGGTAAGCGTACTATAAAACCCCAATAATTGTTATCTCAACGATCCAGCCGTCTACAGAGGCTTTGGGTGTGTCCCAGCCAGTGACTTTATTTACTCTCAACCGATTCCCAGGTTTATCTCTTTCGGTTGAGCTCCGAATAAAATGCGGTACAATAACAATAAAGTAGGATTTTGCCACAGATTGCTGACATTTCCGCGAGACGAAGGAACGATATAAAACGAGCCCAAACTCTTATTAAAAAAGCTTTGCATATACCCAACAGGGCAAACAGTTTTAGGATTTTCCTTGTTCTACTTTGAAAGAGAAAAATTGAATGGGAGTTCGGGGTGTAGCTTGTAATGTTATAAACAAAAGAAGTGCACTTGTTTATGTCGAAAATTGTTGGCATTAATAAACTCTGTGTAATTAGAGCAGTAGTATATTAAATAAGCAATTATACCGTCAGATTGCGCTTCAAAATCGCTACACAAATATCAACCTACGTATAATTATCAAACCGTTTATCTCGCGTAGAGGTATCACTTGCTAATGGCATCGCTTTTTATATCCAGACTACAGACAGTATAATAACAGAGTCGTAAGCACCTTATTATGGAACGAATCACGAAACATACCCGAAGGCGAATCGTGTAAGTGCGCTTTGTATTGGTTTTGCCTTCAACTGATATTAAAACATCTCTTGCTTTATGAACATTTTAATTGTTGTTTTTTGTGTGACCGTAGAAAGTTTTTAAATTACTAAAATTACATGTTGCTCACATGTTACAATATGTCATGTCATGTATCAGATATATCGGAGCGGCCAAGGTGGTCACACATATCTGAACAACGCCTCCATTATCAAGGCGATAAAGTGCATGTTCAGATATTTTTGAGTGTCCTGGCCGCTCCGATATATTTGATGGCGACTGTGTACTGCACAGAGCTTTGATGTTTAAATTCAACGCGTGAAACTACTTTTGATCAGTTAAGTAGATTGGAATTTAGAAAGAAAGATCAAATAGTTCATTTCCTGACTTGATACTTGAACAGAGTCAACTGAAGAACAAATCAAATAATTTAAATAAATATTTTGATTTGTTTATTTTAGAAAAACACCATTTATATACTGTGTTTTTCTAGACACATCCGTTGCCCAGGGCCAGGGTGCACTGCCGCGAAAGACGCTGGTTCGATCCCAGCCTTGGGCACCGGAGGCCTTAGATCACTTTTTGCTTTGTATATTACCTCCATATATGTTTGGAAACAGTATTTTATGTCTGAGAGCTAAGGTATGTCTTCCATTACTTTAAATAAATTATCACATTACGTTACTTTTTTACGAAAACGCCTACTACTCTCGAGCAAAAAAATATGTTTCGTGCAAGAAGGCTTGGTTTTTATTCCTGAACAAGGAATCATCAAAGAAACTTATGAATTCATTATTTAAACAACGGAGAGTCGTCCACTAAAAATAGCCTGGATATTTTAAGTGCCGATGTCGGTAAAAAATTGCAACTCATCATCTAAAAGCTTGCTTAAATAGCCGAGCTAATGAAAGGTTGATCGACGATCGATTGATGGATTACAAATTTTCTTTGACCCTCATGCGAATACTCTCTTTAGTTAGGGCTCAATATTGAGCTAGCCTCTGACCGCAAGTTGAAGTGATAGTGGATCATTAGCGAAATTGATGGCCTTTCATAAACAGTCACGTCTGAAAATATGGATAGATTGAATGTGACAAAAATATCTAGCCACGACTCACTATTACCAAGGAGTAAAGTCTTAGATATATGTTTTTGTCACATTACATTTATTCATGTTTTCAAACGTGATCGTATATTATAAATACCTTTATCAGAACATTTAGTTTCATTTTTATACCTACTACTATCTTAAAAACCTACTCAGCGATAAACTAAATGTGACAGTTTACTTGTAACATGGCAAAAAAGCCTCTAATTAGGAACCTAATTAAGTAATTATCAACAGTTAATGTAAAAGTAACCGCGGTAAAGGCACGGGCACGCAAAGTCAAAAGTTAGTTATTCCTAAAGGGAGTCAGCATATTTCGAAACTGTTTAACTCAACTTATTGGATTTTCGTAGATCGTTTCTGTAGTTATTTCTATAAAGTTTTGATTAATCAAAGTTTGTTAGCAATCCCCAGTAATTACGGGTAAAGGGAATGCCTGTCGGGTCGGAAATATCTCCAACGGCATAGACATAGAAGATTAAAGACTGACAGACTCAAAGAAAATGTATCGAAAATACGGGATGCCAATTCCGGTTTTTTTTAACAAAACCTATGACTTCTACCGCGAGTAAGCGTCTATTATGACTTGACTTCCATATCCGTAGCATTTACAGTTATTTGGTGCTCTTGCTTACGCTGGTCTAGTTTTAAAAGAAGTGCTTGGTCGGTCATTTCATTTGTAAGTAGCAATGTCCTTAGATGGATTGACTCTTTACCTCAATAAGCGTCGTGTAAGACTCACCATTTTTTGTGTACTGATTGTGGTTCTCAGTATATGAATTCAATGTTCACCGACCTTTCAATATTTAACCAACGGCGTTGCCGGTTGATGGGTAATTATTAAAATCATAACGGTCCTCGTCGAAAGCTAATGGAGATCGTGTGATTTTTTTATGATCTCACCTATTAATTGACCTAATTAGGCTGTAGAATTACTAAATAATTCAGTTTGAGCGCTTTTAAAATAATTGGCTAAATATATTATTTACAGATATGGTGACAACATATAAACTCTTCATTTGCCCTACAGTTAAATATATATAAACTTTAATAATAAATTGCCAAGGTTAAAAAACAAGTCTTGACCTCAGTTATGAAAGCTCCAGTTAGTTACCCAAGGTACCAGTGCTTACCTTCCTTAATTTAAAATCACGTAATTAGCGTCAATTTTAATAAAATTTTCTCCAATGTGCTCGGAAAGGTTCACCTTACTGTAGCAAAATGAGTACGTGAAGTTCTTAATTTTTTACCAAACGAATTAAAAAAAATAAAAATCCTTATTGTCCTGTTTTAGCGGACGCGAAGTAATTTGTCAACGCCATCAATATGTGTACACGTTTGCACCTTACTCCATTGTAATAAGGTTCAAAAGTGTATACATATTTTAGGCGTTGACTAGTAAAATCCATTACTGTATTGTTTTTTACTTTTTAAACTTTTCATCCGACTAACAAATATCATTTCAAACAGCCAATTACTTAAGCGACATCTACACCGTCTGAACGGCAATCCCTTCAGATTATAGGATAGAGCGAGATAGTGAGATCAAAAACCTTGGCTGTCTCGTTCTTTGTCATAGCACCGCGTCTGATCGTGCGAATGAGGCTTAATACAATCATATATAGACAACACAACTTTTTTTAAGGTTTAAAACGGCTATTAGACATTGCAATCTGCAGGGCCCAATCTGTCACGTTGGAAAGTGTAATTAAAGGTAGGGCCCGTAGGGAGCTGAAGGAGGGGTGGGAGAGGCCGGGTACACAACAGATTGGGCGCTGCAAGTTGCAATGTCTAATAGCCGTTTAATCTTTTACAGTTGTATGAAAGGAGCATATTTAATAGTGTCTTAAATAGCTTATGACGAAAATTTCTTTTTAAATATTATTTGAATGAAAATTGGCAGTATACATAGTGCTTTATACTTAAAAAATATGTTATAGAGGGAAGCTAATTCATGACATTGAACGCTAGTAACGTAACCAAAACCTGTAATTTATTTCATTTACTTTACTTTATTTCCTCGCACATTTGGAGAAAAGCACTATATATGCCTCGACGGGAATAGAAATTCGTGGACTCGTCTTATTTTTTCGCTCGTCCACGACTTTCCCTTTCCCGTCCTCTGCAATAATGTACTATTAGTTAAGCAGTTATAATGTTATTATATAGAATAATTGAAAGCTGATGTCGTACAGTGGGAGAAAAATGTAAAATTTTGCTAAGTATCAATAAAACAGTAATTTACAATACTCCAACATTACCGAGCTAGACGGTTTTACTGCCTTGCTATTTCTAGATAATTAACTATGAGAATATTTAATAATAAAACAGCGAAGGAGTATGTAAGTAAAATAGTGGTGCCGCGGGTAAACCACATTTTACAAGCTCAATGCGCAACGAAACGTATTTTATCGCCAAAGAATTAATAACACGTTTGGTAAGATACAACAAGAGATTTTTGAAATATCGATGGCTGGTATGGTTCATCAAGTTGCTTACACAAAACCTTAGTTAATATAAATCAGTGCGTTCTTTGCAGTACCTGTGCTGTGCTGCGGACAGGTACCCAACGGGTCGCCGTAGCGATGTCAATAATTCAGAAGCGTTCGAGCTCTTGTAGTTTGGGACATTTTATAAGAAACTGCTGTTGGTGCAGGTGCAATTACACTGAATAATAATCGTAAAAAAATGTATTAAATGTTAATTCAAATTTTAAGAATAAATAAAATAATATGAATGGTTGCACAATCCTTAGTGATCTTACTATAGGAGTGGTAACTGAGGATCCATTCGGGATTAACGCTAAGATTAGTGAAAAAGAAATGTACAATCGTGGCAGACCAGATTAGTTTGGTGATGTATTTGGAGAAAAATACATTTAATTCGTTTTAGCTTAGTTTAGCCAGTAGACAGCCACAGTCTAAGAACTTTTTGAGGCTCCAAGTCTGAAGCGCCATCTGAATGAGAGCAACCCAAAGATACCCTAATGTAAGAGGAAATGACATCTGCGCCATCTAGTAACGAGTTGCGTACCCTAGTAATGTTAGACTGTGGCTGTCTATAAATAAATTTAATCTCAGGTTTAGTGTACAGTCGGCCAAAAATGTGGTCTACCACCCTTACGGTTGAGGTTTGTTTGAACGTCATGAGACAACAAGGTCGTGGATGATTTAATCTCCGTTAGAAAAGTCAACCTTAGCGATCGTTAGATCTCGCAGATACTTTTGTCAAAACTGGTAGACCATTTTCTTGGCCCACTGTATCACCTACGTGGCCCCAACGCCACAGATTGTAAATGAAATTTTCGTATACTTTTAAAATCGCCCTTCGCTTAACACTTGTAAGTTCCTGAAGTATTTTACAACTGGGACCAACAGCAACTCACCTCAAAGTCCACAGTTAGACCTTATCATGTTGTAATAAGGTTCATGGTCATTCTGTGCCGACGATTGTATCTCTCAGCCTCTCCGGTAGTAATGGAACTAGCGCGAGCGCACTAGATCACCGCACGCCGCCGGCTCGCATGAATCAAAAAACAATGCGTACATTGCAATTAAGAGAGATACCTCCACTGTAAGTAATAAGATTCGCACACGGGAATAATAACATTTTATCTCAGATCTGAGAACATTAATATAATAATTACATCATAGTATTGACAAGACCATTAATATGGCTGTGATCGGTGGCCGGCTATGAAGGGAACGATGAAAGGAGTGGAGTTAGCATTATATTTTCGAACGGATTAGATATAAGATGATATGTATTATAAAACATGAGACCAAGTGAAAAGCCGTTCATTAAATTTTATCTGCTAGAAGTTGTTAAGTGAGCATCGTTAGAATTGTTAGCTATTATTTTAAATATTTTTTTTTTGTTCATATTTTTTGTGAGTTTTGATTGGTAGAGAAAAAAAAGTCGAAGGTCAAAAGTTACAAATTAGTTTAAATAATTGGTAGGTATTAAGCGTCCTTGTGCTAAATTTTGTGGACGGCATGAACTAACATACATTCATAAATTACACTAAAATAATATCTACCTACTGTTTACATACGTTTATTTAGGAAGACCTGCTCCATTCAGTTCGTGTTCTTTGATTGTAACTAATATATAGAGTAATCGCGATGTTCTTTTAATTAAAGCTTATGAGGCCTCTCTTTGCGGCTTAGCCTATCGAAAATTGCCTCAATTTAAGCTGCTTGTTTAAAGCCGTGCCGTGGGAAAACAGCTCTTAAGAACACGACATAGAGTTTCAAAACTGTAACAACTTGAACTGTTTTGGATACACTTTTTCTTTAAGTAAGGGTGACATCCAATTACTTGAAGCAGAGGGGTCTGAAAAAAATTATAATCGAAGTATAGTTAAATTAAAGTAATATTGATTTGGTATAAGTAAGGTTCACTTGGATATTTATTTATAAACCTTTTTTATTCCTTGAAAATAATCTACTGTTACATGTTTTGTAAATTTCATAAAAAGTTTTGTTTTAAATAAAATAAATAAAAATTGTTTATTTCGGACCGAGATCCATATTTAGTTAGTATTACTTATACTTATTTAATTTTTGTTTAATTTTACATATTTAAGGCCCCTTTTGATTAAAGTTCTGTTTTTCCTTTTGCCTCTTGTATTTTGTCTTTGTCAAAGGAATATTAAATAGAGATAGCCACTTGGATGTACTCGTAACAAATAAATGTTGAAGGGCATTACGAGTTTTAAATAATTGTGTCTTTAATTTAAGATTATTAAGTAAACAATTATGTAGGTAAGTACGTGTATGTATGTAGGGACCTGGCTTTTTGAGTCGTACCGGGAAACAGCGTCCACTCGATTCGGCGTTCTTTAGTGAAGATTTCAGCCATTTGCAGTTGTTCCTGTTTTAATTGTATAAGTCTTGTGGTTTTGTATAAGTTGTAGGTACTGTGTTCGTTGAATGTGCTGTCCATCTCAAGAACACAAGAATAATGTGTACCTAGTGTGCTGAAACTAAATTGGTATTAAATTTCCGCTTTAGAATTTAACTTGTAGATAACAGCGGATTTTCTAGTTGTTTTAACTACTGACTTTGTTAAAATAGCACTAGCACTATTAAATGAGAGAAGGTAATATACTTACGTAGTTAATTATCGACTACCACAAATACTTGCTCTAGGGCATTTGTTGCGTTACCGTTGGTTACAAACCTCTTAGCGTAAGATTCTTGTATTATTTTGCTCAAATTTATAATATGTACTCAGTTTGAAAAAAACGCTTGTGGTCCAATAAGCTAAATGAAAACAAATAAAATATAATAGATACTTTGTTCCCTACAGTAAATCGTGTTTAATATCGAATACATAAGAATATTACGTTTCGCTCAGGAAAGAAAGGAAAGGAAACACTAGCTATAATATAGCCTTCTCGTTAGACCAGTTATTAACTTTATACCGGTTGATTGCAATTAGAAATGGTTGCTAAGCCCTGGCAAGATTTGTGCGTTAGTCGGTGCAAGCGCGCGCTCGAAATTTACGGCGAGCGCGACTTCTGCTCGAGCGGTATTCGAATTTAAAGATCTCAACTTGACTTAACCTTAAATTACTGACTGATTTAAAGTTAAATAGATGTAAGGTCAACTCGGCGAAGAGTTTTACCATTTCTTAAAAACAAAAGCTATGCAGAATTTGACGTAATTGCTATCCGATCTTCGCCTACCGACGGTCTTCGCCGAGTTGACCTTAATATACTAAGGAAAAACTGACTGGCCCCGTACATGTCAATATATTTATTAAAAACAATTTGATTTCTTCTCTAGTGGTATCTACTGATACTTGCAGATGAGATGAGTCCAAACTTGCATCCCATTTGTAGGCACTACAGTTTCCTAGTGCCATATTCTAATTTTAAAATGTATAAACAATACATTGACAACACAATCTGTCTTAAACATAACTCCAACACTCAACCAATAATCAACCAATATTGAAGTAGTATTGTAGTTGCAACGCAGTAATTTTCAAGTAAATTCCGTCATTTTTGATTCAGACGTGTAGTCGTAAGCTGTATTGTGTTGTTATTGTATTGGATTTGCATTGAAGTTGGATCGTGTCTGTGCGTGTTTTAAAGTTGGAATACGGCCCCTAGTGATATTAGATTGTTGGTCAGGTCACACCGCTTCTGTACGCTTGTGAAATTTTATCTATTTGTATTGGCCATAACATAATACCTACTCAGATGAACCCCATTTTCGTCAACGATTAGTGAATGCTAAACTCATGGTATTTAAATATCAAAAGGTATTAATGATAGGTTTTAAGTACACGAATTATACTTAGATATGTTTCAGTTTTTATGTAGCTTTAATACTACAAAACTTCGCAGTTCAATTGTTATCTCCAATTATATCGTTAATTAACGGACCGCATATAAATCGACGAAGAAAACAAGTTGGAGTCCAGTTACGAGAAGTTTTATTTTTCTTGACGGTGTAGATCTGTTGAGTCTGTTACTGTGACAAAGTGATATCTATCGACACCAAACGTGGATAGTTCCCTTTGTGTTACAAGACTAACATGCTCGGTAATTATTGGATTAGGTTTGGCTAGTGTAGTTTTTTTTTCTTCATAGGAAACAATATAATTATGTTAGTAGCTCTGTGCGAATGACAAGGAAGTATTTAGAACTTGCAAATAACCTCTATTATTTTGAATATAATATACCGTTGACTGGCCTGTGAAACTTTGTGCGTGCTTCCTTACTTAAATATCGTTATGGAGGTTATTTTTCATATCAATTAAAAAAATGCTTTATAAGCTACATTGGCCTGATTCCTACTACGTTTACTACTGATGTCCTTTCCTTGATGTCCTTTTTAGGTATCCCGTAGGCGGACATCATATAAAATTGTAAAAAAATGAACACATGTTTTGCAAAGTATTCGACCACCGGTGTATTTAAAGTATCCGATCCCATGCTAGGAAGTCAATCGCAGCAGTTGATATCGCATCGGCCATCGTAAATCTTGCTTGCTCTTCCTTAACTACCGCCTTGTTAACCGGCGACACCTAACGACATCATTAAAGGAAAATACGCGGACAAAACAGTCTTGTAAAGGTCAACTAATACCGGAAATAATCCTGTATAAACAGATATCAAAATAACATTAGGTAATACGTATTTTACTGGTGAGTGGTGATATTGAAAATCTTATACAACTTGCTTTAAGGTCAAACAGATACGAGTATAGGCGACAGGCGACTTTTCTGTGGACAAATAGAAAAGTCAACGATTTCGGTACATTATAATTTATAACTATGGTTTAACAAGAAAATTAGGCTTTAAAGACCATTAATTTTGTAACGGAATTATTTTATTTATTTTGTGAACTTATTATATTGGGCATAGTGACTAGCTCCTCTAGCTCCCTATTCTTCCTACGCCTCCAGCTTCCATCTTTGCCCCTGATAGGTCCCAGAATCTTCCGCCAGATTTTCCTCTCTGCCACTAAGAGCTTGCTCTCTTCTTTCTGTGTCAGTGTCCAAACTTCACACCCATACATTAAGATTGGTCTGATTACTATCTTGTATACTCGAATCTTAGTCGGTCTACTGAAAATCAAAGCCACACGACTCCGCTGGCTTGGACACCTGGAGAGGATGGGAGAGGATCGAGCTGTGAGAAGGGCGTATGTGGGGCACCCGGGTGGAAAGCGTCCGTTGGAATACCGAACTGGTGTGAAGTGGCGCAGAACAGGGCAGAGTGGCGTTCTCTTGTGTCAGAGGCCAAGATCCGTTTTGGGCCACTGAGCCAGTGAAGTTAGTAAGTAGTATTTTGTGAACTTAGTAGCCTAGTAGTTATAAATTATAATGTACCGAAATCGGTAACTTTTCTATTTGTCCTCAGAAAAGTCGCCCGTTGCCTAAATCGGTTTGACCCTTTGCCATGTTGTGTGTTGCTCAGTTATCATTTTACGTATCTCGCGAAAGCAGAGATTTGGCTCTTCGCCGGTGACATCGTTAATGACTGAGGGAGACTCCAGAGCAAAGAGCCTGAGATCTTACTCGTGTAATCGCTTTTATTTCTAACTAGCTTTAACCCGCGACTTCGTCTGCGTAAAACAATTGTACATCGCATTCTGACAAAATTTCCAATAAATGTGACACTTCATTAGATGAGGGATTCTGGGATAGACAATAGGTACCTATCCATGTCATAGTCTGACCATATATTTTGCAATTTCTATTCAAATCCGTTCATACACTATAACTCTTTTCCAGACCGCACCAATCCAGAATATTATTTCCAAAATCGGAAATGTCTTCTAAATTGTTACGTTTTGATCAGTGTTTGTCGCCATTTCTGGTCAAAACGCAGTTCTGATGATGGGATCTATGAGGAAATGGGGAACTCCTTTAATTTTAAAGGATACCGTGTATAGTTTTTTTGTGTTTTTATCAACAAATCAAGCATTTTCATTCAAAAAAGTGACATTTGATCAAGTGGATCTGCTGATGATGATCAGAACGGAATGTTTAAAAATAAAGGAAAAGTAGAAAAATTGACTGCCTCAGGCGGGATTCGAATTCGCGACTCTGGGAGACATCCCATCGCTCTGACCAATTGAGCTACTGAGACTTACCTGATGGCTGTGAATTTTTCCACCAGTCGCGAGTTAAAAATTTCACCTAAGGCAGCGGATTTATCGACTTTTCCTTTTTTTTCTAAACATTGTGGTATCGTCAGCAGACGTTCTGCTTAATACAAAATTGATCAGAACAGAACTCTTCAACAACACATACTTCGTTTGGCGATTTGTCCTCTTCGCTGTGTTTGTTAAGAAAGTTAGATTTTCAAGATAAATTATTGTCTAGCTCGAGTTCTGAGGATGGGAAATGGGATCCACGAAAAATCGAGGGAGCTCTTCAAATGTTAAAAGCATACATACTTACACTTAGTGATTCTAGGATTGGAATCAACAAATCAATCATTTAGGTACATTTAAAGGAGTGATATTTGATGAAGTGGAACTACTGATGATGATCGATGCGGATCTCTTCAAAGACACATAGTTCACGTTTGGCGATTTGTCTTCTTCACTGTCTTTGTTAAGCAAATTATTTCATTGAATGAAATCTAAGAGTGCACCATCTACAATAATCTTTCACCGGCCTCCCCCGAAGAAGTCGGTTTTTTTTCTTAAAAAATATAATAAGTCAATTAAGTATTCAGTATTCAGGGCAGAGAAAAATCCAATCGGTTCAGCCGTTCTTGAGTTATAAATGGTGTAACCGACACGATTATGTTTTAAATATTTATACTTATAGCTATGCCCGCGGTTTCACTCGCGCGTTTCAGTAGGCTTTATCACTTTTCGTTACCCTTAAACAGTCCATTGCTAAAAATAACGCATTCTACATGTCAAAAACTCAGTTCAGCAGTTTAACTAAAATCGACGAAGGGCGAAAGCCATGGTCAAGGGAAGCGTGTAAGCAAGAAAATCTGTTGAGCTGAAAGCAGAGCTCCCCGTACAGCCTAACGTCCGAAGCGTGTCAGTAGAAAATGCTTCTCTTATCCAGCAGGATAGAGATCAGTGAGAGAAGTGTCTTATAAGCGAACTGAAGGGACGGAAGCCCAACCGTAGGTGGTTAGGTCTGTGAATGTCGAAAGCTGAGCTCTGCGTAGAGTCGAAGACCCGAAGCGTTCCTGTGTAAAGTGCCTCTACGTGTCTTAAAAGCGAACCAGGAGGCCGGAAATCTCGATGAATAGCGATATTACAGTTTGTTTTTCCTATACTTCCTTCCTTTGTTTTTCCTTTTCCCGTTTGTGACGTAGTGAACACTAAATCAATACCTTCTCTTTTTGTTCCCGTCTTAGTCGTTCAAACTAACCATTTTTGGTATGAATAGAAATCGTTCAATTCTTTATTTTATGAGGGGGCCCCCGAGCCCCTGTTCACCCCCTATAAAGTGGTAATCACTACCAATACTCTTATTGCTCCCGTCTTTAACATTTTACCTAACCACTTTTGTTACGAATATACTTTTTTCTCCAGTCTTAAATATTCAACCTAAATATTTTTTTTAATGACTATAAATCAATCGGTGTGCTTTTTCTTTGGTTCTGCCCCCTGAGCCCCCTTTTTAACACCTTAAACGTGCTGCACTCCCGGACTCCGGAACTTATTGATCCCGTTTTAAACATTCAACCTCACCATTTCCGATATAAGTACAAATTGTATGTATGTTATTTCTTTGAGCGGGGGGCTGCGCCCCCCAAGCCTCGCTTTTACCGCCTATCAAGTGGAAAACTCTTTTTGCTCCTGTCTTAAACATTCAATCATTTTTGGTATATGTAGCGATAATGCAGTGTGTTATTTCTTCATGCGTGGACTTCCCCCCCGAACTCCACTATCAAGCTTATCACGTGGTGAATTCTATCAATATTCTTTTTGCTTCCGTCTTAAACATTCAACCTCACCATTCCTGATTTGAATATAAGTTATATTGTGTTATATCTTTGAGCGGGGGGCTGTGCCCCCAAAGCCCTCCCTTTTACCGACTATCATGTGGTAAACTCTATAAAAATTTGCTCCCGTCTTAAACATTAAACCTGACTTTTGGTATAAATAGCGACAGTGCAGTGTATTTAACCTAAAAATTCTAGGTATTAGTGGAAATAATTCAGTGTGTAATGCCTTTGTGAGTTAAAGCAAGACGCGTTTTAATCTCGCATATAAATACCGGTATAAATAGCGATCACACAGTATGTAGGTATTTCTCAGGCTTTGCGTGATAAGCTTTGCTTCCGCCTTCGCGCCTTCATTGGTCCGTCGAAGAGCGTTGAGTTCAAGTTCGGTACCAGCGCTTGCAAAAAAACATGTCTGCAACGCAGCTTCGTTTCCCGAAGACGGAAACTCCGCGAGCCATCTACAGCTTTTCTTTTACATGAATTCTCCAAATAGATTTTTGAGTTAATATTTAAACATTTCCCGCCACCTAGGGCGCATGCCACGAACTTGAGTTGAATTTTGTATGCACCTAAATTACGAACTTTGTGATAATCCTGCGAGAGATAGCGTTGTGGTTCATTTCGCTATGTGTAGCCATTTTTTTTAGATTTTCTATGTTTAAATCCTTTTCTTCCAAATAAACCATAATCAATTTGTCAATTGACCTTAACACTCAGTGTATAAATAATTAATAATTACATTTACCATGCATATTTAAACCCCCTTAAAACCAAAAAGTTAATATTATTTATGGTCCGGCCAGGAGGTATCAAGCGTGCCCGCCACCCAGTACCTTTTAGCAAGGGCGAAATGGACGAAAACGCTGCATTGGGAATAATAAACTAAGAATAAACCTGTGTAAATGCTGTTTTGCGAGCCACAAAGGCAAGGTTCAGGCTTGGAGACCAAGGGCTGACCCCGACGGAAGGACACAGAGCCTTCAACGGTCGCTCCTAAATGTGTCAAATCCAAGCAACGACGCGATTATTTTCATAATAGGTAATTATTTTTAAGTTCTTAAATATGTAGAGGTTCGATCGATTCTAATGCCTTTTGCTACGCCGGTTATGAAGGAAATTTATTACGTAGCATGAAAAGCCGGCACAAACACTTAAAATACTATTATGAGCACCATCTACATTCAGGCCTCTGAGATGTGAAAAGCGGTAGAAAACATTGCAACCTACAGTTCAGTAGGGGGCACTAAAATAATAACGGGAATATAAATTTAATAATCTCTTTACTTTTATTACAATCCGGCTAGCCATAATTGCGTAAAAATATAACACATTAGCATCAGTATGTTTTAATGATTTTTATGTTTAGTGGGTCACTAAAAAATTATTAAATACAATACATGATACTAAGAATCTGTGGCGGCCTGCTCGACCGCCCGCGGTTGCCTAGCAACGATACACACAACACTACGCAACCGTTGAATCTGAAAGTCGTTCCACAGATTTTCTCAATTTCAGTTATTTTATTATAGGCGTTGTAATTATTGTATATATATAACCATTGTGTGAAAATAAATTGTAAATACTACGCCTGCGCATTTGATACTTCTATAAACAACCTGCCGCCCAACTGCTGGTAGGTATTACAACCTCAACACCTCTCTGCCGCAAATCTGCTACGAAGTACCAGGAAATAACTTCACATTAGTGTCAACAGATGGCGTTAGGGCGCTGTGCCACATGGTTTTATGAGTTTTAGAGCGATAATATTATAAATTTTTATTAAATACTGTAAAATTACATGCTTATATAGGTTCTAAGCTAAAATGTAATTTATTAATGCATGTAACAATCATTTCTAGCGTATGCATTTCACGTGAAGATGGAGACAGCTACAACGCACTTTCGAAGTTTTTAACGTCATTTGTATATATAGAACTTCTAACTAACTCGTATTAGAACTATATATTGCCACTCTCACTAAGGTTGTAGATTTTCTCAACTTATAATATTAGTGGGACTATGTGACCGAAGAACTTAGATCCTATTGAGGCAGGTCTTAAATACCTACATGGCAATTTCCAATTCGCGTGGAATGAACACATCACATGGTGCGGTGAGCTGTCAATGGTACCTTTCGACCCGTTAGGAATTTTCCCAACGTATATTTATACATATATATTTAAAAATTTGAGTACCTTTAAATGGAGTTAGGGAACGTACCCAAACTACGTGACCCATTTTTTTCAGGTTTTGACCCCCCTCCCCCCCCTCCGTGACCATCCGTAGTAATTGCCAACACCCCCCCCCCCTCCCCCCTAGTTGTCACGTAGTAATACTCGCACATATAGTTTAGAATGATGTTTTGGACATAGAAAGCAAAAAAACATAATTTTGCCTACTTATTGCCTTTTATTTACTCGACACTGGCCGCGTGACGCCAAAAGTGCATGGAAACCTATAATTAGAAGCGCGATATTTGAGCATAATTATTGACTACGTGACAGAACCTAAGACTCCCCCCCCTCCCCCTGTGACCTAGAGTAGTATTTTGACGACCCCCCTCCCCCCCCCTAAACTGGTCACGTAGTTTGGGTACGTTCCCTTATTGTTAACATTGCATGAGAAGTGTGATTATAATTCTGTTCTATGTTGGTTACTTAACTTCCGTTACTGTCTTTAATACATACGAGTGTGTGAACAAGTGGCCACCCATAAGCTTTTCTATGAATTAATGTTGCGTGATAGTTAAACAATATCTTTAGAAATGATTACAGCTTTGTTTAAACGCGAAGATAGGACGAGAATACGCCTAGTAGCTAAAGTTGATGTCTTTATTTGGATGCTGAATAATGTTATAAACAGTCATTCACATACGTATTCGAGCACATAATATATAGCGAACGTGCATAATAAATAAAATAATATCCAAGATATCTCTTAAAGGTACTGATAATAGTATATTGTGCAACAGTTACATAATAAGGGTTCTTAAGATTCGAGGGTCGAAGTTACAAAATGAGGCGAAGCCGAATTTTGTAAAAACAGACCCGAAAATTTTAAGACCTGATTATGTACCGTTGCACGCAATAGTTTTTCTACGAGTGCTAGGTAAGCCGGTAAGCATTGAGTTCGACAAATGACCTGCTGCCTCTATACAATTGTCTTCAATCTTCTTAGTCTAGTTCCATTTTTCAAAAAATCCATGTCGAGAAGCAAACGATATTACTTTTGGGCAACCGGGCTTTTTACCTGCTTTAGACCCAGCTGTATCCGAATCGCCGGTTGCCTTCAAATAAAATTTGTCCGGAAGTGAGATATTCAAGATGGCGGCCAAAAAAATTACCCATTTTTTACTTTTTCTTAAATAACTCGTAAACCGTGTCCCCTACCAAAATATGTTCTGTTACTTAAATAATTCACATAAAATTTTCTATAAAAAAGGTTATATACAGTTTTTTGCTGGGATCAAAGTTTAATGAGATATCGAGGGTATAAGATAGACCTTAAATATATAGACTAATTACCCTTTTCCCGCGACTTCGTCTGCGTGGGATTAACATTCGCTATAATACATTTATGAAACACCTTAGTGAAATCTTATAGCAAATATAAATTTAACGTACATACTTTTTTACGTCTACAGTGAGCAACAATTCCATACAAAGTTTCACCCCCCTTTTCACCCTTTCAAAAGATGATTTCTGTGATAAAAACTATTTCATGTCCTTTTCCATAACTCAAACTATCATCATGCCAAATTTAAACTAAATCGGTTCAGCGGTTTAAGCGTGAAGAGGTAACAGACACACTAACTGTTTAAAGATAAATTATATTTTAAATACTCTGGTTGAGGCTGCTAGGGGTTGTGTGGTATCATTTCCGTATAAAACAGACATGCACAATTCATTTTTGATAGAAAAAAATATAAATCTATATTTAAAAAAAGTTCTGCGAAGAGGGAAAACTCTCAAATCACATCAGAGGGGATTTTGACGTGAACGTCTAAAAATTTTACGGACCTCCAACAGTAAAAAATATTCATCGTGGGGCACTCTATCCAAGGTCAAAAATTTAAAACTTTTTCTCAATGCGCACAATTTTTTCATACTAATATTATAAATGCGAAAGTGTGTCTGTTACCTCTTCACGCTTAAACCGCTGAACCGATTTAGATGAAATTTGGTATGATGATAGTTTGAGTTATGGAAAAGGACATAAAATAGTTTTTAACCCTGAAATCATCTTTTGAAGGGGTGAAAAGGGGGGTGAAACTTTGTATGCAATTGTTGCTCACTGTAGACGTAAAAAAGTATATACGTTAAATTTATATTTGCTATAAAGCGGCCCACAGATTACCAGTCCGCCTGCAGTCTCTGATCCTATCAGACGGTCTTCAGTCCTAGGGCAATAACCTCCGCACACTAAAACGATTATTGCCTGCTGATATCGGCCTGCTGCCACCTCCGCGAACACAGACTAGCAGTTGAGAGTCGTCAGTTTCAAATCATAGGATCGTCCGCCGGCAATGGTCTAAATCAGTTTAAACATTAAGGCCGGCCTCAAACAGCCGGAATGTCTCTCTGAATTAGTCACGTAAGGCCTCACGTTATTAATTCATAATTCCATACAATGTATTTATGTTTCAAAAACAATTTGATGTTTTCAGATTATAAATTTCTCAAATCGATCTGTAGAATTAGGGACACCACATACTTGGTCTGAATTCAGATCTTAATTAAGCAAATTAAATTTGTCTATGGCCTCCATACATTTGAATAAAGCCGCACACACATACTGGAATCAGATTATGAATTAGTGCCATGTGTGAGGCATGGTGCCGGAATTTAGATTATTAATTCAGAGACATTCCGGTTGTGTGAGGCCGCCCTAACAGTTCGCCGTGCGAGATTTCACTAAGGTGTTTCATAAATTTAATATGGCGAATGTTAATCCCACGCAGACAAAGTCGCGGGAAAAAGCTAATTAGTCTATATGTTTAATGGCTGTCTTATACCCTCGATATCTCATTAAACTTTGATCCCAGCAAAAAACTGTATAGAACCTTTTTAATAGAAAATTTTATGTGGATTACTTAAGTAGAAGAACATTTTTTGGTAGGCGTCACGGTTTACGATTTATTTAAGAAACAGTAAAAAATGGGTATTTTTTTTGGCCGCCATCTTGAATATCTCACTTCCGGTCAAATTTTCTTTGAAGGCAACCGGCAATTCGGATACAGCTAAGTCTAAACCAGGTAAAAAGCCCGGTTGCCCAAAAGTAATATCGTTTGCCTGTCGCATCGAAAAGGAGAGCGATTTTGAAATTTTGTGCCCTGTCTATCTGGCGGATTGAGCCGGCGCCCGCCTCGTCTACAGCGGCGGGTGGCGGCGGTGCGGGGCCCGCCCCGGCAACAGACCCATTATATCCCTAAGAATCGACTTTTGAGTCATCTTATGACAGCGTTCATAAGGTATATGCTTTGAATATACATGTCAGTCATTTTATTGGCCAATTAGAATGCAGGAGTAGAATAAGACAGTATCGTTAATATATCCTCTAGGACTTGGCAATTTACTAAGGTACTGTTACTCCAAAATTATAAAAAAAAAATACTAACATTATGTGACGAAATGATTACCTACTTATGAATGATTTTGACTTTACAGCTTTATTTTGTTCACAAAAAATCCTATTATTACATTTATCAATGTATATTGGATCACAGAAAGGAAGAAAGTCCAACATCAGTTCACTTATTAAGCGTCTTTATTAACTATTCTCTTTTTAACAAGCGGCCAGCGTAGCTCTGCCATTAATCCGACTGCACAAAAAAGAAACTAGGTAAGTTATTAAGGCCCTGGTCTGAGAGTTAGCAGTAGGCGATATTAATGACCGATAGTAATTTGAAGAGTAAAAGTATTTTGAGTGCATTATTAACAACCAGGGCTTGTAACCGGTTAAAGCAAAAAACCCCGAATTGATCCAATATATTTAATTATTTTATGGTTTTTTATGTAAAACCCAATATTGTATTTGTGTTTTCAATTCATATTATAGGATTTTTCGATTGAGTATAAAACAGTAACGAAAAGAACGAAAAAAAACCGGTTTTTACTATGGAGAAAAATCCCGGTTACAACTTACAAGCCCTGTTTACAACCACGAAGATAAATAAATAGATAGTCTTATAAATGGGTAGCAAAGGTTGGAAAGAGGCACCTAACCAATTACGTTATTTTCATGATCCTACTAAATTCCGTCCGCCATTTCTTCCTGGGAATAGCTAGGGATACACGCACAGATTTGCCCGCCGGATTTGTCCGACGGATGTGCCCGGTGGACAGACTCGTCCGTGTATGGCGCTATTCAGATGTGTCCGCAGAAAAATCCGTGTTCAATTCGGACAAATCCGGCGGGCACATCTGTGAGTGTATCCCTAGCTTTTGGGGTTGACGCCGGACGCAGTCCACAGCGTCATGTTCTTTAGAGATGTTAATATTATAGTATCGATAAATTCCCATGCAATTGCAACAAAAAAACGACTACTTCAGGCGTCATCTTACACTACAACATCCTTATAAGGTTTAAGAAATTGTTAACCAATGACCTCATAACTCAAAAGCAGTTAAATCGCTGAAATTTCTCCCAAACCCTATCATTTGTCAAAACAAAAAGAATGCTAGTCATTCATTCCTAGTTCTTTAATTGCTCCCTGTTTAAACAAATCGCAATGAAGAGTCTGCGAGTGCCTGCGCTGGTATTGTTTGAACTCCAGAGGTTTTGTCTACTGATAAAAAGATCGCAGTTTCACGATAATACTGCAGATCTGTTCCGCTTCAAGACAAAATAGAACAAAGAGCTTGTTCTTTAATTTAAAACTAGTTTCAGTCCATCCAATTTTATAGTCCGTATTAAAGCGGATTTTATTGCATTGTGCAAGTAACGGTGATAATCACTTAAAATTTGCATTATTTATCAACCTTTACAATTTGATTAATGACAAATTTCAGTGGACGTGAGTCCTAAAGAAGGTAGCATACATACTTTTTCTTCAGATTCATATACTTAGCCGAAATTTAAATTAATCATTGCTTTAAATGGATAAACGGTTACTTAAAATAGACAAAGTACGCAGTTGTTTGTCCATTTTACAGGTGAAGATACGGCAAGCTCCGCCTTTGCAAATGTGTTTTCGATGGACCGGCGCTACTGCTCTGCAGTTTCAAGTTATGGCCATCGTTTTCCCGCCAACGTTTTACGGGCTCTGTCTTTTATCGTGTGGACATTGGACCGGGCTTTGATCACTTTGAGATATGACCAGATCCTAATGTCCTTCAAGCATTCAGCAAGCTTCCTCGTTACCAGATGTTTTGTATCAAGTCTTTTTATAGCCTCGCCTTATCGCTTACGACATTCGTTCGTAGTTCTAAGATTATAGCTACACAAAGGAAAATTATCGTGTTGATGAAGACATCAAACTGCAGCGCGACAAGAGACACACTAAATGACACTTTTTTACTTAACTAACGTTTAATAACAACAAATGTGAATACCTTCAGACATCTTCAAAGCAGCCGTTGAAGTTATACAACGCAATGTGCTTACGTAACAATTACACAGTTATTAAAGAATTCCTCTTCTATCACTAATGTTCGCAGACGATTGTTTGTTATCACGTAGTTAAAACTAATGAAGCTTAATAATCCTTAAGATGCTAGCCGCTGGCAAAAACTATCGCGGTTAAGCGCGTTAATGCTAGGCGGCTGGTAAGGAACGCAAGACTCAGTCGCTTGAGTATCGAAAAGCAATTATTCTACACGAGATCCAGTGCTGCAAGATGTGACTATTGAAACTTTTTTATAAAAAAATGTAACTGTTATTCTTTACTTGTTTGTGTGATAGGCGATACCTATTAATTAGTTTATATTTTATTATTAGTATATATTTTTAACTACTAGGGAGGTATTAGAGCCTCCCCCTTTATTAGAGCCGTAATAGTTAGTAATTGCAAGACTAATTGAATTATTTACGCAAAAAAATTTAAAAAAAACTCTTATATGCAAGGGGGGCAGAGCAGGTACAAGTGAATCCTATTTCGCATCTCATATGCAGTGCAATAATGGCAGCATTTATCGCACGAATAGCGCAACATAAGCCTGTATAAAATGAACCTTCCCGGCACGATAAAATCATTCATATGAAAATTCTAATCTCCTTGTTATTTATCAACACCACTGTCATATGTAATTCGTTAAGAAAGGCAAATTCATTTACCTACTGGATTACAGTAATCGAGGCACTTCATTTGTTTCATATTCGTCGTTCACGTCATCGAGGAAATGCGCTAATTGTTTCCAGCCAATTGCTGGGTACGAGTAGATGCGCCGGAATGTGTGAGAAGTCAGCAACGCTTTATAGTCACCGCTCATTCAACCTGTACCTCCAATAAGATATTAATTCAATTTGCATCCATTATATGTAGTTACATTAGTTATTGCTACGGTTAATAGGCAGTAGACATGCTTTATACCTTGAGTTTTACCTGAATAGTTGCAAGGTATTTTAATTGTTTCTCTTTTCAGTACCTACAACAAACCATGACATAACTTGCAATATTGGAATTATTAATTATGATCCTTTGACTTTTTAATGTATAAACTGTATTTAGTATTAAGATAACTGTAAATATATACCTATCTGCATGATGTAAATATAATTAAACTGTGTGATCTTATGATTGTACTGTACAAAGACGTATATATTATGTAGGTATACATTTTGCATGCCAGATGCTGGTAGAATGTGTGAAACGTAATTACTGACTGTAACATCTATTGTACCACATTCAAAGCAAATAAATGATTCTATTCTATTCTATTCTATTCAACAGCCTATTTTCTATATCATGGGGCGATCGACTTGTCTTGGGCGATCGATCAAACAATTACTAACAAAGTGGCATGAGCCGTTATATGTATAAAGTCTGCATGACCTGTTTATTGATTGGTCACTTCTTAGAGATTATTATTATAATATATTCTAGGCACAAGATAGAAGTAAAAAAATACATTCCAAAAGAAAAATCAAGTGAAAAATAAAATATTTTAATCACATTTATTTCCAAAAAAGAAACGCCACGTTACTGCCCCGAACATGACAAACGCTGTAAGCATAATAAATATTTCCTTAAAGAATATTCTTTTATATAAATCTGTTTGCGTATTCGTGTCCCCGTTGAAAACAAGAGTGACGGGAACCGTCCGTGGCGGGCCCAGGGGAAATCTTGACAAAAAGGTTCCCTGAGCAAACAATAGACCAGTGGGTTTGAGCTTAGGCTTGCGACAGACCGTCGGCGGTAGCCCACTCTATATGCTGTATATTGGCAGGTTGAGAGTCTGTTCAGCACGGTTAGAAAGTGACAGATATGTATCTCGCCCGCGAGATACTGCCGCTGCACACTTGTGCTAACCGTGATTTCAGACTAACAGTTTTTCCCGTGAATATTTTAAGCAACTCGGTAATTTGAAACCCACCCTAAGTAATTTGAAATAAAACCTATCATTTAAGAGCTTGGGCATGGCCAAGTTAGCAATACATTTCGCGTAAATTATGCACTTATTCTGTTTCTCGGACTTACATGGCAAACCTGAAACCATGTACGTATTTTACAGGCGACTACTTCTAGAGTCAGTGTTGCACATCTTTTCTCACACCAAAAATATAACAATTATTCTATTCTAATTCTCTTGCGGTTTAGTTCCGTCACGTCTTCTTTTGTAAGTGCAAATTTTAAACCTTTTTAAAAACATTTTAACCTTTCCTAGATTTGAACAAAAATAGATATTTAAAATTAACCAATTGCCATAATTAAGCCATTTTTACAAAAAATATTGGTCCAGTCTGAAAGAATCCTAACGTGGAAATTCTCTCGGATTGTTGCCAGCACCGTCTGAGCTGTTTGTGCAGATAAGAAAGTGGAAATTATACGAACTTAATACTATTTTGCATTTGCGTAAGCTGGTAAAAGGTTTACTTGTGAATGTACATACTTGAGATCCCTAGCTGGCTTTGGAATCACACATGATATTCTTTACACAATATTCTGTTTCAGCAAAGAAAATCCAAAACAGTGCTAAAATATACCTAACTAGAAACATGAGATTATTTTGATTATATTGAAAGCAAAATATAAATATACAAATTCTTTCATTTATCTTTTATTATTTTTAGGTTTTTATTCCACATAAGAAGTCTGTAATATTACTATGTGACCAAACACAAAATGGCGCAAACAATCATTGATACGGTTGTTCAGCGACATTTAAAAATAACTTGATGTTTTATTTTTAGTACACTTTAAAGTTTATTCAAACACGTAATGTATGGGTAAGTTGTGAAACTGTTTATTCTTAACCACGCTTAGATAGTAATTGGCTTCTTTAGGCTGAATGAGAAAGAATGCTATAACAAGTAGATGAGAGTGAGATGATGATAATATTGTAATACAAGACTGGTATATACATATTTCTAATTTATACATCTCATACCGATAATATAATGTAATTTCGAGTTTACTCCTCAGAGTTTGTTTGCTTGTGTCAGATTAATTAACGTATAACTTGCAAATACATTTTCTTGTGAAGGGTTCAAAAGAGCTGTTGTATTTAGATACCGAAGTTTGTTACTCTTCGTACTTTGTAACTTTCTGTGACTTTCCGATATTAATGAATGAAATGAAATTATATTCGCCTTGATTCTTTTTCGCTTTATTTTGGGAAGTTTTCGTAGAAATTTAAGCAAATTAAAGAATACGAATACTTTTATTGCCATAGTATACTATACTACATTGTACTTTCCTTTTCATATAGTTGTTTTTTCAAAGTCCATCGGATCAACGTATTCTTTCTATTGTGAAATATGTGGATTTCAGTACAAAGACACGAGAATGTGGTGTAGGTTAATATGTTTGCAAAAAATATTAACAAAATAGCTTTAAAACGCCGTGTAGTAAGTAAAAAGGAAGCTTATTTTAACTTAGATTCTAAGACTTTTGGGTGGAAAACAACTAATTTTTATTTTGTACAAACAGTACGGAACATGAAATATTCCCAAACACCAGTTGACTCCAGTAATGAAGATTCGTAATTAGCTCGTATTGAACTCTAATTTGTTCCAAACTAGGACGAAATATATATTTTGGCATTAAACTGAATTGTTACTAATGAATGTTAATTAAACTGCAATTACAAACTGTTTCGGGAACTGGGGAGTAATTAGACGGATAATTCAGTTTCATTCTGTGCTACATTTGCAGTGAATGTGAGGTGAATGTACTGTCATTAATATTACTGCTATGTAATTAATTTTGTGCCTGAATATTGTCACAACGAACAAAATAAATACGAAGCCGGTTATTTACAGTAGTAAGTTAAAGTGACATTAATATACCTACCAAGAATTAAAACACAACAGAGCAAACTTGTGTAAACAATGATGTACTTAAATAGTTTTTTTTGTCAAAATTAAATGGTTATTTACACAAGCGTCAGTTATGCAACTTTATTAAACTATTTAGTCCTTACGCATGGAGTGCGTATTTAACAAATACTTTCCTACCAAACCATTTTCATATTAGAAGATTGATCCTAGAGAAAGTCGGAATACTAACGTAGGTACTAAAATAATAACCCAATCAGATCACTTTGAATCCCAATTCTTTCTTTTGTTTGCTTCATCGATTTCGGACAATCAATCGAGTATTTTCAATTTTCATGTCTATTTCTTTTATTTGCATATAAATGAGAAATAGTTTTGTGATTACATTGGACAGATCACAAAGGGCCTCGCAGACCGGAAAATTCGGTTGTGTAGCTAACATGCGGGCGCGGCAAACAATACACCCACCTAATTTTATTTGAACAAAATTACAGACTCCCTTGTTAAACCTGTTACGCTGAGAGGTTTTCCTTGATAAATGTAATTGATTTGTCACGGTGCCTCGAGATACATTATAAGGCTTATTGACGGAGGATGAAGTGATTGTAAATATGCACGCGATTTACTGAAATTTCGTCAGTACTTCAATAACAAAAATAAGAAATTCGGTCAATAACACACTCTTCTTTGACTTTTTTTGCCTGCTACTAATTAGAATAGTCATATGATATTTTTTGGAACCAAATATATGTATGGAGTATGGACACTCTAATACAAACGACGAGTTTTCTTGATAATTATCAGACAACAACATCTTTATTTCCTTTAGAATTATTTAGTTGCATGTCATCATCTAGTTGATACTAGTTTAATTTAAAGAGTTTTATCGCGTGACAAAGAGTCGCGCGTTTACTGACGTTATGATATGACGTTAGATTGTTTGGGGAGCATTTAAAAATTATGAAGCTAGTAGTATACACTAGTTCTTCCTCTGCAAAGGAATGCGTTATCATCAAAGATGACAAATATAATGCTTCAAAAGTGGCCACCCTACCAATAGATATTTGTACATTACCTATTTTATAATTATTGTTTTCTTTAAGCATAACTTTGAAGAAATGCCTTAGTTCGTCATCATTTACAAGTGAAACCGAAACACTGAATCTATCGAGCTAATGTTAGCATATCTTAGCCGGGTTTATGACGGGTATTTCCTTATAAAACCAAGAATAGTTTGTGAGGAAGTCGTTACTGTATCGAAATTTCCTAGTCTGGTGCGTTAATTGTAACGATATAAACAGTACATGGACTTTACTAAGCGATATATAACGTTATAAGTGCCATTCAGTTTATGCAACTGCTCCCTGTATTTACCTAGTTAAAACTAGTTTCATAACTGGCTCGATAGCTTTTATTTTTTTATTTTTGTGTGTCGTTTAGGACTTTATGAGTGGGACGTGCTGACCAGTATTCCAATTGGATGCGCAGCCACGGGCAGATCCAGCATAACATGATCTCAAGAACCGTGTAAATTATGCGTAATTTGAGATCACACTTAAACTGTTTTGTTTGAGCATTTGACGACTGATGGGCAAAACAGTGGAATAACACCCTCAGGGTAAACAAACATGTAGCGGATACGGGTGGTCGGCGCGATTTGTTGACACGTGGTCTCGCCACTGGTTCACGGGTTTAATTATCGCAAAAGGGTCGCAGGTTTACATTATATACAGTGATAGCAGATGCACGTGAGAAAAAAGTAAAAAGGGGTTTCGAATTTCTCTTATGACTTAATTTTCTAATTTTGGCGCATGTCGTTTTTTGTTCGTGGCGCGATTATAAATTCATTTTTGCTGACTGTAGTTTGTTGCTGAAGTGCTAGAAATACGTCTCTATTCCCGATGTCACATCAGTGGGACACATCAGTTTTTTAAAGTGCCAAATAACTAACTGTATTTAAGCCAGCTACTGCATGCTTTAGGTAGGTGTATTTGTCGGGTTTTATAAACAAACCCATGGCATTTACGTACGGGTGGTCGGTGCGGTGTGCGGTGGCCGTAACCTACAAAAGTACGTGTGAAGTCGTTCTTCTAAATTAGTTGACAAGCGGCACCACTCTTTGATTTTTGTATGTAAAAAAATGCAACAGTCATGTCTTGGGCGTGTATTGCATAAATAAAGGCCCTGGAAATGGCATAAGCACATGAGGATGATTTGTTTATTTTTCTAGAATAGCAAGAAGATGGATAGGTTTAGGTACATAGATGCCACTTTACTAAAGGCGCTTTTAGTTTTTTTTCTATCAGCTCAGTGACAAAGTCTCGTTGCATGCAAATTATCGAATGCAAATAAAAAAGAAAAATTTAGTACGATTATGTGAAGGGACGTCGAGAAACGATTAATAAGTTCATTACGAGCTCTATAATCGCTAATTTGAGTTTCCAAAACGTCTTTATTTTTCATTGTCAGTACGTAAAAGATAAATTTTCTTAAATTTTATTGTTTATTACCAAACAGCTTGTGTTACTCCCTGGGTCATAAAAAGTCATTATGCAGTGACGGCTTTTTTCGACCTCAAAACCTAATTTATTATTAAAATAATTTAATATTCCATCCTAGGGGCGCTCGTTCCACGTTTTTCCATTATAAACAACTATTGTTAGGCATAATGTGCCAGCTAATTTTCGTTTCCCACTCAAAATGATAATTACTTCTCGTCGTGAAGAGAAGTGAGCGAAAAAATGAATAATAAACTGAATAATTTAAAGGTGAGGAACCTAAAACATCAAGTTTTTATGAACCCGCACTCGCTCGGGTAGCAACGAGACCGTTAAGTTTAATTTTTTAATTATGTAACGTAGGGGATGGAAAAATATGGTTTTACTCATCAAAGGGACGTAATTTCCTATCCTTTCTTTTTTTATTCTCCTGAATACATTAATTACATTATGCATGAAACAACTTTTACAAAATCGTACATTATGCAATCGTACATTATGTAATCGTACATCAAGTACAAAATCGTACATTTTCTGAAACAAAACAATCTACTAATACTAGTAGTAATGTACGATATTGCACTTGTGAGTATTGTCAATTTAGCGACATTTGAAATTATATATGTATGTATATTATAACGTAGATACATAATGACGTAGGCTTTTAATACCGAGTATAAGATTACAATTTGAAATACAAATCTTTATAATTAAAACACATTAAATTAACAATTTTTAATTTTGTCTCAAATATATATTTTTGTCTGCGTACTATCTAATTCCTTTGAATGAAAATTTTAGTACCTTCGTATTAGACAACCGTTCGTTGATAGAGAATCGTTGTTAAGAACTTCTTATGTCAAACGTAGCCCCTGCCTCCAGTTAGCGGCAAAATGTAAAAAATTATACAGTCATCGTACTAAACTCGTCATTGTTACGAGACTATAAATATTAAATTAAATTTAAAACGTGCATACCCTATTTTTTCCCTAAAATGTGTAAATTTTAATAAGCTGACATAACTGAGTTGAGTACATACAATCGACTTGAATTCGACAGAATGGGGCGTAGTACCATAGACTTAAATATATAATAGACGGCCATAGAACTTTTTGAGGCTCCAAATATTTAGCGCCATCTAGTTCAAAGCCACCTAAACAGAGCCAATATGTATGAGATAAAATCAGCGCCACCTAGTAACGAATAGTGTACTACTAGTACGTTATTCGTTACTAGGTGGCGCTGATTTTATCTCATACATATTGGCTCTGTTTAGGTGGCTCTGAACGAGATGGCGCTAAATATTTGGAGCCTCAAAAAGTTCTTAGACTATGGCCGTCTACTATATATTTAAGTCTATGATAGTAAATACCTAAGAATGGTTCGCTGCCTTGTCCCTGCTAATTCTAATAATCCCGTAGACGATCAAAAACGTATTTTGTTAGAAAATTATTAGCCGACCTGATTTGCAAATGATTCCGTGCTGCTGTACTCAGGAGTAGGTATACAATGAATTAATATTTCTTTTTTTTGTACCCAATTTATCAAAGAAGCCTTATTAAAATCGTGTAAATATACTTTTGATCTGATAAAAATATCGAATCTTTTATACGATATTTTTTCCGGCCTCCTTGATGAAACACTTAATTTGGTAGTGAATTTAATAAAATTAAACAAGATTTTGATTGTTAGGCAGCCGCTACCCCAGAATGTTGAACTAAGTCAACTTAATATGAGGCGAAACCCGCCCGAGCAATATCTCTTGTGTAAACGGTTTTAACACTGTGAAAATATTTATTTTATGCTCATAATACGAAAATTAAGCTCCACTTGGTTTTGCTTGGTGTGTATTGGAATTATTTAAATTTCTTATTCACTTCCGCTTATTCTACATGTTAATAATAAGTACCAGCCCCAAAATAGACTGTAACTTATAATTTTTCTTTAAATTTGGGCTCCCAGATATAAAGTAAACCTGTAACCGCGAACCACTTCGTTCATCGAATCGTCTATTATAAGCATCACTCTCTGTCGTATATGCAAGAGCGATAGAGATAGAGCCAACGTTTTATCGATTTTCGAACTTTGCGGTAGGCCTTCTTGTAGGAGTTGCCCATTTAATTTACAGCTATGAAATACTATGCGTGGCTTAACCCAACTCCCGCAGCTCAAGCACTTTTCAGTCACCAGACGCGCCGTTTCGCAGGCCATTATCATAGATTACAAGCTGAAATCGCCACGTGATTGCCCGATGGCCGGCGATCATTACGACGGTCTATCCGGTATCGGATTTCGCGTCACGTCCTCTGTTGATTGCCGAGCGACAAACCGGTTGGCCGCCGGCGTTGCAATTACTAACGACACCGACACCCTACTACCCTCCGAGGTTCCGATAAATAGAATGAACGTTTGTTGCCTTTGTGGAGTTTTGTGCCTTGCGACGCGAGTCTCAGAGCGGACTGAAAAGTTGATACAGTCAGACTAATAACTAGTACACACGTTAAACTTGTCTCATCTTTATTTATCGGGCTTAAAAAAGCAAGTATTACTTCGCATTAACATAAACTTTACCCTTCCATATTTTATACCTCGTACGTATTTCATTGATACTACACTATAACGTACATAAGTAGGTAGGTTGTGTATTTTGGTTTAATAACTGGTAGTATGATTGCATAAGTTAATTTAATTTTTAGTATGTAGTTAGCACATATTTTTATTGTGTTCATGTTTCTATTTACTAAATATCTTATAATAGTACATATGTACATAATGTACATAGGTATGTACTGTTATAAGATAACACTGTAACTGTAGCAGCTAAAATACTAAAAATAAATAAATTATTGATAAGAAACTATGATTATCGATTTTATTTAGCGGCGTCTTGCAAGATAAGAGCAGCGACGCGCTCGCCGATTGCGATAGCAACCGCGGCGGTGTTACCACGAGGCACCTCCGGCAGCACGCTCAGGTCTGCCGCGCGCAGGCGCTTCACGCCACGAACACGCAGCCGCGGATCCAATACCGGGCCTAACCGTACAGTACCAACTGCGTGCAGCAACGATGTCGTCATGTACCGGCAGAAGCAGCGCCAGTACCCTTTCCGATCATCTTCGTACTCTGGGCAGTCAGGTAGCTTCAAATGAAGTATAGTAGCGTTTCGCGCCTTAAACTCCGGTGTTTCAACCAACTGCTCCACGATCATTATGCCACGTAGCATCTCATCGATGTCCCTTTCATCAGCCAAGTAATTTGGGAATATAGATGGATTTTGTAAAGGATCACTGCCGGCGAGCCGAATGCTGCCGCGGGAAAATGGTCGTAGTACCAAAGGGCCAGCTAAAATTAAAGCCTTGTTCTCATTTTCGGCAGTAAGCTGTTGTGCTATGTCCTCACTTAAACCAAACTGTGCCTGAAACATCCCAACGTCAAGGAATGCGTTGGCTAGTTGCATGGTAGGTAGTTCGCAGTCGGAACTGTTGAGAATGAGTCTCCGTTGGTTGAAGTCATAACAACGCGTGTTGAGGAACGCTGTTACGTCGGTGATCCCTATGGAAGCGAGAGGCCCCGTGCGATCAGTTAACCACATCTCCAAGGCCTCACTTGCTGAAGATGTTGACGTGTTCTTGTCTGGATCCACTGATATGTAGATTTGCGGAAACACGTGGTCGCTCATGTGGTCACCAACTGGTAGATTGGCGCGTACTGGAATACCCAGACTGTTCAAATGAGACGTCGGCCCTATGCCGGATAGCATCAAGATTTGCGCAGTTCCTATGGTTCCTGCTGAAATAACAACTTCTTTCTTTGCGTAGAGTTGAAGAGTTCGGTTCTGATTTTCTTCTTTCACAATCGCCTTGATTCCTATCGCGTTATTGTTGTCATCCAAGATGACGCCGGCGCAGTGTGTGTTCTTGGTCACCTTTAGAGCGGCTTTGACGTCGTCACGCGTCAGATACCCTCTCGCCGTGCTCATACGCTCGCCTTCATGCACGTACCCAATCACTTGTGATATTCCGATTTGTGATCTAGCGTTAACATCGTAGTTTAAAGGAAAATTGAGGTATCTGTAACCTCTTATTGTTCTTGAATGCCAACTGTTTTCGGAGTCAGCAAAAAAGCCTATTTTCATAGTGCCGCTGGTATTGTGGAAGGGAATAGAAGTGCGTGGCAGCTCATCTAAGTCCTGCAAGCCTTCATATTTTAGAAAATAGGGCTTTAAGTCTTTCCATGCCCAGCCCTTGATGCCGAATTCATCGTAGTCGCGGTGGTTACCTCGAACATACATCATGAAGTTGATGCTAGTGGATCCACCGAGGCACTTGCCTCGACCGAAGCGACACTGTTTGTCCGAAAATGAGAGGCATGAAATATTATTAGTGACGGTTGGGTATTGCCAGTCTAGAGCTGAGCCGAGCAGGGTATTGAATCTTCCGGGAATCTGAAACAAAATCAAAATGCGTATTTACTGTCGTAGAAAAAATATACTCGTAGCTATGGCTTTAAAGAATTGTTACGTTACCCTTGTGTCCAGATTGGGGTCACCACCGGCCTCCACCAGCAGAACGCTTGCACCGGCGAGCGCCAGGCGCGCAGCCGCTGGAACGCCCGCGCCACCAGCTCCTACCACTATGTAGTCAAATATATCACCGTCTACAAAAAAATAATACGAATTTAACACCATTATGAAATACAAATCGGTCATAACAGTAAGTAGGAACCCTATCCTAAGTAAGTATTAATACCAATGATGCAGAAAACCAGTTCAAACTGAGTTTAATTTTTTTAGTCTAATTTTATTTAAATTGGTTACCTTTTAGGTTAACTGACTCGGGTAACGTGAGATATGGCAGTTCCTGGCCTTGGCTACCACCCGCCAGCACGATTAATAGGACCCACGGCAGCATTCGCAGCATTTTATGCCTAGAACTGGATATTTTAAGAATATGAACAGTATGTATAAATGGTTTTTATAAGTATGTACTTCACCACCTAAGTTCTACAAAGAAAAAAAATAAGAATTCTATACTTATACTTATCGCCACAGTTATGTGTGATTTTAATAAAGCCGGGCCACAAAATGCGAATTCTTACCAACTAACACGTTACTAACAAAACTAAGTACATCCTCATCATTATCGCATTATTTATCACATGTCTGCTTTTATTCATTATACAGGATGATATGCAAGTGTTTTAAATTAACATATTTAAAAATAATGAAAACAAATAAGTGAAAATACAATAAATGTGTTTAGTCGATGATTCACTAATAAAATTAATTGAATTACCAAAACAGTACCAATCTACCAATAGCTTTCTTTTTGCGTTACCATCTCGTCTAGTATATTAAATTTCGAATACTCATATTTTAGAACACCATACCCATATATACACCATACCATATTTTGAATGTCTAAATACCTACACCTTCGGAAATATATTGATATTAGTGAAATGTTTATTAAGAATGTTTAGTCAAAGGATTAAAACTTAGTAAGTACAAATAATTGAAGCGTTTTTTGATATAAGTAATTAAAATATAAGAATGTATAAAATATATAAAGCACTAGTTTAGATGGCGCCTCAAAGATACCGCATAATGTATGGGGCCGTACAGCGCCAGCTCTAGTAAAGCTATATAAACTTGGATGTCATCTATTATATTTATACAGTCTCTTTTGTATACCATAATGAGTTACGCATACCCATAACGTAATACCTATATATCTAAAATTATAGCTATTTTTTTCAAATAACACCCGGTATATTTTTTAATTGGAAGTAAAGTAATGTAAATGTACTGATAATAGTACTGATGAATAGTAGGTACTATTTAATAGTGATTAGAAATAGTTGATTTCCCGCTAAACAAAAGTAGATAATCTCTAATATCATGTATCATTTGACCTTGCTGATAGTGATTCAAATACAAATTGTAGTCAATATTTCGATTCGATAGCATCTCGTATTGCTTATCTTGATAAATTATTAGACAAAGTCGATGAACCTTATGACAAATAATTTATTTTGACATTGGTAAACTGATATTAATTGATCATAATCGATACTTTGTCACTTTTTACACACTTCTACCAGTATATTTATGCGCTTGAAATCTTGTAAGTAAATTTTCAACCACTTCCCAACAGTCAAAATGTGGTATGATTTCGTAATTTACATAACAAGTGTATCTGCTAGGTAAAGCCAGCAACAAAAGTGCGTAGGTACCAAAAACAGTTTTGGTAGTTGACTGATTAAAATCATACATTGAGTGGGACGTGGGACCATCAACGGCTTGTAAAGGGAATACTGCCTACGTTTCGAATTAGTATATAGGCAGCAGTTTGGCAGTTAGAAAGCATACCAACATAAAGGAACAAAATTACTTCTAAGAAAATTGCCTACAAAGAGCCGTCCAGTCTCATCCATCCTTTAATCTATGCAACTCCCTGCAAACAATCGGGCCCTCACTTATCAGGACTTAGGGCTAATACCACCGAAGGGCTCCACCCAATCTGCTGTAGTTCTTATCTCAATTTAATGCTTTTCGTATTAATTCCGCCTTTGTCTCATTTAGAGATACCGACCCAATGTTAAATTGAGTTGAAAAAATTGATACGCGTGTCGTACTGGTATGGTACAAAAACAAAAATGTCTGGTAATATGTGGGTGTAAATGCACCAAAATAGCAAATAGCTATAATTTTCTACGAGGAAGGAGTTAAGTATTTTAGGAGATGTTTTACAGGATAAGAAAAAATGCTTTTCTTTTCGATTGTGCTTACTGTATAAAAGGATAACTTCAGACAAATCGTCCGTATCTATCTCCTGGCGCACAAAGCCTACTAAGTATTTTTCTGCCAATAAAAGTTACATAAAACTTATATTAACGTAAATCCACAAAACAAAGCGTCCTTATTTGGAACGACGTCACGTTTAGCCTCAAATCAAAAGAACGTTATAATCCGACCCGTTTCCGTAGCCCGCTCCGAGCGCGCCGGGAAAATTGAGAATCAAAGCCATTGTTTCCAATATCTAGGGAAGGGAAGAAAACTTTTATTGGGTACAAAGTGGGTATTATTCACGGGTTGAACGCAATCAACCGCGGACAGGGCCACCGGACGCGCCGCCCCTGAATGCAGAAATATTTTTTTCGGGTCATTTTAAAGGGTTCGCTTAAGGAGTCCTTTTTTATTATTGGAATCTTGGATCAGTGGCTGGATTGTAATTAAGAGAGATTAGGCTATTTTTATAGATTCTTCCACCTTTTTAACGGGTTACGCAATGGGACTGAGCCAATTAGGAGTTGACAGGAGTTGTCGCACGAATTCGAATCGAATTTCCTGTCCTTGCAGATCTGTTACATTTGTTCGTGTTATAGTGTGTCTGACCTTCTTAAGGGGTAAGTTTAGAGACGACTTACGTTAATGGTGGCCTAACTAAGTTTTCGTGCGTTAGTTCCGTCTTGCAACTTCATTTAAGTTCATTTCAATTTATTTCAAGACTGTTGTAGACTAATTGGCTTCTATACTTAGCCTTTTCGGCAATTTAAATTGTAACGTAAAAATCTTAATGTGAATTTTATGGTTAATTTGAAATTTTGTATATGATATTCTAAAATTGAATCACAGTACATATAGTCTGTTTTTAAAAAGACGCCCTAAAAATATGATTTTTGAAACGAAACTGTGGCAGAAAAAAGAGGTTCTAAAATATTTGCGTCTTCGATAGTTCTAAATTTGCTATTAGCGTTCCTTTTTAAACAACATGCTGTACGTAGAGTAATGTAATATGATAACAATGCGATTTCAATGTCATTGCATCACGACTCTCAATCCAACATAAATGCACGCAGAATCAGAACAAATATAACAGAAATCGATGTACCTACATAAAAAACCGATAACCCTAAAGATAAAATTGTAGCTTTCACAATTCTCACTTCTGTCAAAGCAAAATGGAAAAGGCTCGAACGCCCCGCGAGTGGGTACGCGAGGCGGCGACTGCCAAAACGGTCGTATAAACTCCGGATAACGATCGTCCACTCATCTACAGCTATTGAGCCCATTGCCTGCAGAGCCTATATTTTCAAGTGATAGCTTCTATAAGGCTGCGATGTGGGTGCCGGGGCGTAGCGAACATGTTATATAATAACGAAGTAAGCGCTGTTAAATGACTAATGTACCTATATGTATATTCTACATAATTAATATCAATAGGAAAATCGGTAGCAATAGTCTTTATTGCATACCTCAAATTAAAGAAACAAAGTAAAATAATAATTTATTAATAATTTAGTAATAATTTATTATTTACCCAGCGAATTGAGTTATATTCTTTAGCATTGCTGTACAAATTGGTTTCATTGCCACAACGATTACTTTGCCAATTAAAAATTCTGGTAATTGGAATAGTATTATTCCAGTTTAAATATTTTTTTATAAGAAAGTTAAAAAATATTTCGGGCAAGGATATTTTCCTCAAAAAATATTTACAAAAAACCTACTAACAAAACTTTTTCTGTAAAATGCAAGTACACACCACCTATTGATAAATTACATAACTCTAAATATTATTAATACAAAGAAACTCGTCCGCTCCGCTCGTGTATCGAACGAAACACGCAACCTTAAGAGAAACGCGCCTGGAATCCCAACAAGCACTGTTATTAGACGTGAGCCTAGACTTTCAGAGGTGCTTATACTTATATACATACTTATGCCGTCGTATTATCCAGTGCTACAATGTATTGATCAAGATCACGCAGCAGATGACTTAGTGGCTTCGTGTCCTGAACCAGATCTGATCAAACAGGAGAGGATGCCCTCTTTATCCAGAATCTAGATATTATAGACGTCCTGGGATTATTTAACGTGGAATACAGGACCGACGAGTTCCTTGGAAACTTTGAACCCAAAATGTAGGTACCTAATGGCATACTGGCCCTAATTACCCAAATATTCATATTACGTCTCTCTTTTTATTATGGAATAAGAAAAAGACGCAAAATGAATATTTGGGAAATACGACATGTGTGCACGCGGCATTAGATCTAATCGTGACTTACGAGTAGATACGTAATTAATTTACTTTATAATGATGTAGCTTATGTACATTGAGAACGATGACTACTTCTCATCTGTATTTAGATTTAAAAACATAAATGTTTTGCTCTTTGTGTGATGTAAATGCCATTGCGCCACTCTTACTCGCTAAAATAAAAGTGAGTAAATATACTGCCCGCCACGTTAAAGCTGTAACATCCGTTAGAAATCTAAATCAATTATTTACCGTATTTATGGGCACAAAATCCAATTTCACTAGTTTTTCAAAGACTTCCTGCTATTAGAAATACATTGGTGTGACAGAATAGTTAACAGATCGCAAAATAAAATCTGATAACATTTCTTGGGTTTAATTGATAGCACGTCCTTATTAAATGTGCTCCAGAATTAGTAAAGACTTTCATGTTTTTATAACTGCATAGCAAAACGTAAGGTATTCAGACATTTTATTTACTAAAATGTTTAACATTGCACATTGAGCCCATAAAGCTCGTGTTTAAACTATAAAGATGGACTAAGTTACTCAGATATTTTATGTCACTACTGATCCGTAGATGGCGTCTCTAGACGCAAAAAATTCCGTGGAAATAGCTGCATTATTTGAACATTAATTCTTTACTGCACTGCGACCGGCTGGAGTAATACCGGAAGTATCGTCAGTGCGTTGGCGCTTGGCGCCCTTTACGGGGGAGTAAAACAGACATGGAAAGGGAAGTAAGATTAGACCCTCCGGCATTCCTCTTTAATAAGTAAACAGAACAAAAAAATAACGTAGCCACGTCATAATAATCTCGGATTGTGGTGTTTTGAGAGTGTAATCTAGACAAAAACCCTCACTTTTAATAAGTCTCTTAAAGAAAATGCAGATATGCGTAGCTTGCTTTCGCCAAAAAAGGGCATGTTTATTTACTCAGATTTCTGGTTATTATGTGCAAAATAAACTTTGTTCCAAGGTGAGAATCCTTCTCAAATGCGCAAAAGACGAATACATAATTTAAAGCTCCAATTGTTTGAAAATGTATGTCCGGTTTGTCGCGATAACTCGACTTGTCAGAGTTGTCACAATTGTCACTGGCGAGCAATATGTGCATACAAGTGTTTCTGTCGGGGAGAGTTTACGGCGTCGAGTTTAAACATTAAACAGCTAAACCAACACTAGGGCAAGTGCAACGAACTGAGAGCTTTAACCTTTCATTTATTTTACAGGCGCATTGCTTTACGGTGTATTTCTATGTATATAAATATACAAAACAGAAGTAATTGATCCTACTTAAGCACATGTCACTTTTATTATTTTTCATTGTCCGATTTTTAATAGTCTAAGACAGTTTTTGAATGGTCTTTAGACACTCATTAAATGGCAATGCAATACGATTACTTTGTTTTTATTTTATTTTTAATAAAACTGCCGAAGAAGTTATATAAAACAAAGTGCAAATATAATAAGTATGATAGAAAACTTTGGAACATTAGTTATTATTACCTACTTAAAAAGTCGGTAAATACTTCTTACTTTGCTCCCCGTGACTTGGCTGTCTTGAAACCACATTAAAATTTGCTGTCTGGCTTTTCACGGCTAACATTTTCCGCCGACTGCAACCACAACTTTTGCCAACGTAATTAGAGACTTAATCTCAGAGAAATAAAGCCTAAATTGATTTTACACTGGCACCCTAACAGCTACTTTTTGCAATATTAATTCGAAGTAGCTTAAGTATTTTTACGTTGCTGAAACAAATAGAGCCGTTGGGGAATAATGCGTTTTAAGGCGGGGTGACAGAGTTAGAATTTGATTGGAGAGTTTTGGAAGGTTGCTATGTTTTTTCCTAAATCTTCCCTCGCAGCCAAAAGGAGTCCCTGGAGGCATGATCCCGAACTCCTCATTTATCATGCTTGTCACGCGCTGCCCATCCCTCGCGTGTAGTGTTCAACATATAACATGAACTCGCCTATACATATACCTAACACTTATATTGGAATCAACTTTGACTTTGTGGCTTTTTGTCGATTCTCTTTGATGTTTTGGCGTTTTACGAGGGGAAATTTGTTTTATTAGCACGGTAGAACAAATGAAACAGCATTAATATATTGAGAATATATTTCTTTTTGTTGCAAAATACATGAAAACTAAAATAAAAAATAAAACAAAACTTGGAGGAGGAACGGGAAGAGAAGTTTCGTGAAATTAATAGAGATTGCAACCCGGGTTTTTTTAGTATGAAGAAACCCGGGTTTCCGGGTAATACCCGGGTATTTTAATACTAAAAAACCCGGGTTGCATTCCCTAGAAATTAATAAGTTCCCATATTACAATAACACAACGCTTCTCTTTCCGCTCATACTCTACCACCATTCACCTAAAAAATGTACTACGTTTTAAGACCTACTCTGAACACGAGGAACTCTGAATAATACGTACGGTATTAAATCTCGTCTTTGATATTATCTCGGTATGCTAAGCAGTCTATGTTTCAACATGTTTGAAATGTCGGGTTAGAACATAGCCTCCTAAGCGCGCCCGTAGTTGGCAAGCTAGAACAAGCACCGTACATAATGGAAGACTCTTGATTAATGCATCGCACTACACTCGGTAGCTTACTCGTATTATTAATTTATCGATTGCAACTTACACTGAAACTCTCCTTAATAGTCGGTAAGTGATTATGATTTATTATGATGTGGTCCCGATGTTGGGCCAATGTTGGCAACTGGTTACGTTGGTCTTCTTGCGTTTGAAAATAGACGATACTCAAAGTTAAATTTTCCCAAAAGTAAATAACAGTATAATATACTCGTAGTTTGTACTTTATTAGACATGTTTAATAATAGAGCCCGCGGAACAGTTTTACTTTGTTAGTATGATGAACTTCTAAAACTCACGATTTTATAGGTAATTTATATTTGACATGGTTCAATCAGCAGCAGAAGTAGCTGAGCGGGTAGGGTGTTCAAAATGAGCTGGAAATGACTTTATTGTGAAGAGAATAAGAGCGTGTGTAGGTCATTTTGAACACCCTACCCGCTGAGCTACTTCTGCGGCTGACTGTGAAACAGTGTGAATCGTTTGATAAATTTTGTATTTTTAACGAATCTTAATATCACTGTATTCTCTTTCAGACAATAACAGGGTCAGACAGGCAACGTTATGTGTAAACCCTTCATAACTTAAAGTTCATCTACACCTTACGAGTACAATATTATAAAACCAAAATTGGCCAAAACAAAACGGGAAATAACAACGGAAGTAACCACAACAATAACGCAAAACCAAATTAAGGATTCCACCGCGAATATCTCCTGGTGAAAAAGGAGGCTCAAATTACGGTGAGCCGTGATTTGAATTTATTACGAGAAGGCTAATTTTGTTTCGGTGTCTGTGAGACAATATTGTGAGGGATGCTCCTGCCTCAGCTCCGTAGCTTCTGTACTTGAGTTATTAGGATCGTGACAAATTGATGTATTTGTTTCCGTCTTGTTATTATGAAGATACTGGAGTTGCTATTGACGAACTTGGAAGTATTTTGCATTGGTATGAGTAAAAATTTCGATTGTTGAAACGTCTGCTACATTTTTATCAATGGTTTTTTGCGTTACCTAGAAACAAACTTGATATAATAATATGAAAAACTAGCTTTAGCTTGCAACTTTATTTGCGTGGAATTAGTAAAACAATCTCTTTTTATCCTTTTTTTAAACGGAACCCCTCATTTCGTTCGATAGGTCTTTTTAAATTAAGATTTGTTTGATATTTTTTTTGGTTTAGTTAATATTTTCAGAAATAATCACCCCGAAAGTAAAAAAAATAATTCCAAAACACGTGTAATCCTTACTTGTCTTTTTATCACTGGTTCAGCGGTTTAAGCGTGAAGAGATAACAGACAGGTATGCAGACAGACATTCACATTTACTATAGATAGTATGGATATGGATACATATCTACATTCTTCAAATGTCATATAGCTTCAAATGGTTTTCACCAGGAATGCAGGAAGGAATAATTTGATAATTTTATTGACAGCGTAAAAATTGGGTATACCGACATGATCAACTTTGAAAAAAAAGCCAAGTTGGATTGCAAATGTTGGATTGTATTGCTAATGTTATTTTCGAAATAAATAGTTAATAAGCCGGTCAGATTTATTTTAAACATTACTCTCAAACGACTTCCTACAACAGATTCTCCGCAAACGGCATACGGTTGCTCCAACTGTACGCTCAGAACTAAACAGTCGCGCGGTTCTTATTTCTACTGTCTACCGAGCTTTCGCTTCAGATGACTTCGGGGTCTGTAGCAACTGCTAGGTTTCTGAAACCCTGGTAACCGTAAATTTATGCTAATTTAGCATAAGCGCCAACCACTTATTTCAGAAATACGCATAATATTTGAAGTCATGTTAAGATTTTAGAGTTGGTTCAAAGGTTGTAAACCTTCAAAACATAAGGTACAGATGTCGCTGTGACTTGATAACCGTTATATACACCGTGGGCAGATTAAACCCGACGGATTCTAACCATGTATTCCCGAGGCCAAAAGAAGGCAAAAACATTGTATGACTCTAGGTCGATTTCGCCTTAGTTCCAGAGTAAATGCCAATTAAAAAAAAATTCAAACACTATTGTATCTGAGCGAAAAATGCCTGTTTGATGACGATATCACCACTATGGAGACTAGTCTGATGAGGAGATCTTTATTGACAGATGTCAATGTAACAAAAAACTTTTCAGTAACTAGTTATTAGGAAAAAAATGTAAAAAAATAATTGTAAGTGATATTTTTAGTAATAAAATTTAGTTCTTATAATTTTTTTTTTTGGCAAAATTGGCCAAAAGTCGTATGACGTTTTTTGCTTCTTTTGGCCCCGGGAATACGTGGTTAAAACCTGTCGGGTTTAATCTGCCCACGGTGTATATGATAAAGTTCGCCGTGTTGAACTGGGACCGTATAGTGTAACATGGAAGCACGTCAGACCGGCAATCCGAAGGTTTCAGGTTCGATTCCTGCCATGTTGATATTTTCATTATATAATGGATATCTGTTTCCAATTCATGTTAAGTTCAAAACCCCACTTAGATTAAAACATAGTAGGTTACTCAAAAAAAAAATCCAATAAGTTATGTTGATCGCGAGTCTGGATATGAATTTGTGGGAGTTAGTTAAAAAGATCATACTTACACTGGATGAGTTGTATGCTAGGTATGCAATGAAAATGGGGGCAGGTAAATGTGGCCGTAACAATAAAAAAGCGGGAATAGGGAAACTCGGAACGAGCACTGTTTATCGGGAAACAAAGGCAGCGAGGCATAAGATATGCATAAAGTACTAAATTAGGAGCCCTTTTTTACTTTGAATTAAATTGTTTATTGTGGCCATTTTGCCGTCTTTAGCAAATTGGACTCGGGGTTTTGTGTAAAAATAAAAATTATAGATGTCGTTGAAGGTACAGAACATGCCTTTTTGTTTGCACATTAGCAAACGAATGTCCTTAAGCTCCTTGGCGGAGCAAACTTTTATAAGAAATGAAATACTTTAAACTATCTTACACTTAACTGCATAAAACTGCAAAAAACTAGTATTTTATACAATTGGGATTGTTCATTTTTTTTGGAAATGTATATTTCCAAAACCATTTCGAGGTCTACGTTTATAGATCATCTTTTGATTAATATTTCGCGAAATTAATGTGTGGATTCGGATATTTTCGCAAAAATATGAATGACCTTTGTTTGACTTTGTCCTCACAACCACCATGTAAAACCTCTTTGTAAAACCTTTGTAAGCATTCCTATAAAAATAAAATCAATGTCATACGCTACGACATTGTCAAATATGTAACTTGGGTATGTTTCTTGAGTCGGCTTTTACAAAATTAAGCGCCATGTGTATTATTTCTTGCGCTTTACAAATAAGATTTGAATTTGTATATTTTTCGCGGTCAAGAGAAGTGCGAAGTGATGTACCAATACGTCAATCTTGACGTGACAGCGGCAGTTGACGACAAGCAAGGGTTTTTTTTATACGAATTTTTGACTTTGTCAATGCTATTCAGCCTGAGACTGTAACTTACAAGACATCGTATCAGATTTTTTATTTTAATTATAATAAAATAACTAAGCTGTTTTAAGCTAAACAAATCAAATTGATATCTTAAAATGGCCTATAATTTCAGAATAAATTATCAAAATGGGGGGTAAAAAAATATGAACAATCCCAATTGTGACATAATAAAGAGCTTTTCAGTCGAGTCCCGTGTTTAGCCCACGAAGAAAAAGAAACTCGTATCTATATAAATGTATTTATACTATTTATCATGATTTTACTACAAACTAAAATAATCTGTCATAATAAAATGATGTACCAAAAACAGCTGCTATTTTAATATTCGCGGACATTCCTGCAAGTAGGCAATAAAGTCTAGTAGCGCCATAGTACTTTTATTGCTTTTCAATTGACCATAAATCTATATGAATGCAAAAATGGACGATAAAACTTTAACGATTAGACTTCGATAGCACTTGATCGCTTGTAAAATTTGATGCCTTGCGGGCAAATTACATCGGTAAATTAACCTCCTAAACGTTTAAAGAATGCTTTGGTAGTATCTGTTAACAGCATTGAGTTAAATGCTAATGATGGGTTTACACGAGCTTAGTAACGAATGTCTAGTACTAGTTTTCTGTACACCACGTCGTTGTTGTGTTTAATTTACTGAAGGATCTTGCTGCAAGTAACAATTTTTACTGATTGGTTAAAATGGAGATCGCAATTCTGTTTAAATTAACTAAATGAATGCTTTTATGCGTTTATTTGAAACTACAGCTACCTAGACAGTTTGTTGGTTCCAAAGATTTTCCATGCGAAATTGCAATATTCTCACCACACATGAATAACTTCGTCAAAGCCCTCTCACTATAATGCGCTGTTAAATGGTCAAACTGTATAACTTAATATGTATTTGAGTACTTAAAACCATTTGGGTTCTTCGGTAATATTGTTAGAGTCAGTATGGGCCCTTCCTTCCTTTTATACACTTTTTATAGGCGCCGTTGCTTAGATTCTCGCACGTTGTGTGCTAGCACAGGCGTTATTCCGATCACTTACCGAGTGATAGTGAGTGAAATGGCCAAGTGTACAGTCACCAGCAATAGTATCTTCCTACACGAAGGCCGCAAAAATACGTGACACGCTTTTATTTGTAGGGCCACATATTTTTACGGCCTTCGTGTAGGAATATACTATTGCCGGTGACTGTACACCGCATTTTTTTTCGTTGAAGGAAGGAAATTGTCGCGTCATACTACTACTATCATGAGAGTAAATCTTGACATCGCAAAAATAATAATTTGATTAAATTTCGAATTTATCTTGATAGTGATATTTCTATCTAACTCGGGCAAATTTTTTTTTCAACGAGTTCTATATTAAGCCAGGTCACGTTTGCTTCGATTCGCTTACGCGATCGACTCGTGCGCCGCGAAAGCAACGAGAATACGACAAGGGTCTCTGCACACTGTTTTGACAGCCGAAGCACAATTTATGACCGCTCACCGACAACGATAAAACCGCCTTTGTCACAAGCCAACGTAACACTCGCAGGTTTTATGGCCAAATAAATTTCCAACACTATTATTATTCAAATCTGTACTGGACCCACAAAATACAAACACACCTTTTTATCGGTGGCCGTTCATTCACAATTTTTTATTTTCAGAAAATAACCGCTTGTCCTTTTACCCGTATTCTTGATCATGTGTACGTTATTAATAAATTACCGTTAAATTGTTATGATGTTTCTTTCATGCGGGATTAGGCCGGGACTCTTCAGTAGTTTGTTTTTTATCGTCTCTTATTAAATAGCATGCTTCACTTCTAACATCTGTTGTCATTATTCAATGTTTTGATTTAGGGTGGCTCATAAAAGTATTTCTGTCACCTTGGAAGTCAAAGGAGAGCTGAAAAAAACATAAACGTAAGTGAATAAGACTCAGCATGCCGATAACTACTTAACATATTTGACGAATGATCTCTATAACTGATTGTTTTAACAGACTTTTATCGTAATATCGCTCCCACCAAAGATACTCCTAACCTGTCACTGAACCTTTTTTGTCATTCGATGAAATTCGTAAGCACATTTAACATTTCGTAAAAATTTAGAACACTTTTCTACCTAAGCAATTTTCACGAAATCCAAAAGAAACTGGCTTGGCGTAATTTGTAACATTTACAATTAGCGCTAAACAAGAAACAATTAATCCCTCATATCTCGCACGGGGTACTGTGTAAACTGTCGCCCGGGGAAGTGGCGAAGTGTCTAGTCTGCAGAATGGAGTGCCCTAAGACAGGTGAGAGCTGGGATCAAAGGGGCTCCATTGACCCGCTTGCGGTCGGCGGTTAACATTTTGGGTACTACTCCTTTTCGCAAACTCGATTCGTAGTATTTTGATAGTAATTTCATACATTTTGACGATTATCCTATTACTGGTTTAGTTCATAGATTAGTACAATCTAACATTGTTTTAAATAAAGTTTCTACAAGCCTTTAATATCTAATAGTCCTTATCTGCTACTAGTATCCTTATCAGTTATATGGATACACGCGCAGATGTGTTCGCCGGATTTGTCTGACGGATACGCTCGGCGGACAAATTCGTCCACGTATGGCGCGAATTGGACACGGATTTGTCTGCGGACACATCTAAATAGCGCCATACACAGACGGATCTGTCCGCCGGGCATACCCGTCGGACAAACCCGGCGGACACATCTGTGCGTGTATTACTAGCTATTGACTAGACACGAACAAACCAAACGAGGTTTGTAAAATTTTATGAATAGGGAGGGGGGTTTATCAAGAAAAGTGAACGAAGTGAAGTGAAAAGTAAAAGTTATTCGGCCAAATGAAACTTCTGCAAAAAGTTGGTTGGCAAGTGAAATTCGGCAATACAATTTTCTTCGAATAGGCAGGATACCTTAGTGCTTCTTTAGTATAATATACCTATTCGTATAAGAGCGGTTGTCATAACTTTTAACTATATTTAATTTGTTTCCAGGAGAAGGAGCCAAAAATTGTTTCATGTGGGTGATTATATTTTGGTAAGTGTAATATTCTAGTATTTGGTGACGAACATGGTAGGGGCAACGAATAACAGGGTACAACACAACAAACTGGGTAAGCCTGGTCGAGTGTTCGGCCTCGGCCGTCTTTTGTAACTGAAGACTCGGCAAAACTGCCGATGAATTTAATTTGTCGAGAGCTATCCAGTAACAATGGTTTCAAGGGCTCTGGGCTAACTCGGAACTCGTTTATACGTTTGAAGTGAAGTTTACAAATCATTTTATTTACAAAGTTAGCTGACCTTCTATTTTCCAAAATGATACATAAAGGTTTACGTGGGATGTGAAACAATGATATCTTTTATGACGCGGTAAGGCATTATATTCTAGCATAGCAATCAAACAATTAACCTACGTATATTAAGAACCTTATTTAATGTTACTTATTATTTTCTTATCCTAGTTATCTGGTTCCTACTCTATAACACATCTTTGTTCATTTGCTATAACAGTAAATACAAATTATAACATAACTTTACGAAACAAATCTGAAACGTTCCGATCCTTGAAACGTTCTTAATGTAAACTAAATTTTAAGAATATTTTATCGTAACAGCTCAATTGAAAATTTCGGTACAAAAGGATTACTTTCAAATAACGTAATATCGGCTTTTCTAACAGCTCTAAATTGGAATATTTTACTATAATATACTCTTTTCTGAACGTTACGGAATCCGAATCGATATCGAAATTACTAGTGCCTTATTCCATGCAGTATATGTAAATAGTACAGATTAACCATAAGACGAGTAGATGAAATAATTAAATGAACATAATACCATTTTATAACTATTTAGTGAAAAAACAGTAAAACTACAAACAAAATAAAAGTAACCTAAAACTAAAAACTTACCTACAAATAAAAAATCTGACCTAGGTCTCGGTCGTGGGGTAGGGTGCCCAGAAGGCTGGCCGCATTTCCGCGCTGGATAGCTATGCTTATCTGCTGCGCGAACTAGTGACCAGCCTTCTGGTCACCGGAAGCCTCAATAAGGCGCGCCGATATCTCCTTGTGGAGTCGACGCGCACTTGGCCCCCACGGCCCCAGGGTTTCAACCCCAAACGCCGCAAACAGGTAGCTGCTACCAAGGGCATATTTGCGACGCTTGCGGTTTTCGGCTGAAGATGCAGCCACACCAGCATCAACCTTGGTGCCCGGAATGTGGGACGGCGCCAGGGTATCTACGCAAGTAGCATCCCAGACGAGGGGCCGACCCATACTCTAAGGCACCAATGTCATTCCGTCGGGCCTCTTGCCGTCGTCCCTGGTCAGACCATTGGGTTCGAGGACTGCCGGCACCTTGGCACTAACAAGGGCCCTTCGGATAACATCGTTGATGCTTGCGTGTCGAGGGATTCTCCCAGCACTTCGGCTGCATGAGAGGCCGTGGTGACCGAGACCATCCACCGTGACTCCGCATTGGCAACGGTGGGGTACATTGGTTGGTGCCCCTATTCTTAAGGATGTGGCTAGACGAAAGGTGGTATTGTCCAGCAATGTGCCTATGGTTGGGGAGGGGAGTGCCTGCAACCACAGACCCGACTCCCATTCCGCGGTGGCAATGAGACGAGCCTGGTCTAATGGATTTGACGCCGTGTTTAAGAGTGCCGTCTTTGTTAGACGACAGAGCGGCTCATCCCATTGTCTCTGCGAACACGGGTTTGCAGGCGGGTCCGTGTTGGGGCATGTTACAGACCATACATTCTTTGCTTCGGTAGAGTGCGCAGCCTCCAGGACCCCAGCGGATGGGGCTAAAATTTTCCCGATGAGGCTTTGAGCGCCGTGTACCGAAGCCAAGAAAGCTGGTTGCGCCACACTAGAAATTTTGCGGATGCCCAGGCCGCCGAATCTAATGGGTAAGCTAGCCTGGGACCATGTTCTTCCACCAAAAGATATGTTGAAGATGGAAGTGAGCGTTTCTAACATTTTTGGACTTCCTGTCGTAGGTATTTCTATACTTACTAGGAGAACCTAACGAAAATAAACAATGTTTCATTTTAATTTTTATTTTCAATCGATTTACGTAGAAGATTGGTTAAATGAATAACCCGGACTGAAAGAATAATGTTGAATAATGTTGAATTTTTTAAAGTTTATTTCTTCATATATTTAACTTAAACAACGATAAATTATTACTAAAAATCATATTTATTCAAAAATAGGTACACAACAACTACCTAAGTATAACACCTACGTGCAGTTTTTACTCTTAATTATTTGAACTTACTAGGCAGTATCAAACGCTACACTGTCAATAATGTTACCATTTTATTATCAGATTTAGGAATTTTATTACCCAAATAGTCGGTTGTAGTTGTATACTAGGGAACCGGTGGGCGGCAAGTCGGAGTCTGTCGTAGATAGCCCTAATTTTAAAGAATGTCGTATGTCTTGAGTCTTAAAAGGCTTTTACGACTTTAACATTATGTGTTGGTAGTGGTCGCATGCACCGTGTCACGTTAACGCCTATTTTCACCAAAAAGTACCGCTCTTGTACGATTTAAGACCAAATTTAATCAAGTTCTTTTCTGTTTCGCTTGAATTAAAATTATTATTTTATTTTGCTCTTTTCGTTAAATGTTCAATTATCGACTGACGTTTACTGTTAAAAAATGGGCGGTATTAATATTCATCATAATTCATGTAAAATTCACTTTCTTTTCCATTCTTGGAAATATTTTCAGCACGTGATTGACAAATAAAGGCGTGTAATCAGACCGTTCAGACTTTCACCGAACTTGGTATCTGTACATTGTTTCCAATAATTCAAAGCTTCGAGTTTAGAGCCTAGTTCACATACCAAATGATGTTATGCAGTTTTTATTTTATCATTTCATTAAATAATATGTAAAATATTACAAAGTGATATCAAAATATTACGTACACAACTTGGTGCACCTTTTTGAAAAAAATATCGCAAAACAAATGGTTATTACTAAAAAAACTGTTTAAGTACAGTCGCCATCAGATATATCGGAGCGGCCAAGGTCACAAATATCTGAACATCGCCTTAATTGTAAAGGCAATAAGGTGCTTGTTCAGATATTTTTGAGTACCGCGGCCGCTTAGTTATATTTGATGGCGACTTTACTTAAAATCAATTTCAAGGTGATGACCTTGGAATTGATTTACCGGCTGTTGTGAACCTCTTAAGTAAACACGACATGAGATTGCCTGCACTGTATGGTAGCTTTTTATTTTCGCGGAAATATCCTATTTTGTGTGTCAGTGTCTATTTCACAATTTTTACCTATGCCTTATTCCCTTGGTAAGGTACGGGCTGAAGAATTCAACACAAGCACGTCAGTCAGAAAGACGAATTTAATATGAACGAAGCTCCCGAGAAAATTCTGGGTCAGGTTACAGTTCAGCCTTTTAAAATTGTGTTGTTCTGGGGCGGAAAACTTTTCAAAATATCTGTACTTTCTTCTCAATTAAAGCATAATTGAACTTTTATAACGGTAAGTAATTTTTGACACTTTTGGTTAAGTACTGCTTAAATAAATGTCTAATAAGGGATACTTATTATTTTGTCTCTATTTGTGAATAATTTATACGTATACCATAAAACGATCGATACTTATCGAAATTTATCTTATTGCTAATCAAAGACTCGTTACTCAAAAGCTAAGTAATTAATTGTGTGAAGTTTACTCGTCAGAGTGATTATCTGCATTTGGAAATAAATTGGAATGTCACTTTTGACCAAAGCGGCAAAAGGCGCTGCCTGATGACGCAGTCCAAACGAAACACCTCCAATTGACAACCCTGCGACTGTCAATCTTTACACCAGATAAGTTTTTGCGGCGAGATAAATTGTCAGCGGCTAACGCCCGCATATAATTACACAATATTTCAGTTTCTTTCACCTCAATTATAGCATTTCGCGGCGCCGACAGCTGGGCTTCGTTTCGGGCATTCCGCAGTAACCACGCTGCATGCCGCGCTGCACTTACGGAGAAATGCGGTTTTTGCTACCATTTGACTTTCATTCCCAGCGCGAAAGAATTGTCTTCGATAGGCCGTCAAATGATCTTTTAACTTGTGATGTTTGGCGGCGTGTGAAACGAAATGCGACAAGTTAGAAACGTACATAGCTATTATATTAGGTATCTTTTATATTTAATGCGTGTAAGTTTTTTGAATGAAGAATTTATAGTTTGTTATTAAATCAAATACAAACTTTGAAAACATTGAAAAAATAATCAACCCAGTGGGACTCGAACCCTACATCGATACGCCTTGCCGGGGCTCGATCGCTTTACCAATTAAGCTATGGGTTCAGTTACTAAGTTGACGACCACTTTAAAAACACGTAAAAATAATAATGAAGAATTTAGCTAGTACATAAGATGTACAATCTTATGTACAAGCTAAATTCATCGCTTTCTGATACTCATGTGGCGAAAAATATGTCAAACCAAAACATAAAATGCCCGTGTTACGGTTTGGTGGATTCTTGATTAATTTCATTAAAAATCAATTGGAAATTGAATAAAATGTAAGTACCTAGTCAGTTTTTAACGATTCAGTCGCAAATTAAAACGACGCAGAAACGAAGAAACAAAAGCTACGCGCGGCGACATCAAAAGCTCGGGCGCACGTCACGCGGCATCAGCACTGACACATCGACATTTGAGCGAAAATTAACCCCCGTCCTCGAAGCCAAAGCGTCACATTCGATAACTAAAAGTATTCCAATCCAAACCTTCACTTGTTTTTGCTTGAGTTTAAAATTGCAATTGTTTCATGTAATTGTTTTTTTCTAGTTGAGAGTCAAGGGAAAAAAGTACGCGTACAAAGACCGGCTGCCTGCGTGCGCGCACGTAATTAGTGACTACTGCTGAATAGACTTGATTGTTCCCTGCGATAGAGTTGTAAATCAACTCCTTGTTTAGTTCGAATACGGGGTTAATTTAATGAGAATTAAATTGTATGGATTCTGTTGTGAATATTTTTAATTAAAAAATGCTGAATAATTTACGCTACATTTTCAATAAGTATGTTTATATCTGCAATGTTAATCAACATTGCAGATATAAACATAATTTAATTATACTTTGAAGAAAATGGAGGCCGAATCTTGTTATTAAATCACGTCTTTGTATGTTAATGTAAACTGTTAACGTTTATTAAAAATACAATTTAATATTGAAATGTATAATAATATACAGGATGTCCCAGAAATCGACGTCAAGCCGTGAATGGATGATAGACCAAGTCATAACAGTTATCAGAAAAATAAAATAAAAAATCTATCACATGTTGTTCAAAAATTATGGTCACTTTAAAAATTTACTAGAATATTCACGCGCCCTGGTCTCTTAACTTCTAGTAAATTTTTAAAGTGACCATAATTTTTGAAGAACATGTGATAGATTTTTTTTTGTATTTTTCTGTTAACTGTTATAACTTGGTCTATCATCCATTCACGGCTTGACGTCGATTTCTGGGACACCCTGTATGTAAGTAAGTGAGTAAGTAAAAACATTTATTTGTGACGCTCACTACACTACAAATACATTGAGAGACAATATAACACTAAAAACAAAAAATATGAACGTGCATCACAAAATGGACCCAACTCAGCATAATGCCAGCTTAAAAAAACCGGCGCTGGTCTTCCGTAGGGCCCATTTGGTGGTGCCACGACAGATAACACACAGTATTATTACTCTAAACTACACAAGACATTATTTGAACAAAACGAGACAATATAAACAAAATATACATATATATTTAATGGCATAAATCAGTTTGTCAAATTTAATCGATTGTAAAACAAAATGTAAATGCAAATAACAAATGACCGCTTAATTTCTAAACTGAGTATGATAAAATTGATAAACACGGAAAATGGCTTTAAAATGAGGTGCTAGAGACGCTTGGAACGTGTTAAATATGTGTATATTATGTAAAACAGTATGTATGAGACTGTTAAACCAGTTGTTGCACTTAAGTTATGCGAAAATATTGCAACGGGAATTTGCCACGCCGCTTATCAACGAATACCATTTCAAGAAAGATAACAGGCGATTAGAGTCCTACTTTGGAACTTAAAAAGTCATGTCTGCACTGCGATTGTCACATAATTTTAAGAATTTACATAAACACAATACTTGTTCCAGAATTAGACTTATTTTAATAAAATAATGACTCCCACACACCTTCCCAGATTCGCGGTGCAATTGCTTTTAATATTACAGTAACCAGCTGTACATGGCCTTCGTCTCCTTGTAACTTTTAGATTTTTAAATTGATAAGGGTGCAGGCATTTGTGAGTCAGGGACCATCGGTTACTGGTCAGGGTTCGCAGCCCACGCATACTGCTTTATTGGTCGGAATTGCCCCTAAACGCTACCAATGAGACGTTTGTTGTTGTATATTTACGGCACTTTAAGTCCTGCGCGGTAAAAGGCCACGTCGATGCAGTAAAATGTCAGATGTATGGAGGTCTAAGCTCCTTTAAACGATTCACCCACAAAATTGGAATGAATTATAAAAAAAGAGTTTTTATTACTTAATTAGAAGGGCCCGTGTTTAGATTACATTACACGCAAAATTTCATGTATTTTTACTAAGCCCGCTAAAAGCTGGCGCTAATTAATAATAATAAGAAAAAAATGCGATGTTTAAAAAAAATCACTTAGTAGAGTCCAGCCTACTCCATGAGGTGAAGAATTCAGAGTGTTGGGGTCAGACTCGCGCACGAAGGATTCCGTACCATTATCTATAAAACGGTCAGAAAATCATGTCCCATTAAATAGAAAGCGTCAACAGAAATTTAAAAAAAAAACAACTGTCTAACTATTACGGTTCATGAGATATAGCCTGGTTACAGACGAACAGACAGATATACGGACAGCTGAGTCTTAGTAATAGCTGGTAATAGGGTCCCGTTTTTTACCCCTTGGTTACGGAATCCTGAAAAGTAAAACCACTTTAAAATAACAAATAAAATATTAATGATATTTCCTACTGTAAAAGATTTTGTATATTGAGGACTTAATTGATATGGCTAACTCGTCATATAAGGTAACTAACAGATGTAGGATTTAAAATAAATACCTCGTTACATTGATATCTGCAAAATTGATTAATTTTATTATACGTTGAAGAAAATGGAGACTGAATTGTGTCATGTATTTATAATGTTTGACATTGTACAGTCAGCGTCAAATATATTGTAACAGCCACAGTGATCAAATAGTTCATCACACCATATATTTTGTATGGAGTGACGCACTATTTGGCTACTCTAGCTGTTACAATATATTTGACGCTGACTGTATGTCAATGCAAAATGTTAACGTTTATTCATATTGCTATTTAACATTTAAATGCATATAATATATGTATTTCAAGATATAAAAATAACAAGACATATGTTAAAGAAGCCTTTTGGTTCAGGAAGCTAATAAAAATATCATCGATGAAGCTACTTCATACGCGCCAGATCCCATCGTCTGTTTACCTCCAGTAGATAAAAAGAGCATATTAAAATTTATTAGGGCTCGTCATGGAAGTAAACAAACGGAGGGATGTTAATGTAAAACTATTTGATGTTCCACGCGGGCTGTGGGGTATTTTGTTTGTTCACAACATATTTTAGGGTTCTTTTGACAGCTTTTCAAAATCCCGAAAATATGGAAAAGAAGTATTTTACTGAAGTCGGCTCTTGGTTTCGTGAATGAAAAGTATAAGTGATACGGAGTGGAGCGTTCGGCAGGGCGTGCAGCGTTGCTGCCGAGCGTCCATATACTTTGTGCAGCGTCGACTGTGTATAGCGCTATCTCGATCGCGCACCGGCGCCGCATGCGGATCCGTCGCTAGTGTGATAATCGCCTATGAGTTTCATTTGTTTAACATGCACGCCGCTCGCCCTTACCGCTGGACGCCCAACTCGAGCGTCATGTTAGGGAGGCGAATAGGGGAATTTTCTGCAATACTCGAGCGTGGCAGTTTAAGATATGAGAGATACCTTAGACCTAATAGAACAACCTTGTAAAGTATTTAGCTCTATATGTAGTGACGCGCGCCTAGGATAGACGATCAGATTAGTAAAAAAAAATGGATAGTCTGAAATACTCCAGCGCGTCAGTTTAAGATATTGGGGGTTGATTTTAGTGTTTAAAGACTAAATTTAACTAATCTGACAATAAGTCCTTGACGCCGCCGAGTTACAGGGTCGCGAACTTGTAAAAAAAAAACGTTAATCCGGCATTCTCGAGCGCGATTTTTTTTTATTTTGTTTTGAAGAATATAATCTAAAACTTACTAAAAATACAAAATCTGCCGGTTTCCGCATGACCGGAAGTGTGGAGGAGCCATTTCGTCTTCCTAAGAACGCGTTACGGCATATAAGTCGCGAACGATACATTTTACAAAAAAAAGTTTAAATAAACAAAAAAGGTAATTTTATTTTACACAAAAAAGGTGTCTTTACATTTTTGTCCAAAGTTAAACTTTTTGACTTGAAAGTTAAACCTTTTTCGGTCAGATTAAGAGAACCCACCAACATTTTTGTCAGATTAAAAAAATATGCTTTCAGGATACCGAGATAAACCTCCCCTATGAAAATCTGACGCGCTCGAGTATTTCAAAAAAACTTTATTTTTTTGCATTTTCAAAAATTCATCGTAACTTATCGTCATGCCGGAATCGTCAGTTTTTTTAAAGGGAGCTTCCTTGGGGCCTACTTAACACCCCTTCCGAAAATCTGACGCGCTCGAGTAATTTTTTTTTTTTTGCATTTTTGACTACTTTATATGCCTACCCCCACCACGCAAACCGGCAGATTAGTATACCGTTGTTATCAGAGGCACTCGGGGCATACGTAGTATGAATATCTGACGCGCTCGAGAATGCCCAAGTAACTGTTTTTTTTAACATTTTTGAAAAACCGTACACGCCAAACCCACCGCTAAAATGGTTTTTGCCATATGAGCTTTTCTTTTCGAAATTATTTTATCTTTCGATTTTGATAGGTCTCGACGGCGCCGTTGAATTACGCCATTTAGCTACCTCGCCTCCCTAACTATCAACAGGCCTTACACTTAACCAGTTTCACTTCGATTAAGTAAATATTTTTTATAGAAAATATGTTTAAAAATACTTAAATCCTTAATAACATGGTAAATTGTGTTCGTCGGGATAAGCCCAAAGCCCATACATTCATGTTGCTCCTCTGAACTTAATATAATATATATAGAAAACATAAGTGGCGTAGCCGTACAACGCAAACCAAATAGGTATCTAAGTATTTCTTCCCCCAGTAGGTATGGTCACCATCAAATTATCGGAGCGGCAAGGTACTCAAAAGTATAAATGCACTTTACCGTCTTAATAGAGGTATTGTTGAAATATTTGTGACCACCTTAGCCGTTCCGATATATCTGATAACGACTGTACTACAAAAAATAGTCACACTAACAGGTAGTCTACATAAAATAAACAAATTATTAAATATTTGGGGACAATCTTACACAAATCAACCTAACCCCAAACTAAGCAAAGCTTGTACTATGGGTGTTAGGCGACGATACACATACTTAGTTATATAAATACATACTTATATACATAGAAAACATCCATAACTCAGGAACAAATATGAGATTAGCACACAAATAAATGCCCTTACCAGGATTCGAACCCGGGACCTCCAGCTTCGTAGGCAGGGTACCAGGGTACTACCAACTAGGCTATGGAGGCCGTTAAAACGCCTTAACGCGCATATAATTAAAATGGTACAACGTTTTTACGGCAATATTCTCTGTTTGCATAGAACCCCTAGAAACCTTAAAAAAACACACCCTCACCATACTTTTGTTTGTACACCGAACATTTTTTGAGTACAAGATAGCTGTTAGGGTTCCGTCGGCGTGTTTGCACAATTTAGTGTGTTTATTATTCAAGTATTTGCACACTACATGTGTAGGAAGCGAAGTGCCTACTTTAAAAGCTTTTCGCGACATGGAGATATGAACGCGGCTTTGTCACAAACATAAGAGGAAATGGTGTGAATATATGTATATGGACTAGACGTTTTTAAAACACACTTGTGTGTTTATGTTTTTAAAATTTCCGTAAATACTACCCCGCTTATTCATAAACGTATTTCAAACCTCATTTAGTTAAATTATTTTTGGTATGTTTCTAACAAACACAACTGTGAAAGTAACTGATAAGGGCTAAGTGTATGAATAAGCAGGTACATATATACATAATTAATATATTGACGCCAAAAATGAGACTTGTTCAAAACCCCTTACTTGAAAGTATACGATAGTTTAGGTAATACCATAGACTTAATATAGTAACGAATAACGTACTAGTAGTACACTAGTCGTTACTAGGTGGTGCTGATTTTATCTCATACATATTAGCTCTATTTAGGTGGCTCTGAACTAGATGGCGCTAAATACTCGGAGCCTCAAAAAGTTCTTAGGCTATGGCCGTCTACTATATATTTAAGTCTATACATAAGCTAGAAAGGAACGGATGATACTAGAATGTATCACCATCTTAGTTGAAATAACTATAAAAGTATCCCAAGTCTAAAATTTATTATTATTAAGACTAACGCGCAAAGATGGCGTCGCAATCGAAAAGAAACAAATATCTCGTTGGTTATAGATTGGATACTTTGGATATGTCAAATCCATGGTCTATGGTACAGAGTGTCTTCTTAGACCTTAGAAAGTGGTTCCAAAATGACGAAAAATAGCACCATTTATAATCTGCGGGTTTTTACTCTCATTACTTACAGTATATTTAATAACAATTGCTAAGCAAAGTTCCGGTCTACTACAATTATAAAGCCGTTGATGAATGTCCACCCTATATTTGCCTAAAGTGTTTTCTGACATTAATTGGTCATAATACACGCCCACACGTCTGAAAGCAAGGATCATTAAATAACTGGACTGATGTTGTTACAATATCGCGTTTAAGCAAACGCACTAGCGCCATCTATCGTATCTCTCACTCAATAAATATACTTCTGTTAAACTGGGCCGTTAGCACTAGAATGCAGCGACAATATCTCGCGGGTGTTTGGTATTTGTCACTTTCTAGCTGCATTGATCAAAAACTGAAACGACTATCTCATTCTCACCCGCGAGATACTGTCGTTACTCACAAAGTGTGTAAATCTTGTGCTAAGAGTGATGGTGGGTCTGAGGCACCTGATACCTAAAAGAGTGGTCAGTGTGAGACGGTCATAAAGTGAACATCGTCTACTTAAGTTAAAAACATCTATATTTCTTATGTTTGTATACGTACGCTGCTTAGAGGTGGTGTGTATATAAGAGCATACTGTATATGAATGAGTGGCGTTCCTATACCTACAAACGCAAGAGTGATAGCGTGTGTAAATCGTCTTGCCTTTATGACGGTCTTCTGCGCACTAACCTTCGCCTTAATTTTTAAGTAATGCCAATTTGTATACACATACGTCCAGGTATTCTATGGTCCTTGTCTAAAAGTAACAAACCACGAAACTAAAGCCACGGTAACACGTGACACATTGACCGCAAAAAATCGCTTCGTGTGTTGATTGAAAACGGGCGGATTCAATAATCCATTAAAGCGGAGCTCGAGTTTTGACAGATGACGTGCGAGGTTGACGTCGTATGACTGATGCGACTGTGCGGCCAGTGGGAGCGGGTAACGTACAGTCACCATTAGATATATCGGAACGAAGGTGGTCACAAATATTTGAATATCGCCTTTATTGTCACGGCGATAAAGTGCATGTTCAGATATTGTTGAGTACCTTAGCCGCTCCAATATTTTGATGAAGACTGCACAAGCGGTAGCGGAGTAGTATGAGAGGAAGCGGATTGGCATGTAACATTATAGCATGGTTTGACCAAATTGAATGTAAGTATTGCAAATATATATATATACCTACATAATTTTGAGTTGGAAAATCGGACGGCAGTCACTCTCGTAAAAAGTAGTGCCTACACCAATTCATGTTATTTACGGCCCCCTAGCCTATATGACTGCCTATAAAGTAGGGGTCCCGGGTTTGAGTCCTGGACGACTCCTGGTCATGTATAATATTAATTTGTGTGAGTATACCGAATGAAAATATACCGGGAGATGGGCAGCAGCATCTTCCGAAAGCCTTCAAACAAAAAACTGCGCGCGCCAACCCGCCTGCCAAGCGTGGCGCCTATAGCAAACCCCCCCTTAATGATAAAGGGGAGGCCTATGTTCAGCAGTGGACGTCTCATGGCTGAGATGATGATGATGATAATGTGTGAGTATTATGGATAATTGTTTCCTCTTTTTCTTCAGGTGCCTCTATATTACTCAAGGTTGGTTTGGTAGTCTATTCAGAGCAATGATGCGTAGTCGCAGTGTCCGCCAGGCAACTGGATGGCTTGCGGTACCTGAGCGCCTGACATGTTGTGGAACCGCCCTGTACAGCCGTACTGACCCAACTTGGACTTTGTTTTTGCCAGTAACAAATATATCTTTTTTCAATATTAATTAAACATTAAGCATTATAGATGCTATGGATAGAACTAACTGGCCTTAGGCAAGCCGAGAAAAGGAAATGAGTTGCATATAATTGGCAAGAAATTCAATGACTACGGGTATGTTACCGCCGATAAGATGAAATTCTTCCCACCTCCCCCTTACCTTGTTGGGGAGAAAGCCCACTAGAAATGAAATAAAAACATACGAAATAGCGCAGACCAAGAACTTTTCCGTAAATGAGTCACTAGTTTCATAATTTTAAAAAGTCCTGAAGTTTTATGAACCTCTATTTTCCTGAGAGGTACCGTTATCACAAAACCACATTTTACGACTAGTGTGGCTTAAGGTGTAGAAAGTTCCTCAGAAGAAAAACCACCGTAACTCAAAAACTGCAGAGTTCGTGTGTTCTAAACTTCCGCATTATCACTTTACAGCGCCAACAGCGAAGAGATTAACCATGTATCTTGTATAAGCACCGAAGTATTCCAAAGCTGGAAGAGTTCTATTTCATACTTTACCTTACTTGGATGCTGCAGCGTACTATACTCCTAAACTTTGCCTGTATTCTAAGCTATCGCTTCACAATTTAAAAGTAAGGTTATTTTTACCCCACTAATGATTTGACATGAGTGCATTATTTTTGTAATGTTTGGACTGATTAGGTGTCTAGTTGTAACAAAGCTAAGGTTGAAATGAAATAGATTTAAGGTAAGTTTAAGCATTGTTTAGAGGTTTATGCGTTACAGTAATTTTCACAGCTCTGGCCTGGGTGGCATTCGGCACAGTCACCAAAACCACCGAAACCAAAGTGACCAAAACCGAAACTTTAAACGTAGCGAGTCGTAGATTTAACGAAACTTTCCGTCTAAGTATGACAAGTGTCAGTAACTTTGTCAGTCAGATTAGCACAGTCAACGTTCGCTACAGTACCCCTTACTATTTGTAAAACAAAGTACCTAATCGCAACTATCGCAAGCAATATACAATATGTACCATCGGGTTCAAAAATGAATGGGCAATTTATGAATGAATTCATTGATAAATTGGCCATGCAATTATGAACCCGATGGTACATAGCCCTCTATTGAAAACAATAACTTGTTAGATGTCACTTAAAACCAGGAACTGGTTGTCAACGCAAAGCGTTAATACACCTTACACGTATTTAGTGACGCTGCATCCAATATGGGCCGTCCCAGACCAAGTACGACCGATCGAGTTACAGCCAGCGCGGAAAATGCAGCATTTACCATACAATAAGCCGAGCGGTGGGCGTCACATATAATGTTCAGTTGGCATGGCTACACTTACGTAACAGGAGAATGTGGAGGAAAATATGTACTGTTTTGTTTTGTCTAGTGAAAGATTGAAAATGCCATGCTTATTATACACATTTCACATCAACATTTATTTATATTATGTCTATAAACACGAAGTCATAGACACATGACCTCACCTTACGATTTGATAAGTGTGGAATTCGCAGTAGCAATTAAGCTAAAGTATGAAGTACAGGGCTGTAAAAGTTTTATAGCAACTGACAGCGTTAACCGAAGTGATATATCCAGGGACCGGCCCGCTATCCCTTATAAAGGGTTTTGTATGGGTTTTGCATAAGGCTTAACTCACCATACCCTTTCCCCGACGAAACCCTTTCATTTTGCTTTTAAAGCCCTTATAAAACAGTTAGCCCATTTGAGTTATTGGTATCCTAATACCCTTATCAACCGCTCAGCATATCCTTATAAAGGGTTAGCCTTATAAAGGGCTTCCCTTTTAGCATATAAGCGTGCTAATTTAAATCGTCTACCTTATTCATAAAGCACATATTACTCCGAATCCAATCGTAAACTATCGACGGCGGCGGGGGCGTTCTTTGATGTTCGCGAATGATCGAAGCCGCTGTAGATGATATACGGTTCAATGTTCAATGGAAAATAGTTATAGTAGGGTTTTGTCTCAGTACAAATGCGAAAAAAATTGTGCGCATCGAGAAAAAGTTGTGAATTTTTGACCATAGATAGAGTGAGCAAAGATGAATATTTTTTAGTATTGGCGGTCTGTAAAATTTTTGGACCTTTACGTCAAAATCAGGGGTCCCGTGCAATATGTTATTACTCTCTGGTTAAGACTGCTAGGGGTTGTTTGGTATCGTTTCCGTGTAAAACAGACATGCAGAATTCATTTCTGATATTAAAAATGTAAAATTTCGTATTAAAAAAAAAGTTGTGCCGCGAGGAAAAACACAATTTTATTTTTATTTTTTTAGAACGTCATATAACTAATATATATCCTTTATTTCAAATAATAAAAAATATTATAAAGAAGCATATTTAATATAGATTATAGAAACATATACATTTTATACACCTTTTATACAAAAAAACTTCTGTTTTTTTTTTTACTTAAGTTGAGTAACGGAAAACAGACGTCGCGTCGTTTGAATTGTGACGGTTTATGTTAAAGATAAGGAGGAAAAATATGTTTTTATTTATTGCATTTTTTTTTCTGCATTTTGTGCAGTTATTATGAATAAAATTTACTAATAACAAGCAATACATGCATTTTAAGGTCAATACGCTTCGGATGTTCACGTTCACATTGATTATCGATACTTACTATGGAGAAAACATATACACCACGAAGCAAACATTTTTTTTCGCGTAGTTTTTGTATACTATAAGCCTAAAAATTGTATATATTTAGAAACTAAATTAAATATGCTCCTTTATAATATTTTTTATTATTAGAAAAAAGAATGATATATATTAGTTATATGACGTTCTAAAAAAAAATAAAAAATTGTGTTTTTCCTCGCCACACAACTTTTTTTTTTAATAAGAAATTTTACATTTTTAATATCACAAATGAATTCCGCATGTCTGTTTTACACGGAAATGATACCACACAACCCCTAGCAGCCTTAACCATAGAGTAATAACGTATTTCACAGGACCCCTGATTTTGACGTGAAGGTCCAAAAATTTTACGGACCTCCAATACTAAAAAATATTTATCGTGGGCCATTCTATCCATGGTCAAAAATTCACAACTTTTTCTCGATGCGCACAATTTTTACAAATTCGAGCTCTGCTATTATGATTGGCTGTGTTACTTTGCGCGGGTCGAACGCATCGTCACGGCGCTTTTAAGCGTTAAGACATAGACACGTACCATTGTTATCATTAACTTCCGTTTGCAAATACTATTTGTGTCACTATTTCGGAAAACACTCACTTTGTCGATTATGTGGATATGGAGTAATATGTGCTTCCTAAAACTACAAGAAATACGCTATCTACTAATTAAAAACTGAGGTTACTATGTGTAATGGTTATTTTTTGTTTTAACCTTTAAATTAGTGGAAAGGGAAAACTGAAAAAAAAAACGTGGTTAATATTTGTGACAGCAAAAAACACACTTGTACTTTTAGTGCTGGAGCCGGCCATACTAGCCTAAGCATACATATAAGGTTAAACCTCGTGTTTTCAGCTTATTATGTGGGATTCCGAGGGTTGGTTCTTTAGTTCGGCTAATTTAGCTACACTATACAGAGTGACCAAAAAATAACTAAATTACTACTCACCACCGCTGCTCAATGGCCATACAAAAGTCCAAAAATCAAATCGATCTGAGAGGTTCTAAAACCATCTAGGGAGGATTGGTAGCGTCCAAAAACCTTACAGCCAACGGAAATTTAGTTCTTTTTCGGCCACTGGTAAATGTATCAAAAAACCCGTTTTCTTCCATGTTTGGTGGTAGATCCACTATTTTGGTTATACAAATCGGGCACAAATCTGGAGATGAAAGTTTTAAATTGGGTGCAATTATCCATTAAATTGGAGTTGATCAATTTCACAGGCATTTTGAACTGATCCATTTTTACAATAAAAAATTATGTTATCGGCATATTGAATTTCTGTATTATGTATTATATATGGCGTCAAGTTGAAAATACAAAAAAAAAAAAATTCTGAACAAGCCTACCGCTCCATATTTTGACACACGGTTAAGCTGTCATAACTTGTGTAACCTACATACCAATTTTAAGACCAATCCGGTGGGCGCATAAGATTTTTAGACCAGTTGAAATCGCAATTTTTGGCCTTAATTTATCAAAGAGCCTACCGCTCCAAATGATTACAGTAGTTAAAGGACCCATTCAACAAACCAAATACCAAATTGAGTAAAAGTTCATACATATCTGCTATAAGAGTATTTAACCATCTACCTCCAGACATTAAAATGCTTGAAGGAAAGGCTTTTAAAACCAAACTGAAAAACCTGTTAATCGACAAGGAGTTTTATAATCTAAATGAATTTTTTGCTATGTAAAAATTATAGTTTTGTAGTAGACTTAGTATTAAGATTTATAAAATATTGTATGCCCGCAACGGGTATCTGTGTGTACTTAAGTACTATTATGTCAACTATGTACAATTTACTTGCACAGTTATACAATAAAGATTTCTATTCTATTTAAGACCATTCTGGTGGGTGCATAAGATTAAAAGACCAATAAAAAAAATAGGCAATTTCATACAAAAATTAACAAATAAATATAAATTCATTTAAAAAAATTAATTAATTACCACAAACACAACTGCATATTCATATTTAAAAAAACGTCTTATAATTAAAAACACCGTTAAAACATTCCATAATAAGTCGAATATTTTAGAATTCGTCATAGCAGTACTTTAGTCACGGGGGTCTTAAATCACTAAAGTTATTATACATTTTAAACTTAATGGCACAAAATATGGTTTTAAAGGCCAAAAATAATGGCAATAGGCATTTTCTACTAGTAACTCATAACTCTAAACTCACAAGCGTCAAGTTAGGTGCACTGAGAATACGTAACTAACTGAAAAAGTTACGTAAATTGATATACGAGGGCTGATCAAAAAGAAATGACAATGGGTATGATACAGTCATATTATTACAAGTTTCGATTATGAGTTATATTATACCACTATTAAATAGTAAATTGTATGTACTCGTTTTTGTATAATCGATAAACAAAGGCAACATGGTAAGAGGTGTCGAAATTTACGTGAAATTTACGCATGCTTTTACGATTGTTAGGAATGATGTAGTCAAAATTCAGATGCAACAGTTATTTGTTTATAATTAAAGTAATAATAAGTTTTTTATCAAGATAATGTATTTACATTCACCGATGCTTAATTATCACACTCAATTACAAGCAAATATATGCTCCTGTCACATGTCAAAAATAAATAAACTGGCCCGTTTATAATTTTGAATATAACCCTAACATAATACACGTTTTTTTTTCTGCGCAGTAGATTTAAAGGTATGTGTGAAATGAACGACCGAATAAATAATTTCAACAAAAGTTAGTGGCCGCCATCATAATTTTATAACTTAAGATTACTTTTAGGGAAGGCAGGCATATTGTTGAAAAGCGAAAATATATCCGAAATATATTTGTATTAGTCAAAATTCAGATGCAACAGTTATTTGTTTATAATTAAAGTAATAATAAGTTTTTTATCAAGATAATGTATTTACATTCACCGATGCTTAATTATCACACTCAATTACAAGCAAATATATGCTCCTGTCACATGTCAAAAATAAATAAACTGGCCCGTTGATAATTTTGAATATAACCCTAACATAATACACGTTTTTTTTTCTGCGCAGTAGATTTAAAGGTATGTGTGAAATGAACGACCGAATAAATAATTTCAACAAAAGTTAGTGGCCGCCATCATAATTTTATAACTTAAGATTACTTTTAGGGAAGGCAGGCATATTGTTGAAAAGCGAAAATATATCCGAAATATATTTGTATTTTCTCTCTCTATCAAGATAAGTAATTAAACGGTCAGATATATGTTGCCATCATGTATCAACAGAGGTAAACATTACCAAATTAGTGCATTTCAACGGCCACGATGAATATTTTTTAGTATTGGAGCCCCATACAATTTTTGGACCTTCACGTCAAAATCAGGGGTCTCGTGCAATATGTTATTAGTATTACTCTCTGGTTAAGGCTGCTAGGGGTTGTATGGTATCATTTTCGTATAAAACAAAAATGCAGAATTGATTTTTGATATTAAAAAAGTAAAAATTCATATTAAAAAAAAGTTCAGCGGAGAGGAAAAACAATAAAAAAAAAATTTTTTTTAGAATGTTATTAAACTAATAAATATGATGTATTTTTAAATAACAAAATAAAAAAAATATCTGGAAGCGTATCAAATGCAGTTTTAAAATAAATACTATTTTAAAGCTATTACCATACAAAAACTACGCGAAAAAATCATTCGCGACCGCGTCGTGGTATATAAGTTTTCTGCATAGTAAGTATCGAAAACCAATGTGAAACGTGAAGTATTCACCTTAAAATTAAGCCGAACATCAATCAGGGGAAATAATTCGTGTACTTTTGTAAATTGGTACAGTTATACCTGTTGGTGTGGTAGGTGAATATTCTAAAAAACCTGGGGGGGGGGGGTTCAGATTTTTGGTCATATCTGGAATATCTGTAAGAATAGCATTATAGTTACTTCGAACAAAAGTTTAATCATAAAATTTCCTACAAAGTTGGTTATATTTATTTTTACTGTACTCAATACTTTAGAAGCTACAGGATGTGTTTAAGTTAACAAAGACATAAAAAATTAGGTGACTTATCTTCGTCTTTTCTTTCTAGAAAATGTACAGGTACACCATTTGTACATGAACCCAAGCATCCGGTGCATACTTTACTGCATGACATACCAGCCTTTCGACATCCGCAATTTCCAGTGCAACCACTTTTGCAGCGACAAAAAAAAAATCTGCACGGTGTCAGGAGCTGGAGGATCAGTGGTCATAATTGGCTCTAGGGTTCCATCAGCTCTTCGCTTCCAACCCCACATATCAGAAGGCATTTTGTTACCCAGCTTGTACTTGGTGGAATAACCTAAAGCCTCTTTAGTCTATGGTTATGACGAATTTCTCCGTTTTTCGACTTATTGAAGTATACTTTTACGGCATGATAAAATAAAAGAGACTTAAATATGAGTATGCGGTTATGTTTGTGACAATTAAATATTTTTTTTGAAACGAATTTAGTGTTATTTGCTATGTTGTGTATAAAATCGACTATTTCTTAATATAGTCTTAAAATCCTATGCGCCCACCAGTATGGTCTTAAATTTGGTATTTGGTTTGTTGAATGGGTTCTTCAACTACTGTGAAAATTTGAAGCGATAGGCTCGTTGATAAATAAAGGCCACAAATTCCGATTTCAACTGATCTTAAAACCTTATGCGCCTACCGGAATGGTCTGTCTTAAAATTGGTATGTAGAGTATTAAGTGGGTTATGCATGGGCTACACCCACTTCAAATAACCTTATGTCAAAATTTGGAGTGGCAGGCTCGTTGATTATTTAATTGCGGATTATGACTGTTATAGTTAGTTTCTTACGTTGCTGGGTGTTTTTTTTTAACTTTATATATTTTTTACTTATGGGTAACAAATATACTTACCTATATAAATACTACTTTGACGCAAACATGATCTAGTCCAGAAAAAAAATAGTTTGTAAAAAATCTAATTTTAAACGTTACTGTAATGCTGGACTAGTTTATTATAGTTTTAAATGTATGTTGAACCAAAATAAAACGAAAACAGTAAAGGTTGGGTCATTCATTATCCAAAAAGCCGACTTCAGTTCAGTCAGTGTTAAATAAACTACGTAGGTACCTAAAAGAAAGGTCGAATAAACTACTTACAAGTAGATATGGTAAGCGAACAAAATGATTTTTCAAACTCTTCCCTAGGCACGTATTTTCCTTCCTTTTCATTCACTAGCGTAGATATATACTAATCCTGTCTCTTTCACGCAAGGTCAACAACGACGCCACTAAAGGGAAAGCATTATAAAAAGCGCTAAATGATAAGGGTAACCCTTATTAAGGGACTGCAATTCATATAGGATAGCAGTAAGCAATTGCAAAGGGCTAGCTTTATATTATGCTAAGCTTTTCGGTAAGGGGTAGTCAAATGAATGGGCTTGCAGTTCAAACTGGAGAGTCTTTCAATGGGTTAGCCGTATTTAAGGGACGCCCATTGAAAGGCTTTCGTCGCGGAAAGGGTTGTCCGGTCCCTGGATATATCTAGTGATTATTGCGCACCTGAATGCGCATACGACGGTGGCATGTATTCAAAGACTTGACTCCATGCGGGTTGTTAGCATTACTTGTTGTGAACTGACTGTATGTTCTGTGGCTGCTGGCGAATCGAGTCTTCAAGCAGTCCAGTTTAATGTGATCTCTAAATATATTCCAACTATGCTTGATCGGAGAAAGAACTATACTGGTTCGCTTAAGCCTTGGCGTCGTCGCTGTCGGGTTTGATAGGTGGAGTTGACTCGCCTGGACCTAAACGCCGCTTTAAAAGGCAAAGATCAAGTGTTCGTTAAACGTGTATGTTGTGTCCGTTAGCACTTGTATTTTATAGTCCATTCCATACAGAAGTTAGTCCCACCTTTGAGCTGTAACAGCTCGTTATATGTAATTTATATATTATTCTGAGTTAAAATTGTGTTAAAATATTATCCTATTATAGTATTTACAAAATTTTGATAACAAATTAAAAAAATACCTAGCTTTACATAAATTTACTGTAGTTGGTAAAATACACATTACCTCAAATACGGATTCATTTCTACAATACCTTCGATTTTATTCTAAATGAACTGTTATTTGCCTTAAAAAGGACACATTTATATACTTATTACCACCTATATTGTTTGTTTGTTTTAATAATCATTATTTAATGCTCAACTGTATAATATCCATTTAAAATATTAATTCTCACTGTATCCTCAAACCAAACGGACGACTGAGGTCATAGCGCTGACTCCTTCACTTTTGCTGCGGCTGTGCAAGTGTGAAAGAGAAGTTTTATGACCGCAGTCGTCCGTTTGGTTTGAGGATACTATAGATCACATTGTACCCATTCACCAAAGCGACGTAGTAAAAAAGTCTAGATTCTTAATCAAAGTAACTTAATTTTCTTAGCGTAAGTTATGGGCTTTTAACGATAACATCAAGTGCTTAATGTCCTTTGGACAAGAATGGTGACATGCAACTAAGACGCCGAGACATTACTCCTCCAAGATTACGAATTGTAACTCACACTGATTAAACATGACAAGTGGAGGTGCAGTTAAATGGGACATATTATCTCCGAGTCGCCATGATTGCGTCCACTGTCCAGTAGAAAAGAGTAAAATCCGACTATTAATGAAAGCCAGCTAACTTTTTAACGTTGCGATTCTCGTTGAGAAATTTGAGTTTCAATCGTAATTGCTTCGTTACTGAAAAATGGAAACTAATTTTAAATTATGTAGTTTGAAACCAAATAGCTGATATCCTGCCTGAATATTTTGGACGAGTATGTATTTTCACATTTAGAATTTTGTACATGAAATTTATGCATAGCCACGAGCGCTTTTATTTATTTGGTCATATACTTAGGTATTGTAATTATGTTTAATATAAATCGTGTGATCAGAATTTCCGAAAAAAGATATTAAATGCATCATTTCACTATGGGCGGTGGAATTGGCTATGAACACGATTTAGCTCGAGTAATGATGCTGTACCTGTATATTTTAATAACTACCTAACTGACTATTATAACTCCTCTGGCTTAGCGACCCGAAGTGAGTCTTGGCTTCCGACACGAGATGGCGCCAACGCGTCCTGTTTTGTGCGATCTCCTCCCAGTTTTCTGCTTGTAGGGCGCCTAAGTCTCTTTCGCCCTGGTCTCTATATATTTGAATACTTACCTGAAATTACTTATAACGTATCTAACGTAGACCGAGATTTAAGGAACCGCTCAAGCAATTTGAATTTAAATAAGAAAGCGTGACAAGAATTCCTCGCGATACGTAAATTACTCAGAGATACTGTTGCTTTATATATTGTCTCAAGATTTCCATACAAATTAGTACCAACATTAAAGGATAATGTTTAATCAAAATCCTGTAGACAGAAACGATTTCTGTACACACAATTCTAATTATCGTTTTGTACTCACTCTGTACTGGTTTCAAAGATAGATACAAGGTTTATCTTTAGTCACACATCATTTTCATAAGACAACAGAGCATGCTTGCAATATCCCTTGCTAATTAAAATAAGTTCGCTCAGTAACTTAAGGATTCAACCACCCGGAGAGGCCAAGTCTGTCAATTTAAAAAAAAACTGCGGATTTTTGCAGAGGAGGGGAACGACAAATGTATACGTAACGTCAAAATAGCCACGTCAGATAAACGTTAGTCCATACGGTACGTATGACCACTGGTCATATATTTTTGACAGAGGGGAACGCCTGTCGATGGCCGCTCCGGTTGGTTGAATCTTCTAAGCTCAGTAAGGTGTAAAAAAACCGGCCAAGAGCATGTCGGGCCATGCTCAGTGTAGGGTTCCGTAAACTGAGACCATTAATTCAAAAGGTCGTTTCTTACGGGAAATTTGGCGACGCTTACGTCATTTTTACTTAGGTCCTTTCACTATGGGTTTTTGAATGATAATTCAAAAACGGCTCAACCGATTTATTTCAATATAGTTTTCATTGAAGGTACTCATTAGGCCTCAGTTTCATGATTTTTTTCAAAATTTTAGGACCCACGATTCAAAAGTTAGATGGGGGGGGGGGGGGGGACGCCCTGTTTTAAACTTTCAGAGCTATTATTTCCGAGAGTATTAGTTTTATCCAAAAGTTGTTTTAGAAGACCCTAATTTTTTTTAAAAGACCTATCCAACGATACCCCACACAACTTGGTTGGAAGGAAAAAAAATTTTGCCCCCCACTTCACGTGTACGGGAGGTACCCTAACAAAATATATTTTTCTCGTTTTTATTCTACCGTTTTGTTGGTTTAGTTAATACACATATTCAAACCAAATTTCAGCTTTCTAGTGCTAACGGTCACTGAGCTAGACCGCGGACGGACGGACGGACGGACGGACGGACATGGCGAAACTATATATTTTTGCCATTTTGGCTACGGAACCCTAAAAAATGTCCGTGTTTTCACGTTCGCGTAAGTTTGATATCCTTATAAATGAACTCCTTTGTTATTATTATTATATTCTTCAAGGAAACGGTATTTACTCGATTATCAAGGCTCAGACTACCTTTTTGAAGGTAGTCAGTTAAAATCCTATAAAATATTCGACGGAGGCGTGGAGGAGGTAATTCAAAGGGAATAAAAAGCGGATTAGTATCATGTTCTTGGCGGCTATTGGAGCCTAAAAGGATATAATTCTTGCGCCGCTTGTACAGTCAGCTGCAAAAGTATCTAAGTGGGTAGGGTGTTGAAAATGACTTACACACGACTTTATTGTTAAGAGAATAAGAGCGTGTGTAGGTCATTTTGAACACCCTATCCGCTTAGCTACTTCTGCTGCTGACTGTGACTTCTACCAATATCCATACGCCATAATGATAGGTTACGCATTTTATTGAATAACAAACTCGTATGCAGTGAAATGGCCCACCTTAAAACATGTGAAATTAATTCTAGATATCGTCTGAGCAACCAAAAAGTGCAGTAACAGTAGAAGTAATAAGCTATACTCATCTCTTTTTAGTGATGAGGTTTTTTTTACTAGTGTAAGAAAAAGATAGTATGATTATTATCAATGCTTGAAGTAAAACAGACCCTGGCCAAACTATATGGCATTTATAATATTGATGCATGCATAGGACCATGTGTTCCAGAGTTCAGAGTCCATTCCGTTCACAATCCAGAACAGCACAGCCTAAGAACTTTTTGAAGCTCAAGTCAATCGCGCCATCTGCGCATCGCTAAAGATACCCAAAATCTAAGAGGAAATGTCACTGCTACTCCATCTTAGTAGCTACTAGTGTACTGTTAGTACGCTACAAGTTACTCTATGCCGTCAGTGTGCGCTAGCACGTGCCACAAAAAGCACTAGTTCAAGCGCTGCAGCTTTCTCCTGATTGAGACTGCATAAAAGATAAGTTGCAGTAGGTGAAGGAAAAACGAAAAAATCCTCGGACCCGGTCAGCCATACTTAGGCCCACTAACAAAATTAACATATTCACTGTTTCATTTTAACTAGTTCCCACTTTTGAATTTCCTATTAGTGTTTACAAAGGCAGAGTCAATACGAAGCCTGCTAGAGGTTTCATTGGAGGTGGATGATTACACGAATCTAAACTCAAAAACAAAGTGCATACGGTTCATACTTGGTTTTAGAATTTAAATTATGATATGAAGATCCACATGCTAGTCTATTGTTGGAAATTGTTTACAAAATGCTTAAGTTGTTGATTTAGGCGTGAGAATTGGCTTCTAACGTTCGTAATGCTGGTAGGTCCAATCGATCAAACATCTAACAGGCTACTGTGACTTTCGGGTCTTTGCTATGTTAATAAGCTGAAAGCGTTCCTGCACGATCTTGCTACTAATGAATTTGTAAAATATTGGGATTGTTTGCCCGTTAAGGATGTTAAGGGGACTGCGGTTAAGAACATTTTTGGTTTTCCTCTTGTTACTTTTTCATTAAAAGTCTTGTTCTTTAGATTTTTTGGAAAATGCTAGAGAGCTGAGTACTTTAGTACTGAGTATTATTGAGAAAGGTAATAAAATATTTAAATGTAAGTAAGTTATACATATAGATTCGACGTCTTAGAGAGCTCGCGAGAACTGTAGGGGGTCGCATGGGACCTTTAGTTTGTTACCTCGGAGTACTAAAGTCACGTTGCCAAACTACAACTCGTAAGGGTTAGTGCGTGAGCTATAATACTTGTAGTCAAAAAAGTGTGAGGTAGCTCATGTTTTTTATTTAACACGCATGACGTTTATTTGACGTGGCTATTTTTACGTTATGTGCGAATTGCCATACATTTGACGTTGTCCTTTCTCCGCAAATATCGGCAGACTTTTTTTGTGTAGAAAATGACAGACATGGCAACTCCCGGGTTGATTGCTCTTGCAGTGACACCATTACTTCCTCAAAACGAAAATTAATCCCCTACTTTGATTTCTGTTTTGGCCTCACTTTTTGGTTGAAACACTAACTCCATATTATCAAGCTTCATGCTTTTGTTTTGAGGTAGTTTCCAGTCTTCGCTATAACTTCTATTATTTCTAATAATAATCGCTATAATTATTTTGCCTCAATTATCTTAACTACCTTGTTAATCACAACTGCGTCCTCGAAGTCTGGATATGTCCATTATGTTCGTATACGTAAACACCACGGAGGAAGTGTTTGTTAATAAGCACGTCGTGTAGCATTAATTAGGAGCTAATTATAGGGACTATCAAATATTCAGTGTAGCTCGTGTTTGTGTTCACGTAAATATAGTTACTACGACGAAATTACGATATGGATTGTGTCCTAAGTATAAACTTAGCTCGCGCGTGGTGGATTGATTGAGCTTGCATGCCCTGCCTTAAATAGTATATGTATCTACACAAAAGTATATGAGGTATTTTTCCAGAGCTAGTAACATTTCTGTGCTTATTACTGTTCACTGTACAGTAAACGTCAAATATATGTTTACACTTTTGCACCTTATTACATAGGAGTAATGGTGCAAAAGTATAAACATATCTTCGACGTCGACTGTACATATGAATTGTAGCTTATGCCATTATTTTAATCAGTTTGGTAATAAAATAGCCCGTAGACCTTTGGCACCTCATCCCAAAAAAATTGCACAAGCTTAAGTTATAACTCCTACTACTTACGTACAGAAAAATAATGTTTTATTCTAATCAAAATCACACCGTTGCAATTAACTTGCTGTAACTAAGCAAAAAAAACTTGTTAGCTGTAATACCCCTTATAGTTTCGTTAATTAGCGTCAAATTAACAAATGTAACATAAACCAAATAATCAATCACCTTTCCCCTACTCGAACCTAGTTCTTACTTCGAAGAAGTAACAAAAGTTAAATTTAACTACTTCGGCGCCAGCTGCCGCGCTGTCCAAATAAAATCCTCCACATTCCTAAAAAAGGTCTTATGTTAGTAAAGCTCGATGGCGCATACGACGTTTTGGGGAACATGGCAGATTAATGCCACCTCCGCGGACTTCCGACGTCGTAATCGAATAACTCAAATAAACTCAGGTGGAACTTTTCAATACGCTTCGTGACCGTGACGGTTACGACTGAAACGCGCTATGTAGTAAGGCACAACTGAGATTTATACCTAGCAGAAGCTAAAGGACGGAAACGACGCGGTTTTCTTATAGAAGCACGTCTTTTTAATATGGAACGATACTTTTCTAGATCTTTTTATTTTCAAACGGATTTTTAGAATATGCTTTACCGTTAGTGTTGAAGAACTCTATTTTATTTATATTGAATATGATTTTTCCTTTTGCGTCATAGTTTTTGTCGTTCTTAAACGTTAGTTTTTCCCTCATTGTATTATCATTGCCTGCGACTTAGTTGTGATTTTAGATAACGTAATATGCATACCCCGGCCGGCGAGAGCAAAAATGCGTTGACAGCTTAATAGTGCGAGGACACACACTTTGGTCGATGTCGATAAAAACAACACGATGTACTGGACCACCGTTATGATATGCAGAAGTATTAATTATTGTTGTAAACAAAATTAAAACCAAGTGTTTGTATTAGTATGTAAGCTTAAAAATAATAATGTGAAATGTGTGTGTGTAAATAATAATTTTATGTTGATAGAAAATTGTTATAGGGTTATTCTTAGAAACGCGTGGAGGTATCAAGTTGAAATAAATAACAAATACTTATGGCTCAGTTTAAACAAAAAAAAAATAACTGTGCTTAATTAAAAGTCGACTATTCTATCGACATCCATATGTCGATAGAATAGTCGATATTTAATTAAGCACTAGGAGCAGACGCATTTTTGCTCTCGCCGGCCGGGGTATGGTAATATGTTTATCTCTGAGGTTTTTTAGTGTAAAACATATCACTTATGCAACAGTACCGGAATAAAGGCATTTCAAAATAAATGTACACTGCAATAAAATAAAATAATTAAAAAATAGGTTAAAACAGACGATTTTCCTACAACAAGCCTCTAACCATACTAAAAGATTTTTTTTTAAAGCAAAAGTATAACAAATTTTCATTAAATTACGGTATCACATTACATATCAAACTAGCTAACCGGCAGAGTGTAGTCCTGATACGTATAAAGTTTATATAAACTTTTTGTACCTTATTACATAAACACCTCCCTTTTGCCGAATCGAAGGTACAAAGCAGCCGTTCAAAACACGTAGTTTGATTCGTTCCGAAGTTGCACGCCAGGCGTCACAAAAACTTGCCGCCTCTTCGTCTGGGTGACCCAAGCTACGCTTTTCTATAAAAAAGCATATTATAGATATATTTATAGCATAGTGTAAAAAAGACTACAAAGACAAAGAACGAAGATACAATACAATAGACGACCATAGTCTAAAAACTTTTTGAGGCTCCAATTATTTAGCGCCCTCTGTCCGAAAGCCCCCTAAACATACCGAAAATGTAAGAGGAAATGACACCTGCCCTGCTACTCCACCTAGTAACAAATAGCGTACTAGTAGTACACTAGTAGCTACTAGGTGGAGTAGCAGTGCAGGTGACATTTCCTCTTACATTTTCGGTATCTTTAGGGGACTTTCGGACAGAGGGCGCAATTGACTTGAGCTTCAAAAAGTTCTTAGGCTGTGCTGCTCTTCTACATAAGTTACTCTATGCTTCTATATACGATTACACTTTACACCTAATCCCATATAAATAATAGACATTCACCAATCCATATTCTGCTTTGTAGCGTTACTACACTTGGGTTCTACTGACTAGGCCCGGAGGTCAAAATTGTATGCAGTGTCATCGTGTCCCTAACGTTTGTCTCGGCTTTTTGTCACAACTCATTGGAGCCTGGGGATTGCTCACCAACTTAATCTCAATTGGCTTGAGCATTAGTCTTTACGCAAGCAAGTGCTCTGATCTTCTAACCTATGCAGGAAATTTGACTTTGTTATCTTCACTAAAATCTGGTTGATAAATATCTTTTTTTATGGTACAGTCGACGTCAAAGATATATTTACACTTTTTCACCTTACTCCTTTGTAATAAGGTGCAAAAGTGTAAACATATCTTTGACGTCGACTGTGCAAGGTGGGATTCAAACCTCCGATACGTGCATTAATTGCACGCTTTACCGCAAGGCTAGTGCCGTATTCTAATTGTAAAATACAATAAATTAAAAATACAATCCATCTCAAACATAACGCCAACACACAACAACTAATCTACCAAATTCGAGGGTTTAGCGGTCAAACCCGATAAGTCTATAAAGTTGGTTTTCGAAATTCGAACGATACGTGATTTACGTTGAGTTCTTATTACAATTAAACATTTTCTCGACTCGACTTATCGGGTTTCACCGCTAAACCCTCGCAATAATAAAGTTGTATTTGGAGTTACATTGGATAATTTTCAAGCAAATACTGATCTTTCTGATTCAGGCGTTTACGCACTAGCTGTATTGCGTGGTTAATGCATTGTACACTCAAGAGCAAAAGTTTCGGGTCACTAGCATTTTCTTTAATATCTCAAAAAATATTCATTTTAAAGATATTCATTTTAAAAATATTAATGTTTATGTTACTGACCCGATTAAATTTTTGCTCTTGTGTAGATTTATTTTAGATTGAGTGTAGATTTATTGAATTTGGATCGTTTCTAAAAGTTAGAACACGGCACTAGAAGTTTGTAGCCTTGCGGTAAGACGTGCGATTAATTCACACATCACAGGTTCGAATCCCAGCTTGTACCATTAAAAAATATTGGAACTTAAAATTTTATTTGTAATTAGATATTTATTAACCGGATTTTAATGAAGATAACAAAGTTTATTTTCCTCTATAGTTTAGAAGGTCAGAGAAGCTCCATGTCTATAATGTCTACTCATAATAGTACCTACTTTAACTGGAAGCGTGTCAAGTGAGCATCCAGTTAGGGACAGGAAACTTTAATACAGGCTCACAGGAAACTGACGGGGCAAGTCACGCTAATTATCTTTTAATCTCGCCTTGTGTTGGCAATGACACACTTGATTAGTTTGGGAAGATTTTTTTGCTTTTATGGTGTTTTGGTAACTAAGCAACGACCTATTACTTGGTTTTACTTACTTTATTTCAACTGTAAATTAAAGTTGATGGGCGTGTGTTTTTAACCACATTTTAATGTACTTAATGTTATTAAATACTACCATACTTTTTAAACTTTTTATGACTAAAATTACTTTCATCATAACCCTTCTAATCGTGTCATATATTATTTTTACTTTTAGGAAAAAATACCTGGAATAATTAAGTGATGGAATACGTGTCAATGATTGATTGATTGGTGATAAAATAATCACTGTTGAATCAAGTTAGTGGGTACCTAGTTTTACTAATCGTAGTTAATAATTTTCAATAAAATAAGAACCGACTTCACTTAGGATCCGCTATTCCAAGAGGAAGTGGCAGAGTTGCTGTAAAAAATAGTGAATTCACTATAGGTGTGGCTATAATAGTTGAAGAGTTCCCTCGATTTCTCCAGGATCCCATCATCAGACCCCGGCTTTGTGACAATGGGACCATCTAGGGTTTATAACCGTTCTATTAAAAAAAAATTGAAAATCGGTTCACGATTCACGGAGATATCGAGTAACATACATACAAAAAAAAGAACAGTCGAATTGAGAACCTCCTCCTTTTTTGAAGTCGGTTAAAAAGTAAGGTACAATACATTTTAACAAACAATCATTTACAATAGTTTCAACTGTCTCGTTGTCTGTAATGTAATCAAATATTGCAAGTTAAAGTTGACTTGCTTCCCAGTATCCAGCTGACACGTATTATATAGCGTGAAAATGTAATATTATACATATTATGACGACATGGAGCTGGTCTGGTGATGGAGACCGAAGGATAAGAGAGACTGAAGAGATAAGAACTCTGTGATAAAACAATGCAAGCTCATTGTGTTTAGGTTTGTTAGAATCGTCTCAGTACATAAGTTTTATAAGAAAAGTGCCTAACTACAATCAGCGTTAAAATTTATATTATTTTAATACGAGGAAATTTTTTTTTTTTTACATAAACTTATTTTGAATTGATGAATCATTGATAAACATACAAGTTTCATGAGAAAAGTAATTTTATTTTCGTGTAGTAACTTGTTGACCTGCGAACTTGATTTTAAATAATGTTACGGACCGGCCGGCCAAGGGTTTTCCCAGAGGACTCAATTTTTTCGAGTTAGCAACATGGCCTGTTTTGTGTTGTACAGAGGCTTCCATATTTTCAATGTAGGATTTTCGTTGCTTTGCTTTTTATTTTGCTTTTTGTTAATAAATGCATAATATAAGGGTAAATAATACACACGTCCTTTGATGAATACAGAATTTTGTTACCAAAACATGTTTTAGGTGTAACTTAACAATTTGAGAAGATTGATATACATAGTAAACTATTATAACAATATACAGCGTATGTGAGATTTTATATACAAATGTTTGGAACCAAAATAGTATTTTAAGACTGAGGTCTTTTTTGCAATGTGAAGGCAGAATAATTAGGTAACTGCATATAAATGTAAACTTTTATTAAAACTCATTAAATTCAGTGTTAATATTGATGTGCTAGGCGGGAAAATGGGTATCTTACTAAAAATAAGTATAAATGTTAGAATTAGTTCGGAAAGAGAAGTATCGTGGTTTATATGGGAGCTATGATCATTCTACGACACTTCTCTTTCAGGATAGACTTTAATCTTAAATAAGAAATCATAACATTTTCGGTTTCATTTTAAATTTGTGAGTATTTTTTATGACGTGAATGCAAATATTCAACAATTAAAAACGAGAATTGATATCAAATTCAGTACAAAGTTTACACGAATAAATACATTTTTTTGGTGTTAAATAGCAGCTTAAACAATACGTGTACAATGTGTAGTTACAAAATAAAAATTAACACTTCTTGCTTGAATATTCTTAATAATGATTGTGAAAACAACTGTATTACCGTTGTTCATTGTTGCGTTCAAGCTTTACATTTTTATTGCGATTTATATCGATTTAATATAAATAATTAAATAACAGTAATCCTTATATAAAACTGCCTGCACAAGAAGGATGAATAAAATGAGATGAGTTTACGAAAGCATTGTGAAATATATTTGGTTAAAATACTACGCAACTAATGAAGTGATAAGCTGCACCATCGATCCTTTTTCTATTTCCTTCTTTATCTTACTCATCTTTTCATTGTTTATGACCATCGCACACTTTCTCTCTCTTATCAAAACTATTTACAGTCAGCAACAGTTAACCTTAATTGAAAAAATATTTAACACATGTTTAAAGAAATATTTATATACGTACTTATTCTCTTTTAATAATAATTTATAGAATATTTACACACATTAGACGAAAAATATTTTGTACAATACATTACTTAGTTATAACACTATCAAATCGTGTGTCTTGAAACCTGGGACTATCTACATAAAAAAATAAATCTTAAGACATATTCCTTATATCTACCGAGAAGTTTTAAGCTATATACAGCTGAGAAAAGGGAACAAATTCTTCAATTGGAAGCTTAACTAAAAATCACAGCGAATTATCTTACAAATTAACTTAATCGATGTATGTTATTCTACAGGTAAACTTAACAATGATTGCTGGTGTCATTTCTTACTTACATAACAATTTACAGTTATTCGTTTCTATCAATACCTTAGAATATTACAAAAGTCGTAGATTAAAAAGTTAGGAGTATATATACTACAAAATTACGACACATACAAATAAGAGACTTATAAGAGAATTAAGTATAATGAAGAGCTATATCAAAGACGTAAATTGTAGCAAAAAATGAACACAAATTTAGTAGGTATATTTAGAAATTAGATTTAACAAGTTCGAGTACATGGCTATTGATTCCATTAACGTTGATGTTATATTTGGTGGATGAAAGTGTAGTTTATTTAAAAACATATACCAATCATCATCATCATCATCATCATCATCATCATCTCAGCCATAAGACGTCCACTGTTGAACATAGGCCTCCCCTTTGGACCTCCATAAGTATCGGTCGGAAGCGACTTGCATTCAGCGTCTTCCGGCGACCTTTATAAGGTCATCTGTCCATCTTGTGAGTGGACGTCCTACGCTGCGCTTGTATACCAATACTTATATAAAATAAATTGATCGAGCAGGAGATACTAATTTTATTCAACACAATAGATATAATAAGAACCCTGATATTTAAGTATTTTGTCAAGAAATGACGAGGGGATACATTTCTGGTACTTAGTAGGTTTTATCGTTGCATAAATATAGTTTTCACGCCACCTGCTCGGAAATGTGGCAAAAGAAGATCAAAATCCAAGCTGGAAAGTAAGCAATTGCTGTAGCATCTGAACAACCACTACAAGAATTGCTATTTTGCAGCAATGAAATGTCATAGTAGAAAAGTAAAATCCAGATGTCATTGCATTGGACCCGCCAATGAGAATCATTTAAAAGTGACTTTTAAATTATTCTCATTGGCGGGTCCAATGCAATGACATATGGATTTCACTTTAAAACATTAAAAAGGTCTTTTTTTGGCACCACTTTTTCATTCTAAAATAAAATAAGGTTGTTTATCGAACCAATTTACTTCTTTAAAAAAAAGAAACGTCAAAATCATTCAGATCACCCTTAAGGCGTTTTTACCTTTTTAACCGTTTGTGGTTTTCTATCAAAAAGTGGGTAAGGAGTGAACCGGCTATTAGACATGGCAACTTGCAGGGCCCAATCTGTTGTGTACCCTGCCTCTCCCTCTCTCTCTTCAGCTCCCTACGGGCCCTACCTTTAATTATACCTACCAACCTGACAGATTGGGCCCTGCAGGTTGCAATGTCTAATAGCCGTTTGAGTCGGATTGAAGCAAACATCGTAAAACGCTTCTTAAAAGTGAAAAAAAAAGTAATAAAGGTGGAGCGAGAAAAATACATATTGAATTGGATAATGTTTGACTGAAAAACAAGAAAGTTGTATTTATGCAGTTAAAACTAGACAAGCTATCTAGAACAAAGTTTGTGCGCCACATTTGGCGGTTGACAGCTGTCATTGAATCAGAGATTAGCTTTAGCGAAGCAGACGTGACACTATTATGACAATATTCATATTCTGCCTAAACACATTTTGTAATGAAACGTGATTAAATAATTTTAAGAGAAACTGATTGTTTTTTATTTGTAATATTTATTTTCAATCTTATATCATGTGGTTCTTTAGAAAAACACGATCGAGCGCTGTGTTTAATTTTGAATGTAATTATTATTTAAGTATACTTATAATATAATTACTTAACCCTTTATATTTACTTAAATTCATATAAATATTTAGTAGCTATAATGTGAGCGATATTTTGATTTTTAAGTTTTAAATTTAAATCATAAATTAGGTACCATTTTTATGTAATTAACTCTCGCTTCAAATTTCAGCAAAATCGCCCTTGTTATACAATAATCATAAAATGTGTTACGAAATAAACATTAAAATGTACCTATCTGGATTTTTTTTATGTATACCACGTTAATATTTGTATGCAATATAAGAATCTAATAAATAATATAGGTACATCATAAGTGTAGGCATATGTGTTACTTCTGCGGCATTAATCTATGCGCCGAGGAACATTGGCAACATGGCGTCGCACCGCGAACAACAATTATTTTAATTTAGTGTTACATCAAACTTTGCGCTTATTTACCGATGGAATGTAATTCCGTGGCTTCTATTACTTTTATTAGAATTATTAGTGCAGTTTTATACTACGCGCGAAGCCATTATTTTTAATATTATTATTTTTTTATTTTTGACGCTTGCGTGGCATCATGTCTGTGGTCCAAGACAGAATGTCAGGCTGATCACTTAAAGTCGAGTAAATCACTTAAACTCATGGCTGAAAAAAAATGTATGGGATGTCATCTCCTGTTACTCAATGAGTTAAAATGAGTTCAATAAGTGTAGAAAATGTTATTAATACGCTGGCGCCCACCGAAATTCAAGAAACTGCACAGGCGTAGAAATTTGTTACCAGTGAAATCGCGTCCTAAATAAGAAGGTTCATGAACAGTGATATTTTGTATACAATATAATATCCGACGAACAATTCATATTATGGAAGGATGGCGAAAAGAAGCATTTATATGCAGAAAGTTACATGCTCGTTTACTTTATCGTGCTTGTGAAAATCATATGAACCGTCAATATACCTACCTATAAATAGTATCTATTAAAGTGTTTGTATATGCCATTTATTTTTTTATTTTATTTCCTCACAGTAGTCGTGAAAAGCACTATGTAATGTCTCGGCCGAAAGCGCTATAGGTGGACTCGTATCTTCGAGGGCCTCCCCTGGCGGGTCGGCCCTCGAACTAACTCGATCCACCTATAGCTTACTTTCCAGCCTCTACAACAATGTACTATTGAAGCACTTTACAGATACTTATATACCTGTATGTATTTTCGTAAACCCAAACACCAAAGTCCCGATTCCGTTGCGTTCGATAAGTAAACTGAATACATTCTAACTTCGTCCATAAATGGCGCATTACTCGTTGCCCGTCATAAATATTCATTTTAGGCAGCGATGAGGAAGTTTCACGCTTCTTCTCGGTTCCAAGTAAATGCGAGAAATATTAGAGAATTTATGAGCGTATTCTTTACTTAAAATGATGCCAGACCAGCATTTGTGTATAACCGGTCCATCAGGACTTAGAAATCGTGGGTTTGACTCCTTATATGGAAAATATAGACTGTCTGTGTGTTGGCGATTTAGTTGTTTTCTTTGCAATTAAAGATTTACCTTAAATTAATATTCATGGTGTTTGTATTTAATATGTATAAAATAAAAGTAAATAAAATAAATAAGTCGAAAGATAAATAAAGAGAATAAAATAATAAACATTATTAAGATAACAACGGTGCAGTAAGTTTTTACGTTTAGTTACGATAAATTTTCGATTTTGACTTTGAGAATGGGTATAGGCGCAAAATTATAACATTTTGTTAGTGATGATATGACTATTTTACTGTAAAGTTTGTCCTTTCGTTATTCCTACTTTATCTTTGGCTTTTACTTTTTTTTTTATCGCCACCACATTGTAAAAAGGTGTTTTTATCCATTGAGTATCGGGCTTATGAACCTTGAGTGTGATTTAAAAACAAATAATTTCGTTTAGTCTTCTTAAATCTTCATAAAACTGTGGACAGTGTTTTATTTTTTGTAGAAATGAAATAGTTATTTGTGCTACAAGAGAGGAATGTTGGTTTTTCTTGCGAGTGTTGATTTTGAGTCCCTAGTAAGCGAAAGATTCTATAATTGAATCACGAGCGAAGCGAGTGATTCTAAGTTTGAATATTGAGCGTAGCGAGGGATCTCAAGAGCACGAGATGTAAAAAAACTTTCCTCTCGTGTGACACATACAACTTTTTACCTCAGTAGTGAGAATATATTAAAGTTAAAAAAACACATTTACATTCCTGAATGAAAGGCATCATCATTATGACGAAAAGCTTCTAGAAACAAAATTTCACTCCCTGGAGTGAGGAAAGTCGCAACTTTCGTCACTCCCTGGAGTGATGAAAGTCGCGCTTTCGTCACTCCAGGGAGTGAGGAAAGTAGGCTTGTTCGAACTGCTGAGGTGAAAATCAAATTACTGACTTTAAGATTTTTGTTATCACAGTCATCATAAATAATTAATGATAAATCGAATATCGGGTTATAGACGTATCCTAGCTAGGTGACCACTTTTGATTTAGATTTCACTAACCGTCGAAAAATAAATTATACAAATCTAGGCTAGATAGTATGACTTGTAAATTATACAAATCTAGACTAGATAGTATGTTATTGATAAGTCCATTCCTAAAGTAAGTAACCTCTTTTAGGCATGCCAAAGTTGAACCATTGTTATTGGTGTATAAGGTGTTGTGTCTTGAAATTGAAAAAAATACCGGTGTTAGTATTAGCTCGGCGAATCAATTTTAAGACCGACACTTATCCGTTCACAATATTTATACTTGAATTAAATCGCTGAGGTATAAATAATATATTAATTTTATGTCATACGTCAAAACACGCTATTTGCACTCTGTTAGAATAAATTAAGACAAATATAAAATTGGTGACTCCGGACATATTTTTGGTAACGCCGAGAAGTGAAAAGATTCACTTTAACTGGCCCAGCTACGACGTATTACAGGTTAATGACACAGCAAAAACCACTTAAGATTAAGACTTACATTAGCTTAACAAAAACAAATCTAGTATTTACATCACTGTCACAGTGTCCGTTATCAAAGCAGGGCTTCTTCGAGCGTGTCGAAGGCGTGCCATCAGTCGCTCTCGTAGACCGTGGAGGTGGTCGAGCGACGCCGGCTATACGGCGAGCTGAACTCCAGCCTGTTGTCCGGGAGCCAGGCGTACGCAGTGCGCTCCGAGGATGCACTGGAAAAGAAGAAAAGGTTCGTTATTAGTGATATGAAGTGGGTAGGCATTGCAGGGACAGTAATGACAGGTGAACGATACGATCAGTGAAATAATCTGGACCGCACGGCAGACGTTGTAAGGGTTGGCCATGTGCTTAATGGTTTGATGAAATAGTTACAACGGCGGGACGAAAAGACAGTCTAAGATAAGGAAAAGTGGTATGTATTTCTTACGTAAAAGGGGTCTGAACTTTTTAAATCTTGTTCTTTTAGGTTTACATTCATTGTACTGTTTGATTTAGGTACGAGTATGTATAGCAGTTAATGCTCAGTCGAAATACGTCCACTGCTGGACAAAGTCCATTGATGTCGTAACTTTTTTACAATTTTGATACTTAAGGTAAACGCCCAAAAGCTAGTCACTATACTAATACAAGTCACCTTCATTCGGAATAAAGGTGTCAGCACGGTGTCAACTATTGGAAATTATAGCGTGTCGAGCACTAGGAGCACTTTTGTCTTAATAAAACCTCACATGAGTAATTGTGCACTGAATACTTTACACACACGGTTAACAAGAAACACGTTCTTTGCGTGAAGCTTTCAATACAGGAAATTTGCAGACGTATACCGGGAGAGCATTGATGCGAAACGCATTACCCCTCGCGTTTTCGCAAAACTCAGCCACAAGAATAAGATTGAAACGAAGAATATATTATTCATGTTAGCCTTGAATATACAGGATATTATTGATAAGAGATACAGTTTCAAAATACCAGTTCAGACATGTTTGAAAATTTAATGAGCCGTGTTGAACTTTGTTTCATGTCCAATTAACGTTTACAGCCAGCTCGGCTTTCAACGTGCGCATGTAATAGTGAGATGTAAGGAAAACAGTCCATTAAATGCGAAATGTTCTCTATAATAAAGCGGAATAATTAGCGGTGGCTAATATTAAAATTATTAGACGTAACATATACCTACGAAATGTTTTTTAGACGATAAACTATATATAATATAATCAGCTTAGTGAATATGTAAGATATTTTAGGTGATTGTAAGGATTCGCGATCTCAAATTTTGTCCCATAGACAAGTTTGTTTAATATACGAGTATGACCTAAATATTCATATTTCAGATCGCAGACTGCATATGCCGCGAAGTGAATTATGTATGCCATATTAAATGTTGAACACACAGTTTGTGTATATGTATATAGTACCTACAAAAGCCTGTTCTATTTTAATATTCGTTTTATCCTCGTAAAATTCTAGTTAGTTTCCAATTAATAAAATTGTAAAAGGAGCTAGATATGTATGGTATGCATTAAAATAGTTAGCATTCAGCATGTGAAACTATCTTAAGGCTGTCCGTGCATGTGTTTACTTTAAGATATTAATTACATAACACAACATTACAGAATCTGCTAATGAGCTTAGTAGCTTAATAAAGGAGGCTTATGCAGCCCCGCGTTGGACTTCGCGCCTTAATGGTAATCTAGTGCAAGATTTACATGCCCAACAGTAACAATTGGACCATGTTCTTTAGACTAAACAAAGGCATGGTTAAGCCACAATGTCGACATAATATTATCATAGTAATACCTAATACAACTAACAAGACAGTTCTTGACAGGGCGGGGAACGCACTTGCGCACGCGGTCGAAATGATGTCACATCTTTTACTATACCAATAATATTTGGAAGTTCTCAAAGTCCTTATGGCATTAACAGAACGTCTATTATCCTTTAAATCAAGGGTCAAATTGCGTGTATCATGCTACTGCTTCCTACGTTCGATTTACATACTATTTCTATATCCATATCGTCTGATAATGTAGTTGGTAACTTACATTTTTGAATAGTTGTTACGAAATGATTGTCTCAATTGACCACTTGCTACTTTTTGAAGCGGTGCGCAAAAATGTAATTGTGTCCAAATTTCCAGCACTTGGTTGATTAAGCATGTTTTGTACTCAGCTACTAGTTTGTCTTCCAAACTGCGATTAGATGAAATTCTTTATTGTTAGACATTCGATATTAAAACCACCATTATTTCAAATTATGTGTATATTACTACAATGTTCATTTTGCCTGAAATTGTATAAAATACCTACATTACATCACGTTAAAAAAGTTACAATTAAAACAGGTAGCACCATGTAAACTTCAAGTATGTACATAAAGCTTCCACTTTTTCCCAATCCAGTACATTTTTACTCAATTCATCTTTACAAAAGTAGTTATATAGGCTTACGTCTTGGCGCAGGCGAGTGCCACCTACGATCACTTGAACAAACAGAATGCAATATTTACCTTTGTCTTGCTTGTTGTTCTAAAGAGGCGGTAGAGAGCATAGGTCACCGCTCTTGACACACTTTACAGGGGACTCGTAAGAGTTGACTGAATACTGGGGTGGGATTTTATAAAATGGCCACGATAAAGATTTATTGATAGTTTTGCGTAAACTATGAACCAAAAGCGGTTCGCAAATGGCTGGTATGTATCATTTCAAATGTGATCCATACAATTTATAGGGTAGTTTGAAGAGATTAGTAAGTAGTTTGAAACTTCAAAACAGCATAATGCCTATGGATGCTTAGAAAGTCAAAAAAGATTGATTGAAAAAAGTGTCGCGCTCAAATTATTTAATCCCCTAAGTATTATGCACTATTATATTGTAAATATTTTACCAGTTTTCTTAAGTTCTCCTAATATATCGAGTACGGCCAGTAAGCACGAATTTTGCACCTGTGATTCATTTTGATCAAAACTAGATTAGGTCCATCTTATATAGATCTATTACACCTTATGATCCTGGTGAACCATAACTAATGTAGTACGGCTTTGTCTATTGCTCCATTGACTTTCAACAAGCTCACGTAATACGTTTACGCATAATCTACCTACATATATTACTAGTGTATTTACTTTATCGTGCCTAGTACCTACTAATCCACTTCATACGGTCAGTTAATTGCAAGGCATGTAGGATAACAGTATAATTGGCGGGTTAATCTTATGACCGATTATCCTTTAGACCTTCGAAGTTGAGACGGCCGGGCCGTTGGTTGCCCAATGAAACCAACAACTAAACTACAGAGTACATAATACCAGAGACTATAGAGATATAGACGACCACAGCCTAAGAACTTTTTGAAGCTCAAGTAAATTGCGCCCTCTGTCTGAAAGCCGCCTAAAGATACCGAATTTTTAAGAGAAATGTCACCTGCACTGCTACGCCACCTAGTAGCTACTAGTGTACTACTAGTACGCTATTTGTTACTAGGTGGAGTAGCAGTGTGGGTGACATTTCTCTTAAAAATTCGGTATCTTTAGGCGGCTTTAGGACAGAGGGCGCAATTTTACTTGAGCTTCAAAAAGTTCTAAGGCTGTGGTCGTCTATATCTCTATAGTGTCTGATAATACCAAGCCAAGATAGATACTATCAACTAGATAAATACGAGGACACGACTCGTTTTAAAAAGAAAGGACATTGTTGACGATAATTTTTATTTCAATTTAACTATTTATAGCATGTTCTGTTGTTACTTTTTTTTCAACGTTGTTATTATGTGCAAGTATAATACCTACAATTGTGCATGTCACTCAGCTCATCAATTTATAACACTAGATTTTAATAAAATGGACGTATATTGAACTATATTAATACTTTTTGTAATTTATCTGTAATGTGACACTTGCAAATACCTAGGTTTATCTAATTTGCGTATACCAAAATGACATTTATATTTTTAAATTGTTTGTAGTTGCTAGTCTTTGTATGTTCCTAAATAAATAATTTACAACCTTTTTAAATTGTTTTTTTATTTGTAAGTTCCTACATGACATTGTTTCATACATTTGTATTGTAAATAATTCTTTACTTTCTTCATAATTTTTGCCTGACGATATATTTATGAGAGCGTTTTGTTTTATCTAGTGTAAAATACTAATGTCTTTTCTTTTAGAAATAAAGAAATCTAATCTTTAGATAAGGACACAACAATTCAGCGACGGCGACGTGTTTTCACTACAGTGGCGTATCTATCATAATTATTTTATTTAGGTAATCTATGAATAAACTATTAAATAGAGTATTCAATTCGTGTTTACTAGTAATCTAGAACTAAAACAACATGGCTTAGTTACAATTTTAGGTATAATTGTTTCATTTCAAAGCAATTTCGAAGTGTAGTTAGTAATCCTAAATTACTGGCAGCATTTACAGTAATGAAATGGAAATCAAATTCATTTTCATTCAGTGATTTTGATGTTTAATTTTCAATATTTGTCAATTAATTAATCTATGTTAATGCTTTTTGTGTTTATATTGTTTAGCGTATTGTAAGATTTTGCATAAATTCGTTGTTATTATTTCATAAAATGTGTGTACCGAAATTGTCCTTGTGACCTTAATTTAACCAAAATTTCTATTGAGTTTATAAATTTTATGTAAAAACGAAAATATTACAATCATCATCATCATAACCTCAACCATAAGACGTCCACTGCTGAACATAGGCCTCCCCTTGAAGGGGAGGGGGGGGGGGGGGTTTGCCATACGCGCCATGCTTGGCAGGCGGGTTGGCCGTGGGGTGCCCGGCCTTAGAATTGTCCCCCACCATGTCTTCCCGTGGTTGCAGTGGGAGTCTGCTAAGGGAATATTATAATATTAAATAAAAAACATTAAAAACCTGTTTTAAAGAACAGGAGTTCTATCATAGCGATCTCTTACAGAGAATGTTTTATCGAATATTTTTCTACTCAATTATTGTCTAACAAAATATGTAATACAAATACGAGTACAGTACGTATTCAACTTAAAAATAAAGTATTCAAAATATTTACATAATATATATTCTCTAATGTACTGAGGTATCGATTATATTCACCAAATTGGTTATAAAATTACGTCTTCGATGAAAATGAACAATCCTTATCATTTCCCGCTTATAATCACATCATAAGGGAAGCCAATGGAAAGCGAGTCGAAGACTATTAAAAAGGAATAAAGACCTTACCGACATCACAGTCGCTGCGAACGAAATCCAATTTGAAATAAGTGCCAGCTGAATTAATCCAGCCACTTTGGACGGACCGGATGAAATTTCTGGTATTTTTCACGTCTACCAATAAAAAAGAGCCCTCGAGTTGGAAAAGATGAGTAATAGCCTCGCCCGGAGCTCTGGAGAAGTGTAAGGAATAATATTATTATGCTCGTGCTGTGAGAACCTTTTTAAGGCGTATCCGTCACCGAATGACCTTGACCATACTTTGAGCCCTCCGTAACTCCGCTCGCAAAAATTCACAATTTAGTACTGTTTATTAAAGCGTCTCATTAATTTAGGGATTCTGAGAAATAAATTAGGAGTCATGGACATTTGGAGATGCTATTGCCAACAGGCCTGCGATGGGATACTCAAATAGACTATTTAATTATCTAAGTACCTAAGTTACAAAAATTATTTAAAACGGGATATTTACCATGTGAGTTTTTTATTTTGAGCTTCCGATATTTCGGCACAGTTGCATGCGCCATTATCACGGAGTAACTGAAGTTGCTGCGAGTGTCAGTAGTATGCGGACGGTAGTAGTAGCAGTGACAACGGACGAAAAAAGCGAACTCGAAAGAGGGTAGATCGCTATGGTGTGTGGGTAGACCACAACTGACACTCGCAGCAACTTCAGTTACTCCGTGATAATGGCGCATGCAACTGTGCCGAAATATCGGAAGCTCAAAATAAAAAACTCACATGGTAAATATCCCGTTTTAAATAATTTTTGTAATGTAAATGACCATGTTAGCTTAAAATCATATAAGTACCTAAGTATTTTACGAATAAGATGAAAGTTAAAAAAACTCCTAACAAATATTTATTTGTCAATCAATTCTTGATAATTCATTAGTAATTTCATTTAATTTTAATTTCATAAAATTATTTGAAACAGAAATTAAAGGATTGCGTGATATCAATGATGAATATCAAGTGCGAGAAATACTCGTAGTTTCCCTCTGTCAGCTAAATTGTAGGACATAGTCTCAAAACCAAATATTTCACAACTACGTACTCCTTAAATCCTAGAGTATAAGAGTGAGTTGCGAGGTGTGCGGACGGGATTCAGGAAATGGGATGCAAAGATAAAATCTGTGTCGACGGAACATGTTGTAACCGTTGGATAAGACTCATAGCTTCTATTATTCTTCTCACATACTTACTACTTTTCTTCATTGTTCTGTTAAAAACTATCGTTTTCTACAATTGCATGCGTCTAGTGGGTATTTACTATTATTTGTGTTTGAGTATTTCGGGCCCACGAGAAAAAACATTCAAATGTTCATTTCTCAACATTATGGTAACGGGGTAAAGTTTAAATAGTTAAGTACATATCGATGTAAATTCGAGTACATGTTGAGCCAAAAAACTTGACATTGATACGCTAAGAAACTCGGCTACGAATATGTCACGTACCTACGTTTGAATGACGTATCATATTTTCGAGCTTATAAGATATACATATCGTCGGTGCGACTAAAAAAATCGCTATGTGTTTTTTTAGGTTTTTTTTATTATTTCATATTTTAATTCCTTTTTTGATCCCGCGTCGACCCATGAAACAGTTTTTTTGATATCTTTATTGGTTCTGAAAATAACTTTTTCCGCTATGTGCACGCGGAACAAGATTTGGAAGAAATAAATCGTTATGTGTGTATTTTAGCACATAGCGAAATTAAATACTCAGTTTCCCGATGAAAACCATGTGCAATTTACTGCACTTAGCGAGTTTTTGAGGAGTAAACTACCCTATTATAATACCAATTTCAAATAATTACTACCTACCTATGTAATAATTACGTGCATAAAATATCGCCTACATTTTTAAGGTTTTTTTTTTTCTAGATACTCTTGTGACCTGTTTTATTATTTGAGTAATTAATTAGTTTTCAAGCATAAAGCAGCTTATTTATTTTGTTAAAATAATCTATTATGGGTAAGTTGGAGTTTGTCCGTGAAGAATCTTTGCTCGGTCTCAGGTGATGTAGATGTGGTAAATAAGAAGTGGACTGTAGGTTTAAAAGCTTGTTGTAATCCAAATTAAGAAAAAAAAAAAAGTGATGTGCACACTTGTTGGGAAATCAGTGAACCCGTGGGTTTCTGGATCTACACATAGGTCAAAAGTTGTATGTTGTATGCAAAGTAGGTACCTATAGCCATTTGAGAATTATACCAGGATAGATTTGAATGTTTCTCAAATAGTGCGAGAGCTTTATGATAGTTGGTGACATTTAATATAATATTAATAATAGTAAAAAAATTTAAACAAAAAAGAACCGACTTCACTTAGGTTCCACTATTCCAAGAGGAAATGGCCGAGTTGCTGTAAAAATACTGAAATCACTATAGGTGTGCTTATAATAGTTGAGGAGTTCCTCGATTTCTTCAGAATCCCATCAGATCCAGACCTGGTGACAATGGAACCAACTGTGGAGTATATTCTAGCCGTCTTCGAATAATCGGTGAACATACATAAATAACAGCAAAAAAAAGATCCCGACGAATTGAGAACCTCCTCCTTCGAAATTTTGAAGTTGGTTGAAAATGTTACATGTCGATCAATTTGTTGATTGTAAATGATTTTATCCAATTTATATTTTCTGTGCTGTTTTCTTTTTGAGGTGTTCAATAAAGAGTATTTGTATATTTTGTATTGTATTGTATTATAATTTATTAATTACATTAACTTAATATCGTTTATTCATAAGAAAGAGGCTTAAGAACAAGAAGGTTTTGAATTTTTAAGATGTCCGAATGTAACTTATAAGCTTTTCCTAAAGAAAACGTCTCTTGAAACATTTCAATTATATACATACCTATGTATAAATTAGTAGTGAGTAAAAAATATTAACATAGATCTAAAGTCATTGAGAAATAAAAGTAGTCCTTAGCCAGCAAATAACAATAAGGCTTAGGAATTCATTTAAACTTAAGGGACAGTAGTATTTTAGTTAATGAACTGAAAATGGAAAGTTTGATTAAATTGTTATTAACATGATACAACTAAATAAAACGATGTGCTGAAAGAAATCCACTCGTGAAATACTGAGTTCTAAAGCTGACTAATTACGCATTTAAAACGGTGTTTAATTACCAACAAAATCCGAAGTAATTATAAACGAAGTGATTTGAATAACTTCTGCTATTGAATTAAATTATTTACTTGAACTAAAAGTCGCATGAAATTCTTAAAGTCAAAAGGAGAGCCTAATTTTGTTTGAAAATTATGAGTCAAGTCTAAATATTTGTTAGTAGTCTATCAAGGTTTAGAATTAAATAACTTTTCCTTTTAAAGTCTAACAAGCTGTTACATAAATTTGTTGTTTGAGTATCTAGAGACTCTAGAGTTTACTCCAATAAGATTATAGTTTTAAACCTATGCTATAATTGTGCTATAAAATGTTTGAGTATGAAAAATAATTTAACTAATTAAAATACAATTGCTGCCTTAAATAATTAACTTTTTAATGTACTGAGCACGCAAACACAAGTTCATTTCTTTACACGGCATTAAAAGAGTTGTTACGCACTACCTGTACACAAAACTTTGGTGGTATCCCGGGCGTAGCGTGAATTGTCTATACAAATACACGCAACGGTCAAAATGGAAGGCCTATTGTGAAGCTACGTATTCATTTGTATGGCAAGCTCAATATTGACAGTATAGAACTTGTTTCGTCAATGTAAATATGGAAACGAACCGTTCGTGGTGGCTAGCTCATTATTAAATAGCCACTGGTGCCGGGTTTCTCTGATTTTTAACTCTTTGAATTATTGATGCAACATTTACACGTTTTGGATGGATACAATCAAGATCGAACTGTACCTTTGAAATAAAGGGAATACCCCTATATTCGCTAACAAAATACATAGAAGGAATGATATACTTGTATGTGTTGTTTAATACATTAAACACATTTAAGAGAATAGTATTGTTAGGTTAAATACTTAGAAGAACACATTTTTATCTCAAATGAATGGGAGACTAATTAATAACGAATTAATATATGAAATTTATAGGATACTTAGAAGCGTGAACACTGAGAAACACAAGACGGATATAAACTCTCTCGGCTAATAAGAAATTGGTTATTACTCCGTAATATGACATTTTAATATTTATAATAAATTCTCAGGACGATGATCGCCTTAATCATATTTTTATTACCATGTCAAAATAATTACTTTTATTACATTAATTTGTTAACTTCTCCGGATAAAATGTTACCGTAAGTCAAATAAAAGCGAGGAAATTAAGACGCGTCTTTGGTGGTCCGCCTAAACTAATTAGTATTCGACAAATACATTCATACACTGCGATAAACGCGTTATAAAACAAGTCTATGTTTTACGATCTCGTATCCGAATCCCAAGTAACTTTTACATCCTTCATTGTTGCGTTTCCATTAATTTTATTAATTATTAATGTACTTTTTATGGATCATAAATGGCGGCTTAAGGCGATGGGAGATCGAACGGCAATTTTAACGGCCTTCTTTATGTCTGATTATCTTACAAATGTTCTGAAGACCATAATGAGATTGCTTGTTGGTTTAGAGGCTTAGCTCTAATAAGGTGATTTTACTACCTGCTTGGAAATATGATAGTTTTTTAATCGATCGATAACGGTCCCGCTGACACCATTACTGTTTTGAATATGTTTGAAGCAAAACAAAAAGTATCGATTTGAATTAATGTGGCTTAGACTCACGCGAGCCCCTAATAAAGGGTGTTTATGGGGGAGTGAAATGGCTTTCCGACCCACGTCGATTGCGCATGGGAACTAAAGTTTAAACAATTCCCGAAATCTGTACGCTAGCCAATTTAGTACAGATAAACGCATTGTAAAATTACCGCTGCTGGTCAGTTCACCCCCTCGTGGTCAGAGGGTGTTGTTCTACTTTGCACCAAAGGTTAAAGGTAAAATACATTTATTCTTTAATTTAGGTATATTACAATGCACTTATGAATGCCAGAGAGAAAAAAATAAACTACCGCCGGTTCTAACCCTACACGTCTGACCCGAGAAGTATTAAGAAAGTATAAAGTTGGTATGTTTAGTAACGTAAATATCTGGAAAACAGGTACTGTGCATTAAATGCATGTATGAAATCAAATGAGCTCCTTCATTAAGTACACTAAACTTATTTTGAAGATCGTACAATATACCTAATTTTACTTATATTTTTATGTACTTAGTTGTGCGGTCTTGGTGCTAGTCAAATATTCGTACGCAAAAACAAATAAGTAAAAAATGTATATCCAAGTAAAAATACAAAATAGTATGTTCAAACATATGTTAGGTCAAATTATTAATTATTTAGCATAAATGATCAAAGACATATTAAACAACAACTACAACATGAAAGCGAGTCAATTAATCAAAATAAATGTGCTAGCTTTGGGTACCAAGTGGAAATAACCAAATTAAATTGGTTATAGGATAATAGTTGAAGCGTAGCTAATATTAATCGGATGCCGGTTGCATGATGAATCCAGATGGGTGATGCGGACATTTAAATTAAACACTGACCTTGTGACATAAAATACAATTTTTGATCAGTTTGGGAAAAAAATATAAAAATTGTATACTGTGAGAAATATAAACAACTCGCTATCATTTAAATTAAGAGGACTCAGTCGATGGCCTTATCACAAACAGTGATTAGGACTTTTGAAGATTGAGCCCGTAATGCGCTTTTGGCATAGAACATTACGGGCCCAAGCCTGGATGTTCAATCATCAACAGAGCTGCAATATTTATAAAATAAAAATATATTTATAAAATATTTATTTATTTTATTCTGGAACCAGAGATAATTCCGGTGCGCAAATCTCTCGGCCATCACTGAATTCCTGATATTGAAAAAAAACGTAGCTAATATAAAATAAAATTACAATTCTATAAAGATGTGAACAAGAAATGCTGGAATCGTCAAAGACGATACTTAAATAATTATAATTTTGCTTGTCGTCGCCAATTCAAGTTTGCTCTGGCATTGTAAATGAGAACCCTTGTCTTTGAATAAGTTTAAAGCCATTAACAGTTAAGTAAAGAGTTGCGGGAAGTAAATTGAGTTACCACTCTGACATTGTAGCTTTATAAAAACTGCAACATTGCTTTTAGTATTTTTTTTATGAGTGTAGGTCTGAAACTTTTGATCTACTGTCTGGATGAATTTCAACAAACATTTAAGAAATTCATCAATACCGAGTAAACATTTGTTTCTTATTTAGCGGTACATAAGCTTTGGAAAACTATTAGTTCGAGGATTTACATTAAGGGGATGAAAAAAATCTAAATTCTATCCCAAAAAAAAACTACGCATTCATTGGGAAATATAAAATAATGAAGTTTTAAGTATTAGTGTGGCGGAATTTTGTCCTTAATTACAGACGTATTAGTCAAAAAACTAGAAATAATATATGTATATAACTGATTAAAGCTAATTTTAAGAAGTAAATAAGGAATTATTTTTTATTGAGCTGATTTCGTCCAATATGAAAAGTTCTTCCAAATATAATGAATAATTCAATTTTTTTTAATTTCCCAAAACAAGTAGTTATAGTCAAAAAACTATTTAAGTAAAGTCAATTTGAAGGTCATCGGGTGTTGTCAGCCTCTTAAATATCTGCTCGTAAAATTCATACTTGAAATAGGCTCATTCTCAAATGAGTGCCAACGGTGATATCACACAATCCAAATGGATTTTAGTTACCTAGTTGCATTATAAAAAGCATTGCAAAAATAATAATACTCTGGTTAGATATCTGAGATATCTCCAAAAAGCTAATTTACATCCATCTATCGAAACTGACATACCATTAAACTCGGATGATTAACTAGTTCGATGAGAACCATCATAGCAACTTCAATACGTAAGTAGGGCAAAGCCAATCGCGCCACATTCAGTCACGATGCACGATGCACAGTTTCGCTTTCCATACGTGATATCAACTTACATACAATTATATTCCTCTTTATTTGTACAAGATAAAATCTACCTTAAAGCTAAGACATTGAAAACGTTTTACAACGCTGCATTCCTGATGTAAAATCGCTGCTTATTTTTCGTAGATCGTATTTAAATAAAATCTTCCATTGGATATGCAACTAAATTGTAACGCTGCTAAGGTATATATCTTTTCAAAGCGAGGAACAGAGATATATTCTAGGAAAAATAGCGGTGAATATGGTGGAATGGCGTTCTTTTCACCGATTTATTTGACGTTTGATTGCTATCAATGGAACTGCTACATCGAAAGCAGTAAATTCCAGCTGAGAAACTTGTTGGGAGATATATTTTCTATTCCATTGGTTTTGTTTAATTGAATCAGCAAATGACTTCCAGAAATCTTATAAAGGCTAGGGATGGGACAAATATATGTTAGTTAAGACTGTTGATGGTTCAAGTGTTAAGACCGGTCTCCCGTCGTTGTCAACACATATTATTTTGAGCTCTAGTATGGAAATTTCTATACGAAGTAACCCGTATAAAAAAACAACTTTATATTATTTTTCTTGCGGGTTAATTTCGTGGGAAGTTGCTTGTACGAAGCGATTACGAGAATAACGCCAGGTTAAAAGGTTTCGTGCGTACCTAATTACATTAAGCCACTTCCTATGATTTTATATACCTAAGGCACGGAGTCCTGAACATCCAATACAACGCTTTATATTGTTTTTGAAATAAAATAAATGTGTCATTAGATATACAAGAAAAAAGTCTGTACAGTTAGAACTGCCTACTGCTTGTCATTAGATTTCTAGCACCCTAAAGCTAATGACACTTTTTAAAAACACAAGTCACGATTTTAAACAAAATTTGTCGATTACATTAACAATAGCTTCACAACACTAGAGAGGAAATGACATAGTGTGTGATATGCGGAAATGTATTTAATGAAACGCGAGGGGTGACCGCGTGCCGTGGGTCCGACCAAAGTAACACACACACAGTGTGTCATTGTGTGCAATATCGTACATTTTGTGTGTGCATGTGGGTCCGACCAGGACGCACACAGACGTGATGTCATTGTTTGGCATTGGAACCCGCTCAGCTGACGCAGAGAAATGCGTGTTGTTTGGATGCGGGGGCAGTAGTGCGGTTAACCGACATTATTGACGGACGACAAAGGATATAAATTAATGATGCCATTAAATTAATTTGATTTTGTACCGAATAATAAAAAAACATTAAATTGTAGTTGCTTTTCATTGATACCATTTATCTGTACTTATTTCAATTAAATAATTTATATTTTGGATAAAATTGTTGTAAAAGACTTTAATCACAAAAATGCCATCAATATGGGAGCAATAGTATTAATAAGAATGTAGTAATTTACATTCATTTTTTTCTGCGTTTTGGCATGGTTTACTTAGAGACCTGATGCAATCCGCTTAGCAACTTTATACAACAATTGACATAGGCACTAGTTTTACGAAAGCGTCATGCAACGTAGAGAATTGAATGTAGGTACACGTTACGTAACAAGGGCGTCACGTTTCTAGCAAAAAATAACAATACGCAAAATCTCGTAAATAAAATGTTACAAATACAATACATTTCGTAGTTAATCAACAGCCAATTTTGTCTCAAATTTCGTTTAAACTCCGCGGGGCAGCGAATTGATTTTCGATAACCGACAACTATTGTTACAATTCCGACAATAGGCTCCCGGCTTATTAGCGAATATAGTTACGTTTAGCTAAATAGCTCCGGGTCAAACCGATAATTCAGTCGCCCCGGGAGACGATATTCAAACTATTCCGATAGACTCTATTAACGTGTTGCGATTTCCCCCTGCAGTCACACTGGTAATTTAAGACTGGTAATTTGGTACGTGAGGTTGTACGGCCGATTCACTGTTATGTTATTAAGGATTATTAAAGCGGGGCTTGTGATCACTGTTCGATTATGGTTTGCAAAGTACGTTGCTAGGCGTATTTGCGTTTGAGTTAGGTTTGAAATTGGAACGCGGTTTGAAATCATTGGGTTTGATTAATTGGTTGGCTACTTTGTAAGAATATAAATAGTTTGATTATGTTTGAGGTATGCATGTGTAGTCCACATGAGTGAGAGAGTGAGTGAGTTTAAGGCCATTCATCGATTTGGACAAGCCACGCCTACCCGATAGAGACACATTTATGGCTCCCGTGCACGAAAGAAAGAGATGCAGCGCTCTTAAGGATCGGACCTTTTTGACCAAACTACGATAAATAAGCGAATCTATAAAGTTTTGTCCAATTTTGCTTCTGTGACTTTTTAGATAAACCAGAATACAGTATTTTTTACTTAGTTATATTGCTTAATCTCTTATAGTTTACGTAAGCTAAGAAAAATAAGGGAGAAAAGGACCCAACTTCGGTTTTTTTTCTATCGAGGCAACTTTCAGTAATCGTGTTTCGGCTTGTGTCAAAAACAAGAGCATATAGTCTAATAATATATATTCGAAAATAAATTCAGTCCCTTTTCCCGTTTAGTCTCTAGAGCGTTTGAAAAAATCTATAATTTTCCAAAGTAGCCCTTTAATCGTACGCTGAGTTTTAAATACTACGGCATAACTGTAAAAGTACATCGACTCTATTATTTTTTAAGAAGTCGTCTTCTGCTAAGTATCTAACGATTTTTAAGACATTAGTGATCATATAGGTACCTACTTAAAATTGTATAATTACCTAAGTTACGTAGGTGTCCGAAATTTCATCTTGCGTGTAAACTAAATGGTAAGTATAAAAAATCTGCTAAACTAAAGAACTAAATACTGGGTAACAAAAACTCTAATAAATATTTGTAAATAAATTGTTGTTTGTGCAATCCACAAAAATTATTCACATTATGTAATAAGCGGGGTCCGTGAGAATCATAAACAAATTAAATAAATGCAACCCCATCATTGAATGCGCAATAATGACCCGTTTGCGCCGTTAATAAAAAACATAATAAATAAAAATGCGCTATAAACGGTGGACTGCAACAAAATATTATACTATAATAAATTACGGTACACCCCGAATTTAGCGCTTATGCGCACACGCTTAGCTTTGCACAACCCTACGCTTAAGCACGACATTGAGTTTGATTACAACTGCGCACAACCCTACGGTTAAACTTGACATTCAATTTCATTGTCAGACAAAAATGTTCGCACCGGCGGTACTTATTATTTATTATGACCCCGCATGTGTCACTGTTAAAAAACACACAAAGAGATGGTGGAGATTATTACATCTTTCCAAGTTTAATTGTACACAATGGTTAAACAACAAAAGCTGGTTTCTACATTTGTAACAGACGTGCGCTATGAATGCCAGTCTGCAAGGACAATGTGCATTTGCTGTGGCATTGATTTTGAAAGAGTGCTCGATGAAAATTTAAATGATAAAAGTTGATAACGTGCATGGAAGGCATGCTTGCCGGTTTCTATGAATAAATGAAGATATATTAATCTAGTTGGGGTTAAATTGTTATTAAGACTATGATAAATGGTTTTTGTTAATGGAGCTTAGATTAAGGAGCGGTCTGAGTTACCACGGTTAAAAGTTGCGTCGGTTAACCCGTGGCGTGGAGTGAGAATTAATCTCAATTATTAACATGTTAGTTTCGATCGCGCCAAGAGTTTGGTCGGGGTAACTATTGTGCACCTTAATTTAATTGAGCTGTTATCGCTAATAAGTCACATTGCAATGAAATCTAGATCAAGTAACAAATAAACAAAAAAAAAGCACAAAAAATTGTGAGGACTACTTTTAACTGGGAAATATTATGATTATATAAAGTTCAATACTAAAGAGATACATTTAATAATCTGGGTTAGGTACAAATAATCGTTTTACCAGTAGGATATCAAATTATTCGTATTTTTTTGCGGTGGAGAATTATAATTACATTATAGAAACCAAATATTTTGCGGATTTCTACAAAGGAAATATACCTAACCTGGTTATCAACGGAGAATATTTTTTCCTTGTTTCTTGATGTATGAGGAACACGCGGAAAAAATATAAATTGTTGACAAAGTCAGTAATTTCATCAGAATAGAAACTTCACAGTAAGCTCATTAAGGTGTTCTTATATAGATAACCTTTTTCTAATACTCTTAATTTAAATTATAATTTTGTCTGCTTCTAACAAACACGACTGTCAAAGTGACAGATAAGGCCAAAGAATATTTACTTAAATGAGGTTTGAAATACGTTTATGAATAAGCAGGTAAACTCTTTGAAGCAAGGAAATCCAGAAGCCCTTATTCTTATATCTATTTCACCGTTCTGATTAAGCAGGCTCAGCCGGCGTTGCCCAGCGTCGGTGTTTCCTTCGATTTTATATGATAAACAAACATCAGCGAGGTAAACACGATCGTAAATTTTACTACTGTATTCGCAATCCCGGAAATTCTACATCAAATCAAAATTTCCCTACTTTCGCCGAGTTACGTTTGACTCGTGCTCCTTTTTTGTGGTTATATTTTGTTACAAAAATATGCTTTTCGTGTATGTTATTTCCGTTGCCGTAAAATGTACAGCAAATAAGCTCGTGAATAAGTCAAATGGCAGCGATATCATTTTCTTTAACTCTGAATACGGTGCTCGTAGTTTGATATTTTTAAGAACGATTTTCCCTTTGAGAAATAGTTTTTAATGATTCGCAAATTAATCTTAAGTTTCTATACAGTTTTAGTAGGAATATAGTTCATTTTATAAAACTGCATACCTAAATAGGTAAGTCTACGGAAATTGAAACCATATTTAATTATTTTATTCTTACAATGTATTCCTGATACATAGTGTGTACATATTTAAAAGTTATTCAAATTACTATTAAAAAAATCAGATATATCGGACCAAGGTGGTCACAAGAACAACGCCTCTATTATCACGGCGATTAGGTGCATGTTCAGATATTTTTGAGTAACTTGGCCGCTCTGATATATTTGATGGCGATTGTACGAGCAATCACAATAAAAGCAATCACTTGCGTCGTTCTAAAATGCAATGTAACGTAATCAATCATAATAATACCATTACATGACCATAACCAAACCAATGACATGAAAGTTACTAGCACATCTGAAATATATGGGCTGTTACCAAATTTTATTGGTAAGCGGTATGTTAGATATTGCCGAAACACGATGCGAATTTATTCAATGGCTTCATATCATGGGTCGCTTGAAATAGTATGGACAAATATGGACGTGGATTTAAAACACATAACATTTTTATGTTTTATGATTCAGTATGGCATTTAGAGAAATGGTGCATAGTTAAACCCATTAAATGTTTGGATAGAAATAAAACTAAAATGGTAATTCTATTATAACAAAATAAACTGGAAACACTTTTAAGTTTATCCCGGCTCTACGACCCACTATTGGGCCTTTAAGCTTAATAAAACTTATCGTAACGGAAATACACTTGCCATAAAAAACCAAACTAGACGGATAAGTATCTGCCTCCATCCGAACTCCGTAAAAGCAAACAAACTTCATTACGCACAGGGGACGCTAAAAAGAGTGCAGGAAAAGTAAGCGCATCGAATGAAATTTCGATAATAAAATTACCATAATCGATACATTGGAGTCATCGGAGCACCCTAATAGTATAGTAGTTCAAAACCGTAACGATCTATATCAAGTTTATTGGCATCGTTCCACACAAGTTTACATATGCACTTAGTGCGCGCGGAATTGAAATTGAGCATTATTTAATGCAAACTGCAGTGTATTACGATAATTATTAACGATACAATCTATGCGTTTCCGAGTCGATGGTCGGAATTGCTCCGTTTGTTTGCTTAGTAACGAGCGGGAAACAGTTGTTGGAACTAATACGTAGCATGCGATAAATTGTGGACGTAGGACTAACTTACAAGTAGGTTTTAAGCTGTTATGAGTCATTACAAGTTTAGTACTGCGAGCTCATCAGGCCTTCAGGGTCAAGTGTGTTGCAGGGCGTAGAACTTATGTCACCAACAGACAAGGTGGGTTGCAGCGGTTGCAACTTAGAGCTATAAAACCAAGCGGAGCAGCCATTGACAGGCGTTCCCCTCTGCCGAAAATGTATGACCAGTGGTCATACTCATTGTATGGACTGACGTTTATTTGACGTGGCTATTTTGACATTTCGCATACATTTTACGTTCCCCTCCCCCGCAAAAAACGGCAGACCTTTTCCGATAGAAATGAGAGCGCGTGTCGCATCCGGTTGGTTTAATAATCAAAGGGTTGCAACAAACAGAATGGCTAACAAAGCATCTGTCATCCTATTGAAATCTGTCAAACTTGAATCACAGTTTAGAGTAAAATAGTGTACAGTCAGTAGCATTATCGGCTAAGCGGGTAGTAGGGTTCAAATAACCGTTTTTCAAAAAAGTTGCCAATTTTGGAAATTGAGTAATTTCTCATCTCAAAAAAAAAAATGTTCCAGAAATTCCACACTTTTGAAAGACTTTCCTTTGTGTTATCGCCATACAAAGGATATAGGAAATAATAGGTAACACAAAAAGAAAAACAAATCGGTATAATTTTTATCCTATTAGGCTAAGTGCGCACCACGGTTTTTTTTTAAATAATATAGCCGCGTCAGGCACATTTTGAACACATCTCCCGCTTGTCAACTCCTGCTGACTGTACTGACATAACTGACATTTTAATATACTTCTTATCAAACCAAAGAACGTAGAAAACTTGCTTCAGATAACACAAAAATTTTGCTATGGGCGTAATAGTAGCAGTTTTATTGTGTGTTGTGTAAGTTCTGACTAGGTAGTTCTCGCACAAACTTTTTTACTCGCGCGTGGTTCCCATTACGGTATAAATCGTTACACGAGTGAAGTAAGTATAAGTTTTATGGAGCAAATTAGATAAACTTTGTGTTTCAAAAACTATGTTATAAGATTTAGTATTTTAATAACCTTAACATTGGACCATTCAACTGTAAAAAGACTACCTAAGTACTGATTTAAACTCACACAATTTTCACTCATTATTTTGACAAAAACGAGACTTAATCGCGTACACTTACTTTTGTTATTTTTCTGACGTTTCGAGCGTGCCGTAGGCAGACTGCCTGCGTTTAAGTCCCGTTTTTGTCAAAATAATACCTAAATACTGTTTGTTTAGTTTCCGATTTTACTAAATAGCGTAATTCTTATATTTCACGATTACTTATTTGGCCCAATGACGATATGACGTCCACCAATAATTAAATAATAACTGCCACTTCTTGGTAAAACCTCAGTCTTATTCTTGTAACCCAAATATTTGCACCAATATTTCTTAAACACAAAACTTCCGTGAGAATCAGACATATTAATTCTGCGTCGGTTAGCCAACGCGAATGGCTCATGAATAAGCTCCTCGTTATGGAGCGAAACATGTCGAGCAATATTCGACTTAAAAGACGTGAGTAACCCGTGATTTATTTAATATGACCAATATTTCTTCATCTTGAATTTTTATTGTATGAAAACCAAGTATTGTAATTTCCATCAAATGCCTCCTTCTATATTCAGGCATGTCACAATACATCAGGACTGCTTCAGATCGGAGACATCAATTTCAAAAACAGTCCCGTCCAGTTGGATGGTTCATATCTGCAATAGTCTGTGGTATTCCAACAGCTGTAACACAGCGTATCCAATTCCACCAGACTAGTATAAAGTACCTTTTAGTCTACATCTCGTAGCCTCAGCTAAACTGGTTCTCTGGTGGTGGGGCATTCTAAAAGCAATGCGAATGTACAGCCTGCTAGTGCTAGCATGTCGGGCTCGCAGTGCTCGCACCGCTGGGCTGGAATTAACCAGACTCCACAGAGCAGAGCACTGGATCCGCTATTATTGAATGTAGTAACCTTGATAAGTAACCACAGTCAGACGCTGTGACGATTAAAACAGTACGGCTACCATGAGTTTGACATTGACATTTTTCGTTAACGAGTAACGAATTTTCTATTTGTGCATCTCGTTTACACTCAAATGTTACAAGCAAGATGCACAGACACTCGATACTCATTCTCGAAAACATCAATGTCATAACTCATGGTAAGCGTACAGCTTAGGATAGCAGACGAGCCAAGCAATTAATTATTGATCTGAATTACTTATCACACAAGCAGTTTATTTATTTGAGGCTACAAATTGAGGCTGAATTATCCAGTTACTTTTTAAATAGTAATTAAAAGATAGCTTATATACGTTACAGGTTTATCCCAAAACTCTTCTACAATTAGCTTATTTCTCAGTCTTGATTCGAGTGATCTGACGAATGACTTGTCAAAAGTATTTCGACTAATCAGACGTTTAATTGGAGCCAGCTGTAACGTAGGCAATTGGCGAGATTAGAACATCCCAGCCGCATGACGTAAACGAGGCTAGGCCAATAATGCAAATAGCTGCCAATTGAGAGAATGACCTGCGCATGACAATGCATTTGTAGTTGCGAGAAGTACTTTTATGGTATTAAGTAGTAGGTGTACCTATAGGCAGAGACTATAGAGATATAGACGTTCACAGCCTAAGAACTTTTTGAAGCTCAAGTCAATTGCGCCCTAGAAAATGTAAGAGGAAATGTCACCTGCACTGCTACTCCACCTAGTAACAAATAGCGTACTTCTAGTAGTAGTACACTAGTAGCTACTAGGTGGAGTAGCAGTAACAAATAGCGTACTAGTAGTACATTAGTAGCTACTACTAGTTAAGGAGGTGGAGTAGCAGTGCAGGTGACATTTCCTCTTACATTTTCGGTATCTTTAGGCGGCTTTCGGACATAGGGCGCAATTGACTTGAGCTTCAAAAAGTTCTTAGGCTGTGCTGCTCTACTATATAAATTACTCTATGCTATAGGCATGGTGAATGGTAGGTGTGAGAGAAAGAGCAATTTTTTTCCTGTTAGTAATTTTATTTGTATTTTGTTGACGTCGGTAAAAATGTAGACTATGAAACCCGGGACATGCTAGTAATAACGAATGGATGAGTAAGGTAGGTACTCGTCAAAATCGAATGAATAAATAGTTAAGGCGTAATAAGTACAATAATTTTCCAACATCAAAAAGCATGAAGTGCATCTACCTATTAGTTTATTAGCTCGAATAATTATTTCTCATTTAGTATTTTATGTTGTTAATAATTAAAATATGGGAAAATTCAATCTGGTAAGACGTGCTGATTAAACAATACCGAATAAAATAAATAAGTTCAGACAGATATTTATCCGCTACCGGAAATTTGTTCAATCGGGACAAAGAAAATCAAATACAGGGAGACCTTTATCCAACAGTGGTATATACGTTTTAAATAGGTAACGAAGTAGCCACCTTAACTTCGCCTTATTCTCTATACATCTATATTTTTTATTTCTTCAACAAACACTAATGTCAAAATGTACTTCCAACGATAATTAACAAGACTAGATCTTTAGATTTGCCTGACGTTTATAAACTATCATAAATTTCCTAGCTAAAATAATTATATAAATAACTAAGCGCAGCTATGTACTAATTACATGTAGTAGGTACCTATGAAAGATACGCAATGTCACAACAGTGCTGATAATGGTCAGTGGCTTTGTGTGCCGAGCGTAATCCGGCCTGATCAACACATATACATTGTGGTCGGGCTATTAGTGTATACTGTATTAGGGATGTCACAAATCTAGTCTCTAATTCACAGTAAATTTAGGGTGCGAATATTCAAATGAGAATAATGCGTTACGAAATAACTTTAAAAAACTCCATTGATGCCATCGTTGACTTTCACTTAGTTCAAAAATATAAAAGAATGATAGTCGCTTATTATATCTAATATCACTCAAAATGAATCAAGGGATTTCGTCGTTTCTGCGTTCCATGTAAGTACATATATGACCAGCAGCCATGTCGGCGACTCGGCGCGTTCAAAACATGACGAGTTTTCCGAACATTCACAAATCGTTTGATGCGAATGCGAATATCAAAACGAATTGTGATAATTGCTTTATAATAAGAATAAGAATAAGATTATTTATTTCAGACCAGGTCCATATACATTTTAATTATAATTACATTAATTAAGATATATATTAAATTTTATAATAAATTACAGTAATTACATTTGTTAGTAAGCTGAGCAACAAGAAATACATTATTAGCCTTACAACTAGGGTTAGTAGGTACATACATTACATACAGGCAAAAACAGCACCCTATTTCTACATACAATACATAGGCTTGCCTGTCAGTACATGTATCATATGGCAATGATTCATGTACTGACAGTCAAACCTTGACGCAAATGCCCTCAGGATAATGTTAGAGCTGTCCCGCACCCTTCGTGCCAGGGATGTGCACCGCTTCCGCATCGTGGTGTAAAAACAGTCTACTCTAGCTTCAGCAAACATCCCCGATGCGCTGCAGTAGTGAGGCAGCCGCATCATCATCCTGAAGGCATTGTTGTATTGTACGCGAAGGGCGTTGTACTGTTTCTGCGTGTAAGAGATCCACAGGCTGCTCGTGTAGAAAGTTGTACAAAAGGCTCTAAATAGAGTTACCTTAACTTCAGCAGAACAACGAGCAAACCTGCGGGCTACCATGTTTGCCCTAACAGACAAGGCCCTCCGCTCTCGCTCAATATCGGCATCATCTTTCAAGTCTGAGGTTACCACATGGCCGAGGTACTTAAAAGATTCTACCCTATTCAAAGGAGTACCATACAAGCGAATAGGCGGCACAGGTGGCAGATCTTTACCTTTGACTTGAAAGACCATGCATTCGCTCTTTTTTACGTTGTATATTAGGCCGTGACTGCTAGCAAATTGCTCACAGATGCCAAGCAATCGCCTAAGGCCACAAGGAGAGGCACTCAACAGCACCATGTTGTCAGCGTAGCTTAAGTTGTTGAAACATACGTCATCAATGTGGCAGCCGACATGAGTGCTGCTGAGCTCCTCTATTAATGCATTCACATACAGGTTGAAGAGCTTGGGTGAGGAGACACCCCCCTGTCTCACCCCGCACTCCAACCTGTATGGATCCGAATATGCATTTGACCATCTCACAACGTTGACCTGGTTAACATACCAGAATTTGAAAAGGTAGTACAGTTCAGTAGGCATATTAATGTCTTTTAGTTTCTGCCATAATATATCATAGTTAACCAGGTCGAACGCTTTAGAGAGGTCAAGAAAACACGCGTACACGGCCGTATGTCGATCCGTATAATACCTGACAGTCTGCTTTAAGCACATGATAGCTGTTTCGGTTGACAGGCCCGGCCTGAAACCGAATTGATTGTGATGTAGATTCAGGTATTTGTCAAGCTGTATGCTGAGCAGACTGTCAAGTACTTTAGCGATCACAGTTGCCAGCGAGATCGGCCTGTAGTTGTTTTTGTCACTAATATCGCCATGTTTATTTTTAATTATTGGCACAACTACAGTTTTCATGAGTGCATCCGGCAAGTAAGAATGACTCATACAAAGGTTAAATAAAAGGGCCAGTACTCTAGGCAGGTGAGGGCCTGCATACTTAAGGTGTTCTATGCTTAGGCCGTCGTGCCCAGGAGATTTCCCCCGAGCCATTGATTTAATTACTGCATGAACGTTGGCTTTATATACATAGGTGCGAATACGCGTATTTGTGACATCCCTATACTATATAAACTTATACAGGGTGCCCCTATATTAAGGGGCACCGGAAGGGCCAGCCTTTGTAACTATTTAGGATGGTTCAACTTTGAGACACATTTGTGTTGACATTAATTTGTCGTTAGGATATCTCCGTGTAAGAGTTAGTTCTGATTAAATTGTTAACTTTACGTACGTATGTCAAGATGATAAGCTCAAATAATCCCAGACCCCTTATTTTATCAGTAGGAAAATGAAGTCAGGCGTCTCATTTTTTAATTATTTTGAAACAAGCTGATGCCCAGTAAATATATATTTTGTATATAGAACTACTTTACCACCCATACGTTAACACAAATATATCAGGCATCCTTCAATACCTCATTAATCTGCCCAAAATTTGAGATATGTCAAACTACCCATCAACTCATCATTTAATCGTATTACCCAGCGGTAATACGTACTCGACGTACGCTCCGAGAGGCTAATTTAATGGTAAAGACGAGCCAACACAATTAACCCATATAGCAATGCTCCGAGAAGCCAATTAGTATTATACCCCTTATTATTATGAGGATAGGGTTCAAAAGAAGCCTCCTAAAGACAATACATACTCGACGTATATTATAATACCACAAATTCAAGTTAACTGACCTAATAAATTCATTGTGTCATAACTATAATTGCTGTATATGTGAGTTATGCGACTCTCGGAGCGTCTGTTTCCATTGTAGTGCGTTTGGGAAAAGGACGGGAAATTGTCAAAGCATTTATTGTTATGTCGTAGCTTTGAAATGGCATTTGTATTTAATTTAGTTCCATATTAACTGTTGAAATTACTTTTGAAGTGAATTTTGAGTGTAATTGTACAATTCTAACACTTAACACAGGAGTAGGGAATTTGAGTGTTGCTTGTCTAGCAGGATATTAAATATAAGTAATATATATGCTTACATTGTATCTAAATTTATTGTACACAGTGCCCGTAAGCATTGCGAGAGATTTTAACAGTGTATTCCTATTGCAAAAAAATAAAATTTTCTTTGATTTGAGTCCTACCTATATTACTGTAATGAAATCCGTGCGTAAGTACTTTTATTTACATTAGGTAGTTACTTCAGGCATGAAACAATTATTCAATTACGAAACGTACAAAATATATATACATTATGATATATTTGAATAAGTCATTCATTACTATTAACATGTTAATAACGATATTATAAATAGTAAATGTAGTCCGGGTCTTTTTGTGGCTTTTATTCGCTAGAGAATATCAGTTTGTTTAATCGTGTCGCTCAAAATAATGAAAACAAATAACCCGATCTGTTTCTCGGGGACCGTTTGATTCAGATTAATATTCCGCATGCTAAATAACACCCAACGCGATATTCTAAACAACCGCCAAGTCTAAAGGCAGTTTATTCTATTTCAGAATATAATAAATTGTGGCCACGTCGCCTGTGCTACATTTCGGTATAAAGTTTCTGAACCCCGTTGACAGGTGATATTTTTGGTGAACGGCTAACTAGTAGAAAGAATAACAGTTCTGTCCATCAAAAACTAATTTTGTGGAACTAAAGAGTCAGGTTTTCGGGTTTCGGGTGGTTCATCAGCGTATGCAGTTATGCTATTTTTGTCTCATTATTTATGTGGAGCGGGTTTTGAAATGATTCATTAGAAGTTGATTGCTATGTGTTAAAAATATTTATATTTCGCCCAATTAATTACTCTTCTGGCTAGCCACTCCAAGTCTAGACTTTTAGATACTTTAACAATCACCACTTGCATTATTTATTTGAAATACATAATCACACTTTTAACGGCCTCCTAGCCTAGTTGGTAGAGGCCCAGCCTATGAAGCAGGAGGTCCCGAGTTTAAATCCTGTCAGGGCATTCATTTGTGTGTTTATTAGAGATACTTGTTCCTGAGTTTGATTTGTGTAAGATTGTCTTAATATTTATTATTTATACTTACTTACTATAATGAAATATTTTGAAGTTTACAAGAGATAATTACTGTGATCAATTTTAGATATTAACAAACGTAGTCATAAATTAATAATTAAAATCGTATTTTAATTAATCGATTACAATTTAAACCGTCAAAGAGAATTAATAAAGGGACGTCCCAAATCGCGTCGTTTTAATTCAAAATCAAAGTTGCACCCTCTATCATTAAACAAGCTCACGTTAGAATAAATAAAACATCCCCGTCAGTAAATACGCGGGGATGAACAACTTACGACCCGCAAAAAAGCTAATTTATATGAAATACAGCGTGTACTAGAGGTAACAAAGTCAAAATCATCGGGTCACTTTTATTCGGGGCGACTTACATACAAATAAAATTTTACCCGTTTTCATTGTCCTTTAATGCAATTATTATTATAGGAACTGTACATTATCGAATTATATTTCAAGCATCAACTTAATTTAGAGCGATTGACCGTAATGAGACTAATGAGCAATTAATTGTTTATATTTCTGTACCAATACGTATGGTAGTATTTTTTAAGACGTCAGAATCTTACTAGAGACTTCTTCCTACAATTCGGACATTTTAAAGAAATCTTATTATACAGCTAGGTATAACATATGCTTTTGTGTAACCTACCTAATAGTAATTTTTAATTTTCACCGTTTACGTTTACATGTACATAATATAGTGACCTCCGACAGGCTGCATATCTGTCTCACTGGTAGAATTCTATAAGAAGTTACATTAATATATCGTGACGATACGAGTATAATTATCATCAACGTCCACGGTAATCATGATATGCATATATCGCATTTAACGTATGTAGTTTACCTTGGTAAATTAGGGTATAAACAAAACGAATTTTCCAGTAAATGGGTCCACACAGGCATATAAATTCAAGGGGCCACTGCTGTTGGTGCTTAGTGCGTGTTGTTACTGTCACCCGCGACACTTCATACGCCAGTAAATCACACGTCGTAAACTCTGCCCGTATTGCTCGTCACTAAAATTAAAGCTTTAGCTGAGACTAGTTAGCAATAAAGACTGTTTATCTACATACTCTTAATGCAATTACGCAATTAGTTTTGTAACGCTGCATGTTAGTGCTTGCCATTTATGGCACCGCTATGTATCAGACATAGAAGTACGAGCGTAATGAACTAACTTCAATGTGGCTCATTTCATCATAAAGGCTATTCCATATACGACCGTAAATATATCTTTGAAATTGAATCATAGGAAAAAAACACCATTTTTGCTTTTGATTGCTGAAAGTAGAAGCAACCGCTGCTTTGTCGATGAAATTATTAATTTTGTCCGTTGTTCGAAAAAAACGCTGAACGGACCAACCTCTATGACGGAATTCGGAGTCGGATGGGATTGTAATTTGAGTTTACCTTGTTAAATTCACTTATCGCGTCTGTTAAATAGTGTCCTTGAATGTAGGAAATCCTGTCGTGGCGTAGCGTTTTACCTTCATGATAGAGGACTTTAAACGTATGGAGATTGGCAGTGTTTATTATATTTGTCTCTGGTTTTAATGAGAAAACGAACTACTGCCATCGCCAGTTATGACACACAACTATAGATACGTTACATATATTTGTATTACCTGAACCATGAACGCCCGCGAACCGTAATGGAATATGTTCCGACGGCTATTTATTTATTAGAACTGACAACGAATTGTCCATAAATAGCAGAATATTTCCGCAACAAATTTGCAAGCGGCCTTCTGTATGAGGAACGCACACAAAGACAGTATCCCTATAGTGTGCGAGTTGGAAACTTTTGATCCCCTGACATAAATCTCCATCAGAAAATAGGGAGGGACGTAACCGGCTTAAGCTTAACTGTGACTAGTGGCTCCGAACCTTACTTTAAATATATTGTAATAATGATAAAATATACTAGTTAATTTTGGCCTCTATTTATTTAGCAGTAAAAAGCGTTTTGTCATAACAACCCTGTTTATGTTGGGAACGGGAGCGCGGCCCGTGCAAATATTGGTTCATATTTCGACTGATTTTGCTAGTTATTTCAGTAAACAGATTTGTATTATTGGCACTGGTAATCTTATTTAGCTACTTAGCTAATCTTCTGTTGTTATTTTTCTGTTGACATAATACTTTTTTTATGTTGGTCAATGCCATTACCTACTTTTACTTTTGCTAAAAATACACAGGTTTAATCCTTACAACCTTAGCTATGTTTAACATTTAAAGGTGCCTTTTCAGTAACTTTTTAAAGTGAGGGTTTACGTTTGAAAAGTCATCTTATTTAATGAATATGAAGTTAAATTGTGCTACAATGTTTGATACACGCGATGTTAAATTCACGGAAGGCTTAACACAAATTACTTGTCTACAACCCTTTTATTTCATTAATTAATTGGAACAGCTGTCACTATTTAACGCTTTAATTTATATTTCAGCAATTAATAGTTATTAGGTAGTTACATTTCTAGGGACTACTAAATTTTTATACTTATAGAATATTTGTGCCGTCATCTTAATAAATAATTTACAATGTATGAGCTCGGAAAATGCTCTTTTTAAGGGTAATGTCGTGTATAGAAAGCGGATCTTTGCCGCATACCTGCGGCAATTCAGACTCGTGTCGGTGTTAAAACACTCCCTTCGGTCGTGTTTTAAATCACACCGCCACTCGTTCGGAAATTACTTGTTTTCTACACTTGTTGCATAAATAACTATAGTACCATTTGGCGGACGCTTTACTATCTTGTTGCTCGAATATAATATAATAATACATTATTGAGTATGTACCTACTGCAATCATTTAGTATTTTATTTACCTTTATCATGGACGTTATTGACTTAGGTAGGTATAAACAACACAAAAGAAATAAATATTTTTTAGTTTTTAATTAACCACTTTGTCAGCGTCGTGACGTGAACTCATTGAAATGTTTTACATTCTAGTACTACTTATCGATCACTGAGCTAATTGTAAGCCTCGGACGGAGACGGACATGGCGAAACTATTTATATACTACGGAACTAATTATTATTTTTCTTTATTTCATTTCTTTCTTAGATTAGGCTTTTATAATATTTTTACAAAAGTAAAATATAAAAATACATCTAAAATATCCAAAAACAATAAAAACATTATAAAAAACCTAACTTAGAGTGCCGCCGGCAACGGAGCAAGGCCCAGGCTGCCTACGGAACTAATAATTATTATTATTTATTATTTATTGTATTCACAAGAAAGGTTTACACCAGTTACACTTGGTACTACTTGGTACACTAAACATACCTAGTGTATTCTAATAAACGTACGTCTGTCAAGACTGAACAAAACGACGCCCAAAACTATTGAACCTACACTCAATGGAGAAAATTTATGAATCAAACTATTTCCAAGTGACTTACAAGTCAAATCCCGGTCTGGAGTATTTGGAATTCTTCGACTTTTTATTAGGATTGGATTGTATCCATAGATTTATGTCGATTTGAATTAGTTTGTGAGTTCTTTTGATCAGATGTCCATTGTACCTAGTAGCTACCATATGTATTATTTAAATATTTAGACGTTGACTGTGAAAAGTCTAAAAGGTTTTCTGTGTTTGAACATTTTTTTCCTTTCGCAGATACCGTTTTTTAATCAATTGAATGCATACCTTATATCATATCACCACGTAAGTACAAATAAATCCCTTTCTGATCAGTATCAAATACCAAAAGATTTTAAAATGTAACTCGTATTTCTCTGCTTATTGTCCAGGGATATGTAAAAAAGTGTTTAAAAGCTTTTTCTATGCCTGCCCAGTACCTATCTACTAATGCATAGATACCTAATAATAAAAAATAAATTGAAATGTAAGTAAAACATTTTGGTCATAGGTATTAGAAAGATTTTTGTTTTAAATGTTAAGTACATGTATAAATCGTTTTCCCTAAGTAGACAAATAATTATAAATTGAAATGGATTATACGCTCAAAAGCTCCTTAATTAATAAAACTTTCATTTCCAAATTTATTTTAACGTTTACTTTATGAATTATTTGATCTTTTTGGGTACCTATTGAATACGAAATATCGTTAAACCTGTCATATTAACGCCCGATTTTATGCATTTACCAAATGCTTTGCCCCGTTTTATTGCGGTTTCATGAAATAATAGTATAGACATGGAATTACGCCATTTTCTTGAATTATATAAAATAGCTTTTGACAGATTGGTGACATCGGTACCCTTTCATGAGAGTGGCCAAGTCAATGCCACATTTTTAAAAAGCCATCCATGTATTGGACGTATGATAGACGGATCATCCAAAGAACGTGGGTTCGTATCCCGTGACGTGATGTCCCAGAGTTCTTCACAGTGTCATCGCCACAAGCCATACGATTCAGAAACATGTAAAATGAAATGTAAAGTATAAATGTAAAATAAAGTGAAGTCCAAAGTAAAAAAAAATATCTTTATTTTTTCTACCAAAAAGTTCTAAGTTTTCACTTCTATCCGCAGCCCCTATACCTGCTATTTTTTTTCATTGTAATAGACTTCTGTTTCTTATTTGTGATATTTTACATTAGAAACCGTCATTAAAAATAGTTAAATAAATCTCTAAAGTCTGGATCTGGTCTGGATTAGTCAGACCTGAATACGAATAGTTGCACTACATCAAGCGCAAAAAATGAAGATATCTACTGCATTTCAACCCGTCAGTTATTAAAATGCGAACTTGAAAATCATATTCCCAACAAAACTGAAATAAAATACGAATTTCACTCGCACTTTATCAACTATTAGCACATATTAATTTAATAATACACTTAATATTTGAGCAAACTGGTTATTATTGTGATATCAGATGAAGTGGTGTTTCTGATTTATGAATAAAATTTTTGTTATAATTTTCGTACATTAATTGATGACCTTCATTCATACTGTATTATATTGGTAAATCTAAAATACTTAAATACCTGAATTATTTTGTGTGGGTATATCCATACAAATCGTTCCTCATATCATCTGCTCCCCTTGCGGTGGACCTAATGGTATCATTTAGACTTATTTCGCTCCTCAATGGGCCCGAGGCCGGTCGTCAGTGACGTAATGCCCGTTTTTTATTCGGCGTTCGACATTTATCGATGTCTCTGAACATCGGACACCACTGTTCGTTCCAATACTCGGAAAAAGACATATAAGTGGTTAAAATTGTATGGACTTACGGCATTTTAGCGAGTTGATTGAGCACTTGGGCAGGTTGCATTGTTCAATGCCGTAAAATGTTTTTCGTGTTTTCATTGATGATATTTTATGGCGCACCATGTTGCTGTGCGCTTGGGGATTTTGTTAGTTATATGTAAGTGTCACTGATCTAAATAGAACGTTAACTACCCACATCACATTTATATTCGTTGAATCACAGTTGTGTCTTAAATCTGGTGACAAGTAGTACAGCCGGCCAAAAATGTGGTTTACCACCGTCGGTTGAGGTTCGTTTGAACGTCATGAGACAACAAGGTCGTGCATGTTTTAAACTCCGTTAGAAATGTCAACCTTAGTGATCGTTAAATCTCGCAGAAACTTTTGTCAAAACTGGTAGACCACTTTCTTGGTCGACTGTACAAGTACGCACTATTGACTACGTAAAATCTTAGCAGCATTATAAATCAGGACTGTATCTTCCTATTCCTTGTATCTATTGACACGATTGGTTATATGTAAAAGTCGTGGCACGGTAAACGTCCTAGTGCTCGGTACGCTATTTCCCAATAGTTGATACCTTGCTATTGCCCGAGGGAACACCTTTATTGCGACTGACTTAAGATTAAAGATGATATATACTGGAACAGTGACAGGCAGTCGGATTTTTAACTTACAGGGAAATAATACCGCCATTCAGGGAGTGAGTTGTGCTATAACAATTCAAACTTAAAATTATTTAACGCATATAAAAGTGTTACCGTACTGGCCTATAAAATACTGTCAATAAATCGATAATTCTATAGACTCGTTATTCAAGCTCGCTCCACTGAGCCCGGAATCAAGTACTAATTTAAATTAATATAACATGTAAATTGGCGAGTGCCGTTATATTACTCCACAATTATGCAAGTAACAAAAGGGAGGCCCGGGCCTGGCAGACCGCGTTATCGCTTATACCGGGCGATATGGATATATGTGGGCAAAGAGTAGATAAATATGTATTTATCTGTTTTTTGCCAAAAAAAAAACCAGAACCTATCAAACTATAAAAGTATTTTAAACATCTACTTAACAATAACATTCAAATACATATCACTAAGCTGACAAGACGAACATTATTTAAGTACCTATAACAACATAAGCTTTGATATAATGGTATTATGATTTATGACCAGTTTCGTGTAAAAAATAATAGCAACAATAAAAACTTAATATAATTATATCCACTTCATCTATGATAAATCGCTGATAAACTTACTACTTTCTTACTTGTCACTACATTCGTAGCCGCTCAAAACACGAGCCTTATATTTATCTAAGATAAACATCGTTTGTCCTTATCTGTCACTTTGACAGTAGTGTTTGTTAGAAACAGACAAAATATAATTTAACGAAATGAGGTTTGAAACACGTTTATGAATAAGCGGGTTAGAATTTTCGCAAGTTTTAGACTTCATTGATCACAAAAATTCGTTGCGTAGTAAAAATTCTGTACAATTTTATATTAAAGTCCAGTACAATTGCACTTTCCTGCTTACGCCCCTTTACGACGGCTTTTTGTCGTCCAACAGCTAAGACTCTCATTTGACCTACATTTTATTGACCATCATAAAAAGTAGCAATTAAACACTAATGGCATTTTTACAATCAAACTGGAGTTGGTCATTAAGTTACTTGACTTGGTTGGCTTGTATGTATCGAGCTCTATAAAAAATATATATATTTGACGTGACTAATTATAAACATATAATCATCAGAACATCGATTTTATTTTACCTTATTACTGTAATTTTACCATAATTTACATTCTGATACTAATAAGAATAATCTTTGCCCCGTTACATATCGCGGCAACAAAATGTAGGCTCATTTGAGTGAAAATTAAATTATAACCGACGCTGCAATTACATTTTCAAATGTTTATCACGAAATTTGTAAAACACCGAGGGAATCTCAGAGTAAAATTTTTATTTAAAATGTATACACGTTTTGAAGGTTCGTCGACACAATCGTAAATAAAACGGCTTTTATTCCAAAACAATGGCAGCTTGAGGTACCGAGGGGCTAGACGTCAGTAAGCAAAACGAATCTCAGGGTGAGTTCGCCAAAATCGCATTTAAATTTCTCGATCACAATTCGAGATAAGCAAAATCATGACTTAGGCTGAAAGGGTTAAGAATCCCGCGTGCCGCCGCATAATTACGTTAGGGAGTCTACGTGGGGCACATTAAGGAGGCCCGGGCCGTTATTCGGGAGTTTTTGGTCATGTTGTGATATTGCTGACTTGATGTTTGGTGGTATAGGAAATTATTATGCTCGAATGTTGGGCTCTAAATACCTAGATGATGTAAACAAAACCTGTTACAAGCTAAAAATACAGGTTATGTCACGGTATTCTAGGCATAACTAGAGATTTCTGGAGCTGACTTTAAAATTTGTTGAATAGGAGCTTTAAATCTTCTTAAGATTATCGCGCCCATTTCCGTTTTCGCTTAAGAATCTGGGTCAAAAACGTTGAGATTTTGTTACAATTTATGTAATGAATTGTTGAGCTCTAATTCTTCTTCTAATTATTCAACAAACATTAGTCTATACCAGTCATTTCCAACCATTTCGTTTAATTTAGTTATTTACCTATATCAATTATGTTCTCTTTTGGTCTTATCTGTCATACTATAAACATGGACGGACACTTCAAAATAAACTGAAAAATACATTATAAGTTCAATGGGTGTCCTAAGCGTCCATTTATATTGAGGTACCCTGTACGTAGTGTACGTATACCCGTTGCAAGGGTGGGTTAAAAGGGGTGAAAGAGGAAAAATAAAGGATGATTATAGATAAACAAACGGTCCGATCTGCGGGTACAATGTTAAGCATTATGAATGCATTTTGGACTTTTTGCATTTACAGTAAGGTTCTAAATTATAAAGATATTTATGTTGCCGAGTGTACAGGCCGGTTAATTTGCAATTGTATCATTATCTTTGGCGGTAAATTAAGCGAGTTTTACGTCTCGGAGGCGGCGACTGTGATTTATGTACGGTTTAAAGCCTGCAGACTTATTGGCAGCGAGCGAACCTCTGAACTTGAATGAATCAGTTGTTTCAATATGATACTGGCGAGATAACGTTGTTATACAGTATTTGAAGGGATGTTTACAAAAACAACATAACTGCTTAGAGTGGTTGACACTTTTTTAAGAACATTGTTAATCGTTTCAGGTGTCAACCAGTGTAGTCAGTTATGTTGTTTTTGTAAACATCCCTTCATTTCATTTGGCGAGAAATATAATTACCTACCAATCGTACTTATGTAATTTTGGGTGACTGACTTACAGCCTTGGCCAGAAGTGTTGAGCACCAATGCGATTTTCATACAAAACTGGAAAGTTTAGTCCATCGTTTCCATCTTTGTTCAAGTTATTTTGTCAATTAATTTAAACTAATAGGCATGTTTTGTTGAAGTTAGTAGTAACTGCATAGAATATTTGCAATATGTCGCACCAACTTAAATTTTCATTTTTGGTACCTTCTGTTTTCATATTTTTTAAGTACCTTGAAAGTGTTATTAAGTGAAGTTTTCTATATTTATAAATAAAATATAACATTTACCGTTACCGTACATTGTTAGGATAGGGAAATAATGCTTAACATCAAAATTGTAAACAAAAAACACCTATGCTCAACACTTCTGGCCAAGGCTGTATATGTGAGCATCAGATTTCAAATGAAACGGTCGCGAAGTTTCAGAGCAAATTGGTTCTGATAGATCCGTCCAGGACCTATTGGTTCAGTTTTATTTTCTTTTGAGATACATAATCCTAAAATTATAAAAACAGCTCGAATTATGCTTATTATATTTTTTATGTAGGCATTTAAGCACAGTTAAACAAACATACAATCTGGAATAACCGGTATATTATAATAATTGTCTAACAAACCCACTATTAAGAAAAAAAAATAGGATTTCCTCTAACAATGGGAACCTCACCAGTTAATAAATGCTATACCCAAAACTCAAGTTTGTTAAATTTGATAATTTACAAAGTATTGTTGTACGAATATTTGTTCCTGAGTTATGGATGTTTCCCATGTAGGTATTTAAGTATTTATATATATATCTATCTATTATATATATCGTCGCCCAGTAGGTACCTATAGCACAAGCCTTATTGAGCTTACTGAGGGACTAGGTTGATTTGTGTAAGATTGTCCCATAATATGTATTAATTAATTTATTATTATTGTTCTTAAAATATAAATGACAATATGACTTAAATCTTTCTAAAGGTACCTACAGTTCCGCCTTCGCAATTGGAACTGATTGGTATGTGACGTCGGATTACTAACTTGCATTTTTTGTGTATAATACTCGTATTATTTACGACAATAAAAAAGTTAGAAAATATGTGCTTGATTTGATTAAGTATATTTCCAAAACACAAGTGACACAGCCGATTGAAGTTTGTACACATTTTGCAATATTCATTACCTGTTAGCGAACTTTATTAATATTTTGCAACCAAGTAATTATTGAAGTAATGATCCTGTGCCGCAAAAAACAAAGGATTATTAAAGCCGTATTTTCATTAGCAAAGTAATTAACTGACGTTTGGAGCAATATTAAAACCTGACTTGACTAAACTGGGGGCGTATTTTATTAAACTTCAGTTACAAATGTTTACAATAAAAAAGGGTGTGTGTCAGTCTGAAAGGGAATCGCCTCAGAACTTTATTTGAAGCCTAAGTTATAAGAGATTTTTGACGTGATAACGTCTTATAAATCGATGAACACCGGTAGCATGCACGAAAAAGTGTCACCTTCGGTTTCGGTCACGTTGTGGACATATCTCCATGGTAACGTTACGGCAACAAGCCATACGATTGAGAAATATGTAAAATGATCACCTAGTCATAAATATCTGATCAACACCTCTATTGTCAAGGCCATAAAGTGCATGTTCAGATATTTTTGAGTATTTGATTGCGACGGTACTGCATTTTATTTGATTATCCTAAATAAATTCAGTGATAATAATTCAATTCAATTCATAAATAAAAGTATGCAATTTTTCATGTATTCTTATGACGTTATCACGCAAAACTATCGTCCGTAAACCGATTTTACAGACAACAATTTTTCATGAGACGTACAACACACAACTGCAAATTTGTATAATTATAATAACAAGTTTTTAAAATGATTATAGTTACTTCTTATTATTTTCGAATTAAGGGTCAGACTAAACGATTATTTCTCCTTCGGAATGACCCCAGAACCCCGTATTGTGTCCCAGATCGCAAGCTGACGGAAGCAGTTGCCAAATCATCCGCGCATTTAGGTACTTACTTGCCGCCGCTTGGCGACCAGCCATCTGGAAGGTCTAGCTCAATATAAATGGGATTGGGTCTAACAAAACATTATTACACACACCAGTCTGTGTTTATGATTATGTTATGTGATGATCTAGGTTTGTAAAATGACAAATACCTAACGTTTTAACGGTAAATGTATGGAAAAAGTTTCTTCAATTTGTGGCTGTTTGGTACATTACCGTAAGTTGACCCAAACTATTGATACTGAACAGGAATGGAATCGATTGGCATAAAAAAACTGCATGTAAAAAATAAAAGTTTTCATTTTCGTACAAAATGTGTGGGAAAAGTGTTCCTTCGATTTGTGGCTTTTCTAGCCGGAAATTTTTTTTTGATCATGGCATCATAAAAAAAGTTCGCCAAAAATGACCTTTTTCGCGCACCCTGTATGTTTTTTCCAAAATCTGTAAATGTGATCCTACATTAATTTGAAATAGAGGGAAGGTCTTCTAAGACCATTTTCACGTAGCAGCACGGGATCTGGTAGCTGCCCTCACTGACCCAAAAAGAAAATCCACCCTGTATATACAATTTACAACTTTCATGTTTTGTACATGTATTGACTTATATTAGATGATTCTATCGCGAATTTAATTTATTTATCTTAACGTCTCTACACAGGTTTCACTGGTCATACGTACACGTGTGTAACGTGTTCAAAATGAGCTGGACATGACTTTATTATTAAGAGAATAAGTGCATGCGTAGGTCATTTTGAACACACTACCAGCTACTTCTTGCTGCTGACTGTACCACCAAATGACAACACGGAGATACTTGTCGTATTTGTTTAACTACCCGACGAATGCCTATGAAAAAGTAAGGCTTACTAAGTATAAACTTTTTATTGAAATAAACCATTCATTTATTTATATAAAAGAATGATTAAGTACCTACAAAATTTTGCACGTTTTTCGAGTCATTATGTATACATAAAAATTATCTGTTATCACTGTATCAAAGAAATGTTAACATTAATATGTAATTCACATAACATTTTGATTTATCTCGAGCCCCGGCGCCTACTGACCTCCTTCAAGCTAGACACCGGTTGTTTACGGCCGACGGTTTTTCTTTTTAAAATTACGTCATTTTTCGCCGGCAAAATCCGAGCAGAATGGCGTTATTATAGCCGGCCTATCCCGACTCCGTACTCGAAGTACGTCAACGAGGACTAGAATCGCCCATTGTTTCATACTTAGAGCTTTAAACCAAGCGGAGTGGCCATTGACAGGCAAGGCGTTCCCCTCTGCCAAAAATGTATGACCAGTAGCCATACTGATCGTATAGACTGACGTTTATCTGACGTGGCTATTTTGACGTTTCGCATACATTTGACGTTCCCCTCCCCCGCAAAAAACGGCAGACTATTTCCGATAGAAGTGAGAGCGCGTGTCGCATCCGGTTGGTTTAATAATCAAAGGTTTCATACATCCCACCTTTCTATTCATTTAGCGAAAATCGATTCGTATACAGTGCCGATTGTTCTTTGATCGAAATGAAATAGCTTTGTGTTATGAGATTAAATGTTCGACTTGTTCTGGGTTCACAAATATGGATGTTTTTAATGAAAAAATGGAGTTAAAAATGGTTTTCACACGCCAACGTGTCGCCGGTGGTATTTCTGATAGTCACGTGGTTTTAATATCATTGGTGTAATGGAAAATATGGCTGTATTTTTTCCGGCACACTTTTACTGTCTGTCTGTCGTACTAAGTATGCCTTTGGCAAGTATTATAGAAATTTGTTCAATTGTTTACCTGTTTTTACCGATATGCGCTAATGAATATGTTACCCGACGAAGTTTTAAAACTGGGTGGACTTAATTCAAAAAATTGTGTCGTGTGTCACACCTTATGTGTAAAAAAGTGTTCCGATTTTTATGACAGGGGTGGCAATATATGTATAGTTATTCTGGCCCATATTTAAGCTGCATATTAACCGACATCGATATACTTCGTATTATAAGTTAAAACAATCGATTGAAATAAGTAAGTAATTAAGATAATATGAAAAACTGTGCGACTGTGAAATAATGAGTTACTTAAAAAAACCGGCCAAATGCAAGTCGGACTAGCGCACGAATGGTTCCGTACCATTATCTATAATAATGGCAAAAAAATCATATCTGTTGTATTGGGAGCCTGTTTAAATATGAATTTTATTCTGTTTTTTATTATTTTTTGTTAAAATAGTGGCAACAGAAATACCATCATCTGTGAAAATTCCAGCTTTCCAATGACCCATGATTGGATCACGAGATACAGCCTAGTGACAGACGGACAGCGGAGTCTCAGTAATCGGGTCCCGTTTTTAATCTTTGGGTACGGTACCCTAAAAAACTTTTAACCAATTCAGACGACCGATGTGATTCCATACCAAAAGTGTTAAACCAAGTTTGGCACGAAATACTAAAAATATAAGTCAACTTGTATACCTACCTACCAGTGGCAGCGGGTCGAAAAAATTCTTGGTCAAGCCGGAGCTTAATTTAGATCAAAATTTCTTCATGAGCCGTAGGAAAATTAATCAGGTGCCTGAAAATTAGACAAGCTGATGGGAATCGTGTTCTATGGACCCGCCGCCACTGCTACCTACTTTAGTAAAATGTTTATAAACAATAAATATTCACTACGTCATATAAATAACACTAACATTCCGTAACAGACAGGCAAATAAAATATTTAATAAACATGCTCTTTGCTTACATATTTTCATCACGGCAGGTCCTCGAGAGACAAAGCTCTATGAATATTTTGAGGTACACGAATTTGGTGTAACGGGAAAACATATTTCACGTTTTCCTCCTTTCCCGTGTACGAGTATCATTATTTTAGCAAGCCCGTCCGATAGACCGGTTCAATCCGAGCTCACCTTATTTTGCATGGATCCGTAAGTACATTACTCCGTTTTCAAAGGCGGGCACTATAGAGGTGAACTGTCGTTTTTAGGCCTCAAGTGTCATAATTTAAGTTACCAAAAAAATAGTAAGATATGGCTCATACAAGTCATACATCACAACTAACCTGATTGTCAAAAAAACCGTTGTATACGTAACGAAGTAGTGAAGATTCTTAAATAATATTTTTACAAATATTTCTAGAAACTATGGGTTATTTTAATTATAAATATACTAGTAAGTAAAGTTCTATATTTTAAATAGTTTACTCAGGAAACACATCAGCAAACGCTCCCCTCTCCTCAAAGTTGTTAACCTCATCAATAACATCAACATCACATCGCATAAATTTAAAAATTACGACGTTGACTAATGAATGTGTCAAAACAACACCATCTTTCAGAAAAAACGCACCAAGGAACCCTTAGGCGATTATCATACTGGCGCCGCAACCGTATGCGGCGACGGTGTGCGAGCGTGACAGCACTATACACATGCTGAGCACTATCTCGCTCGCGCACCGGCACCGCATGCGGAAACCGCAGCAGTGTGAAAGCCGCTTAATACGTGATGCATAATCTGACGTAAGTCGCATTGGAGTAATTCCGATAGGAAAAATGTGGCGTATAATTCCAAAAACTTATTCTTGTTACAATGGGATAAGTACGAGCGATATGTGAATGATTTTCGGAATTACACGCTTAGCGAAATTACCCCAAGGCACCGAACATTGGATTAAGGAAACTTCTTTTTGTATAATGGTAGCTTTTGGCTCGTTATGTTACAATACAATACAAATATTATTTATTGCATACCTCAATAAAATAGAATAGTACAGTACCCAGATAAAAAGTAGAGGCAGTCAACAGTCTTATCGCTAAGGAGCCATCTCTTTCAGACAACCTTGGGGTAACGGATATCTAGTTGAAAATAATCGTATGAGTAGATTCAAAATAAAAGCAACAGTGAAAAAAACAGTAAGTAAACTAAAACAAGAAATAATTATGCTCTTTGGGTTTAACAAATTTACCATTACATAATATATTTTGCATGTATTAAAGTGTATACTATATAATGTAGTCCTTCCTACAAATAGTTATATAACAGGTATATACTAAGCTAAATACGTAAGAAAATGTTAACTAATAAATCAATCTAATGAAACTTTACAAATATATATTTTAAAGTAGTTTATTTCCTTAAATTTGTGCTCATTTGCTTTAAGTAGCGTTAATTGTTAAATATTAAATTGGCTTTATTTAGAAGAAAAAAAATATGGTAGGTTTTGACAATATTTTTTTATATATTTATACATGTATTGTCATTGGCCGTTAACAATGCTGAATAACAATAATAAATAATATAATATCGCCTAACGTCGTTTATTACGAGCTACATCCGGTTTAAATACGATAAAAAATGATTTTTTGATTGAACCTGCTGTAATGGTCACAGTTCAAGGAGGGGGAATGTATAGAGCTGCATGTGCAACTACTTACATGCTGTGTCTATTTTAGTTGTAACAAAATAATATAATGGGCGATATTCGTAAGCGTCGATGTGCATTTTTTAAGAAATACATACTTAAAATATAAAAAATGCATAGATTTCAGCAAAAAAGTTTACTAGAGTACGTAGGATTTTTTTTGTTTTTTGTATTACTGAACTCAAAAGCAACTCATAATTGTGACTTAAAGGTATAGCGTATTACTGGCCCTATTTACTTTTTGCTTTAATATTGTCGAAAATACGTACACCTTTTGCCGTTACATTTTCGGAACTTCATTTTATTCCAGCCGTAGCAGCGATAGGAGCCTATTTAACATAAAATGTTATAGAGTACCTAATATCAGACGCGAGCATACCCAAGGTCTCGCCTTCTTTGAAGCCATTATTGATCTGCTCTATTATTTTTGACAAGGGTCGTGTGAAGAAAGTTTTATATTCTGCCAGTAACATGCTGAAATATTAATATCGTTTTCTGAAAGCAGCTCTATATTATATCCATAGGCATCAGAACAGGGTAAGTACGTACGACATAGTTAAAATGAAGATTTGTAAACTTTAATGCAACGTGATAAGGACTATCCATGGTCAATTGTGTTTAGTTGTGTAAGTGGGACGTTCCACTGCTGAGGTCGAGCATGTTATTGACCTGCCCTATTGTTAACGCCATATGGCCACCGAAATTACTTCGTGCCTTGAGAATTAGCGAGAATTGGGAAGAAAAAAGGCCAAAATATCGGATGAAAGATATGTAGTTTGCGAGTTAACACGATTTCTTTTAGTTTTTGTTAGTCGCAATTTCGCAAACGGCAGATTTAGGGATATTTCAACGAAAAAGGGGTTCGTAACTGCGATTTTTTAAATGGCATTGCGGCATGTTCGGAATATTTTTTGAGAATATATGACGTAAAAACCATATTATCTAACTATTTATATTATTTTATTTAACCTAATATGAATACATTAAATAATATGTCTATCAAGTAAAATGGTAATTCTGTTTATGTGAATACACTTGTGAGCACTACATTATTGTATTTTTGATTCATAAATTTCGCATGGACTGACGTGTAATAAATAATAAAGTACCTATCTAAAAGAAACAGAAATATTCAATAAGAGAAAATTGAATAAAATTCTAATATGATAAATTATTTCTATTTTAGCACATGGCGTCTAAAGATCCATAATTCAGCATATGGCGGCGACCATAAAAATTTGGTAAATTGGACAGATTACAAGTTACGACCAAAACAAGAGTTCAATTATCGTCCAATAGACAAGGGTGGACGTGATAAAAACAGATCTCCTAACACGTAATTACATAATTGCGCGCCCTCGACGCCGCACGAATATGGGTTAGCCGGAATGAAAAAACAAAAATTACACAGCGGCGGTCATAACGTGGATGTTCCGTAATATAAGTATATTTTGGTTATTTGTTACACTTACTCATGGGTAGTTAAAATACTGCTATAGAAGCCAAATTAGGCTTAGGTAAAAAACGGATAAGTATAAAGAAAAAAAAAGTCAGAAAATTTGAGTTTTTACATTTGACAACCTCAATCCAATAAAACAGCCTGTTTGTCATGTACATTCACCATCAGATACATCGGAGCGGCCAAGGTGGTCACAAATATCTGAATAGCGCCTCTGTTGTCAAGTTCATGTTCAGATAGTTTTGAGTAGTCTGGCCGCTCTGATATATTTGAGGACGACTGTGCATGCGTTACACAATTGATGAAGATGATTTATGACTTTTGATAAATTAGCATGAGTATACAAATACATAGGTATTTATGTTTTAAACGAGTAACTTTATAAACCAATTTAATAGACATAAGACACGTAGGTATTTTAAAAAGGCCTTGCTATATAAATAAAAAATAAATAAATATTTGGGGACAATCTTACACAAATCAACCTAACCCCAAACTAAGCAAAGCTTGTACTATGGGTGCTAGGCGACGATATACATACTTAGATAGATAAATACATACTTATATACATAGAAAACATCCATAACTCAGGAACAAATATTTGAGATTAGTAAATGCCCTTACCAGGATTCGAACCCGGGACCTCCTGCTTCGTAGGCAGGGTCACTACCAACTGGGCTATGGAGGCCGTTAAGTAAGTCGGTAAGTATTTAAGTAAGCTTCCTTGTTATTCTATATTAATTGTTCAAAAGGAAGATAAATAATCACTAACATTCTTATCCATAGTTAACTCATCGCTCTCCGATGCGTAGATAAAACAGAGTCCCAAAAACAAGTTTAATAAGACAGTGGAAGTAAAACATTTTCTATACCGGAATCGTTAATAACTGTACGTTGCGGTCGGGACTTGGGGCCAGCCGGTGAACTGGCGATTCCTTTTTAATTTAAAGCCTGAGCAGAGACGAAAAAGTTAACAAGACCCGCGTAATTATAGCTTAGTGAAAGAACAAACAAGCTCCGAGGCTATTTGAAATCGTTATAGCGCCATATGTTATAATATGGGAACGGTTTTGCATAGTTATTTTGATTTTATTACAGGCTGTGTTTCAACTCCATAAAAGAGTTCAAACCGAATTTTATTTACGCAAAATGTTGATCCAATTTCAAAACAAATTGTATCTACACCCATATCTTAACATTTATAATATGTTCAGAAACGAAAATGTAATAGCTTATAAATATTGAAAAAAAAGTCTGGTGCATCGTAAATTTTACTTTAGAGTATCGATGACAGATATAGTATGATTTTTTAAGTTGTCAGAATTGTAGGTAGAAATCTTTAGTAGGAATCCGACATCTTCAAAAATTACTACCTCTTCTGGCACCCGAGTATACCGATCACCAGAAGATATTCGAAATTGGAATATTATTAAAGTATTGGTATGAAAATCTAGTTGGTCATGATTTAAAATCTAGTTGGCCAGTGCGGTGCAAATGGCGGTCATTCTAATGAAACTCAACAGGTCATCGAGGAGTTATACGACTTATACTGTGTTGTGTGTAACTGTACATAATTAGGGATTAAAACACTCGTATGATATTATTATAATACTCACTTTCTTCGTTAAAACTACACTCGTGTTTTAATGCTCTTCATTATACAGTCACATTAACTACTCTTAATGCTGGGATGTTACTTTGACCTTTCTTATTAATTATTTAACTTAGTTCTGCTTACATAAATATCTGGGATGGTGTAGCGATGCAATAACTAAATAATTTATTAGAGCGCACAGTGCTCTTCTGAACTATTACAATAACAGAGCGAAGTTAACACTACTAGGGCGCCGCAATGTAGGTGTAATAAACAGTATTCGGTCTAAGATTGTGAATTAATTATGAAGTTTCTTGCGTTAAACTTCTATATTGGCGATGGTTGGTAACAGCATCCGCCCGCGCGTTATGCATATTAATGAATCCACATAACCATTGCAGTACTGTTCCTGCTGCGAGAAATAGAAACTTCATATACATATTATCTACGATGCAAGAGGCGTATTTTTTTCCTCCCGCAATTTGCTTTTCGTTTCATTTTAGAGCTAATGAAAATATGTTGAGCAAAATATTAATTTAATAAAATGTGCTAGTAGGGATTATACCGCATTAAGAAGGGTTCTATATTTTGATAAATTAAGTGCGGTAGCTCACTGATGCGATGTTTTAAGCTAGAGGTTTTGATGATTACGTCTTAATTAATGTACTAATTTAGGTAACTGATATTTTCCATTTGTTGTTTCCACTTAAGCTAACCAACTTTGGTTGAGAGTTGACCTTTAACACAATGAGTGGCTTTAAAATGTATTTAATGTTTTTTAAACTTAATTACCAGCTAGTTAATTAATTATGTCGTGAGCTTTACTCGGCTTAATTACTTTAAAACATCTGTGAGTGACCGAAAATATTCTAGTTTAAAAGTTAGACTTATCTCCTTTGATGATGTTTATTAAATTAATGAAATTTTGTAAACTATAATTATTTCTACGAACATTCTAAATATATTAAGAGAATGTCAATGACGTTAAGATATAACCGGATGTATTCCATAAATCTCTAAAAGCTTTCTTGGAAGTGAATAACAATTATGATAATTATCATACCGTCACAGCGTTAGTCCTGTAGACAGCCATAACAATAATTAAGACCATAAAAAGTGTTATCTCCCAGAAACCAGTAATGTTCAAATAAAAACACTGTCGCCGTCACGTTCTTGATTCCGATTTATTATTCGAATGAAACTGGACTCTACGTGCGTCCATTTTATAAAAATCTGAGTCGATTATCGGATGATCCGAGCAGACAATCCAGAATCGTCTACTGCATCGGAAGATAAAGTATCAAATTCCCACAGACGAACAGTATCAAGATGCAGAAGCGGTAACGGCTTTCTTCCAAATTTAAATGAATTATAATTATAAACAATTACCGACTGATTTAATGAATAAAGAAAAATGGTTGATACGAAGTAAGAAAGAGATGTCCTATTCTAAGTAGTGGACGTATGAAAAGGAAGTGAAATAGAGAACGCCTACGTTTTCTTTGGATGTACGATTCGGCGAGCGATAAAAATCGCTGGTCTTATTCGTCAGTCTTTTTTTAATTAGTGAGGGGTCCGACATGTGAACTGAGGTGGCTCGGGCCATTGTATGGGAATAAATACGACGTTTATAAATGATCGGGCCTCGACAGACATTGAGAAGGACACCGCATAAAGGAGGAGGCGGAAAGGATGAGTTTTACGTTTTTATTTATTCTTCGTACACACGAATTCGTGCTTAGGTCTTAAAGCTTGTGTTTAAAACAATATACTGTTTATATTAAGACGTTATGTGTCTGCTGCAAGTGCATAAGACGCTGGTTTGCTTCCAACCCTAGGCACTAGAAACTTTGGTCACTTTTTCTTTCATATTCAATCAATTTTATTTAAGTTTATAAGGTGCTTATTGATTAGGTAGTAAACATTTGTATTGATTTCTCATTATACGCCGAATCATATACTCGTAAATCAGGTAGAGACCCGATTTATATGATTCGGTTGCAAAAAAATACAAAACAAATTTCGATAGAACATATAATATACATATTTTATAAGATCTATATCTTATAAAAATATAGATATACCTACAACGCAAAACTAATATCAATCCAAATCTTTTTAATACGTTCGTTGCCGTGGCAACGAAACGTCGATAAAGCGACTTGGGTTTATTAAGTATTTAAGGCGACGGGATACGGAAACACGTAAAATTGAGGTGCTTTTGTCAAAGTTTTGTGATGAAATCAAAGAACCTGGGAGGGGATATGTTTAACCAGTTTGTAGGGCAGCTACTAGATCCTCTACCGCTACGCAAAAATGGTCTTAGAAGACCTTTCCTAAATTATAATTATAGCAATTGGTCAGTGAAAGTTAGATGGTAAATATATGTGTAAAATGTTTTCTTTGATTTGTGCCTTTTCTAGTGCGTTGGTTTCAAAAAGACTTTTAATCCTTGATTGAAACAGGATCAATTGGTTTTTTTTAAAGTGCGATTTTCTTGCTCGCTCTATATCTAAAAAAAACTAACAATGGCAATAATAACATTTTAAAATCTTTGGGTATCCCGTCACCTTAAGTAATAGTTTATTTACGTTCAAGAGACCTACAGCGTGCTCGCGAGGAAACCGCATAATTTTGCTAGCGTATTCCTGAGGTCATAAGAAGTAATTGTATTCAGTCTTGACTAACTATATTGACTATACTGACATTAATAATATTTAAGCTCAATACCTATGTCGTGTTCGAACTCGTGTAAATGAAATCGTACTGGAACACTAAGCAAAAGGGATGCACATACATACATTACTCATACATACACCCAAATCCATTGCATGGACACATTATGAATGAACTGATTCATTTAATTGTCTATGAAGTTTTTAATCTCACTACCTACATTGTGGAAACAATAAGACTGTGGAATTTATTACGTGAGTACCTTTAACAATTGAATGAGCCAATTTATGTTACGTTAATAAATCTGAAGATGCAGACTGAAGTCTAAAAATTAGGGAAAACATTATTGAAAGTTATACGTAAGGTACCTCGTCGTGATGTATTAAAACTGGCTAAGTGAGAGTCGGGCTCTGTGCATCATAAAATTTTAATAATATTGCTGTAACGAAAACAAACATTGGATAGATACATTTTGATTTTGCCCTCAAAAAAACGTTTGATCGACATAGGTCACAGTTAGTTTACCAACTATACCTTGTGCAATCTAAGAAGCGGTTTTTGACACCTGTCATCTCAGTACATTTTATAACCTAAAATCAATTTTAGGTTATTACAGGTGTCAAAAACCGCTTCTTAGATTGCACAAGGTATAAGTTGGTCATCGCAAAATAGATTGTTTTGGTCTTGGAACTACAAATTAGCGACTTTGCGACATTTTCCTTCACTTGTGCTGAAAGAACTTATTTTAGGTTCATGAGAACCCTGCGGTTTCGATTCTTCTTCGGAGTGTTAGAAAATAAGGCTTAAATGGTCGTTTTTTTGAATTTCGTTAACTTAGAAGCAAATTTTTTACAATGAGACATAAACATAATTTGATGTCAATTTCAACTTGAGACGCGTTTCCGAGAAAAATGCTCTTGACAGACCAACAGACGGACAGCTAAGTGATCCTATAAGGGTTTCGCCCTTTTGAGGTACGGAACCCTAAAGAAATCTTATGTTTGCGTGTTGTCCTTATTGGCGGAAGCTAGTTAAGGGCGATCTTATAACCAAGACAAATTGTGTAATTAAAGATATCCTGCCGAGCCTCCGAGGATATTTGCTCACCCATCGGGCTTTCCTGTTGTTGTTTGCGAGATATTTGTATTTTCCCTTTTGTGTCTAATTATTTATAACGATTGTAAATGATTTTTACGTGAGTATACTTCCTAATCAAACCAAACACAATTCAATAAAATTTAAAGTTAGTTCTTAGTACTGCCTGTAACTGCGTCCTGAAACCGCATGGCATATTTATATAAAATTTACTTTGTATTTTTTTTCAGTGTATTATAATCGACTTGTTTTTTTTGAGCAAACATATCGTAAAAATTATTTATAAAATAAAACTAACTAACACAAACTATAAAGTACATCTTAAAAGTAGAGTAAGTAGTTTAAAATGTAATGTAAAGTATGCTTTATTTTAATACAACTTATCAATGATATTAACATCTTAAGATCAACTTTGTGCCAGTTAGCGAACGATAAAATTACTATCTGTAAGCGCTAGTAAACAAGTATATGATTCTCAGTTAGGTGCTCAGCTATCTTTTATCCTTTTTAAGAGTCGCCAGGACGCTCGCGTGAAGTCGCGTCCCCATACAAACGTAGTTCAGCTTTCATTTTAAAACGACATACTTTAGAACCACGAAATTCGGCATTAGCATTTTAGCAGTACAGATCTATGTCGGTAATTCGTTTTCGTTGCTAAAAATTGTAATACAAAGAAGATATAGCAAAAATAAGTTTTGTATGTAAATCTGTATCTGGCTGTATTTTCTTTATATTACAATTTTTAGCAACGAAAACGAATTACCGACATAGATCTGTACTACTAGAATGCCCATGCCAAATTTCGTGGTTCTAAAGCATGTCGTTTTAAAATGAGAGCTAAACTACGTTTGTATGGGAACGCGAGCGTCCTGGCGACTCTTAAGTCAAAGGTTAGCGCTATTATTTACGAACTATATAATTCATGAAACGCACAAGTGTGCTTATTAGAAATTGCTAGGCGCGATTTCAGTCTGATAATTAGCATAAATTAAGTAAAGGCAAACTGTGTATTTTTTCTAAGCAACAGAGCAAAAAATATTATTAGAGATCTTAATCGAGCTTCTAATTAAGGTTTATTTGTGAATATATTTACTCGAGATTGCAGGGTGAAGATATAGCTTAGATTGTGGTCTGCAAGTTACAATAACAGTTGTAGCCTTACCTCATATAATATAATTACTAATTAGGTATTAATATTTTAACACATCAAATCTTACCAAGGGCTAAGATGTTTAAAAAAATCAAATAAGGTGAATTACTTGAACCTTAAATGATTTTTTTAAACATCTTTTCTATTGCCATAACACGGGTGACTAAAGCTACCACAATCAAGGTTAGACTGAAATGAGAATTTATTTGGATTATTAATATTATGTCAAATTTGATTTATATATATTAGTTAACCCTCCCCCCCCCCCCCTTTCGCAGCGCATCAGCGTTACCACTCATCGAGGGAATGCTGCCAGCATCTTTGGCACGATGCCGCGGGGGCCTTATTTAGATGTATTTTAGTTTAGATTCGTTCTAATTTATTGAAATTTTTTAGTCCCTGTTATTTATGTTGAATTCTCTATTCTAAATACGGGCAATTTAATTAACTGTTTAGGTAAATACTAGACTCTGTAGTCTAGACTTAATTTATAATTTATATTCACTTCTGCTATTTAATTAAATAAATAGGTATCTTGATTGTGAATATGCGTATTTGTATTTTATGAGATTGTGTTCTAATTAAAATATAAATTATTAAGGGCTTTTAAGATCCAAATAGTGTAATTATAACGGTACTTAAGACACGAGTATTATTTACTGTAAATATGCTTTTGGACAGCCACAATTTTAATTGGTATCTTGTTATTATTGAAATTGAATTAATATTTGTTATTGTAAAAAATAATGTTAATAGTAGTTGAAGTAGCTAATTTCTAAGGACTTGTGCGTGTATTTTTGATTTAATTTATCCAGAACTAAATTAAAAATGCATGCACAAATACAATCTTCAATCGAAAAATTCTCATACAATAACCGTTTTAACGTGACGTATCCGTTACGTTTATAAAAGCAGGTGTAGGTGAACTCTTTGCTAAAGTTCCCTTAAAAATCAATAGACTGAAATCTATTGAAGTAAAAATCACAATAGGGAGGATATGTGACAGACTAGAGGACCAGTTTACAAAAGTTTTTGAGTGTGCTTCCACAACTGTCTATTCGGTTTTTGAACTGCGAAAAAGTCTTTAATCCGTTGAATTAAAGTCCAATATCAAACGGCTTTCTGGTTTGGGATTGAAAACGGCGCAACGAGCTTGTGCCATACGAATGACATGTTCAAAAAATGTCTCCAGAATAGGTTTTTGACAATGGAGAGTAATTGGTGGGTTGGGTACCTGGGTCTGTTGGTTTTGTCATTTGACAATACAAGGGTACCTCGACAATGCGCTGGGATAAGAATATCGGAGTAATTCGCCCATTCGGTTTCGCCGTAATGAATATTACTGTGATTAAAAAAGGCTGATTACGTGTTATTATCCGGATGACTTTTTTTATTCATGTCAATCAAATAGGCTTTATGTTTTTGCTTTCGAATATTGTTCTTTGAAATAGAAGTTAAATGAGCACCTTTTTAGGAAATTTATTGTATGAAAACTTCGTATGTAGAATGAGAACTTTAATGGTTTCGTAAAGTTGTGCTAAATAAATAACAATAATTACGTTTTTTAGTGAATCACTCGACCAATAATTATTTCATTTACAATTTAAGAACTGATAAATATAAGGATACAAAATACTATATAATATGAAAGTGTTTAACAATATTTACTCAGGCTTGATTGCATATCGAAGCAAAATTAGTAAATGAAACTGAGGCACTTTTTTCTTGGAACAACGGAACGAAAACAGACGTTCTGCTTACAACACGTGTGTGTAACTACTTATAATAACAATAAAAGAGTATAACACACGTCATTAATGTTCAGAGCTGGTGTCTGCATTAGATACCTTAACTCGCAACAAAGCTTTTAGTTACGTCGAAATTCGGAAACCGCAACATCTGGCGTGTGGATGGTGCCTACATTCTATACTAGATTGCATTTTGTGTACTTGCGTTAACAACTTATTTCAAATGATAATCGTCTCAAATCTCATCTCCTTAAGGTATGGTTTTGAATGACAAAGCATGCATATTTTGCTGTCGCTTAAGATGTTTTCGTGTTAGGAAGTGGTTTCAATCTCTTGTCGCGTCTGTTTTTCGACGCTACAAGCCATTCCATACAGATGCGGGTGTAGACGAAAACTCGATTTTCCCGGAGTCCGATTTAGCTAAAATGAAAATGCAAAATTAATTCGAATGCTGCAACGAGGATTCTTGGCGAAAGCATTTCATATTCGACGAATATAGTGAAGTTAATTTTGTACGACAACTAGCACTTCGCTGGTCTTAGTTGTTTAGGGTGTATAACTGGAATGTATAAATATTTTGTGCTAATACACCTCTCGTTGTGTTTTTGTGCCTAGAATAAAATATTTTCCTAAAATATTTATGAATTAATTCTTGAAATATATGATTATTTCCTTTTTCCAAAGGCATATTACAAAAATTTATTCTCTAAATATCTTTTAAGAACTCGTTTTTAAATTAAAAATATATTTTCTCCGCCTAAAACTTTATAAATTGCAATTTTTGCAATCATAATTAACAAGATTCTTCTTGTTATGTGGACTGTATCTTACACATTAGGTAATTAAAGTTTATTTTTAAAATATACATAGTTGTTCAAATATACACCAATTAGTTTCGCTAAAGATACACAGTAAAAGTATCCAACCCCTTGTTTGCTGAACAAAACAAACTAAGCTCAACTTAGTATGTGACCTCGAAAAATAATCCGCAAATTTAGAAAGTACCTAAAGCCAGGCCTACGGGTCCTTATACTATCTCCCTATATTTTCTTCTTATTTCTTATAATGCGGGATCCGGGGAGTAGGTAGTTATATTAAAGAAAGTTAGGGAAAAGGATTCCGAGGCTACGTTCCGAGATGGAATAAAGAAAGTTTTAATATTTTTTCCCTTATTTTCCCATTTCTTCCCTTCTCATTTGTAGCAGGTTCTGTCTGCATTAAAAGTATTTGTATTGCGGTTTCATTTGATTGAATATAATATATAGAAACGCAAGCATTTACCCGCGACTTGGTTAAGGGTCTGCTTTTAAAGTTTTTAAACGTTTGTTTCCAAAAACCTTTCTTTTATCTGCATAAGATACTAAGAAGAAGAATACGTGGTTGTTTAAAATATTACTAAGCAATTATTGAAACCAAATAAAGTTAATAAATCAATAGTATTTTATAAACGGCGCATCCCTATACTATAACGTAAATATTTAGTAGAAAAGCTAACGTCAAACTACATCCACTACTAAGAAAATTCAGTAGCTTCGAAACAATACAATCATAATAAATCACGAAATCAATTCGGGAACTTATTGAATGATGCTATCGCCGTGTCTAGAAGAGCTCTTAATAAATCAAATACATTAACGTAGTGATTGTTCCGATTCGTTATTGTCTCAGAGGAATATTATTTACATAGTCGACTGGTAGGCGTAAGCATACAATTATGGTTGTCGATCTGCGTTACCTCCGGGTTCTGAATTAAGTAAGACATTTTTATTTATGTTTTAGGGATGCAAATATGGATGGATAAATACATATTTATTTGTTGGGACAAAATTATGCATTGTCACTTTATACAAATTCCAATGAAGTACTTACCTGATTATTTTTATTAAATAAAAATATACCTACCTATTTCAATCAGACAAGTTCAGATTTAATTATATAGGAAATGTCATCATTCATTCTTAATTCAATTAGTTATACACACCTAAAACATTACTACATATAAAATTGGGGGTCAAAATTCAAAAGCCATTGATACTGCGCTGTAAAAATTATCAGATCCCAGGAAAAGACTAAGCTCTGAGGCCTGACTTTACTAACCCTGCACCTTGGTTTAAAACGTATGACTTAGCGGATTCAGAGATCTATTCCATGTAGCATTCAAGACCTGTGTGAATTTCCTATCGTAAACAAGTCCATTGGGCCCTCTGGCCCATTTGGTAAGAAATAAAGCTTAAAATATCTTTAGTATTTGTGATGATATTAATGTTAGACCTGACCTATTAATAACTTCTAGACTTTTTTATACAAACCGTTGAAAGGCCGTTAGACCTTTTAGCGTCATCACAATTAATAAAGCACTACCCATATGATAACGAAATAAGTAATGATCAATTGATGGTCAAATTATCATCATTATCATTCGAGTAATTTTTATTGGGACTAAGTAGTTTTATCTAGTAAGAATTTATCTCGTAAGGAACCAATGCTATTTTCATGGTACTATTTGGACATCTTAAAAATGTACAGTAATTTTAATCTTCTGATAATTTAGCAATATTTCATTTTTTTAATAAATTCTACCTGTTTTATCCTTTCATAAATCTACCGAATCGGCAGCTTCGTAGACATACGACACTTATAGCGCCTTAGAGGAAATACCTCCATCGAAATGTCTCGGCATGCCCGAAAACACTTCAATTTCTCAGTCCTAAACAAATATGTTACCGGTGTAGTAATTGCTCACCGTATTTACTGTCTTTTATTGTGTATCGCAGTGCAAATATTGTTTTTGAATGCATCGGTTGTCTCACCTACCGCCGTCCTACGGGAGCTTGTTATTCGAACCAATTCGAAAGTTAATTTGCGGTTGATTTGATTTTTATTGTTTGCTAACAAACTCGTTGCAGAATGTGACCGGTTGGATACATTTTTTATACGCAAGCATTGCATTCGTTTTTTTCTACGCGCTACTTTCAGGCCGAATTTTTATAAGTTTTAGGAGTACGGGCGAACACTTCACTTATTTTAGTAAGTAAGTAAATCATTTATTTTTTATAGGTTATCGTGTGCTGAACGAATAGTATGGATGCTATTTTATCGTCTATCACGGCATGCGTCACTTTCGCACTAACATGCAATAACGTGACGGTTATGGTGACAGCTAGCTGATGGTGAATGAAGTTGCATAAAGTTAAAGACGAAAGATATTCTTCCCCTTCACATACATAAGTATATAAAAATCGGCGCGTATGTTACCGTATCCTCAGCGTGTTTGTTAACCGATGGGACAGCCCTATGCTAGCCCGGTGGACGTCAATGCACGTTGTCAAAGATAGTATATAAGGAAGGCAATTTAATATGTGTTAGTGTAGTCTCAGTAGCTTAGGTACTAACATTAGATTATAAGCAAATTACTGTGACTAACAAGATGTATGGACTATTTGTCTGCAATAAAGAATATTTATTATTTATTTATTTATTGTTTATAAATACACGCACACCTTTTCATTTGCAAGTGTCCATAGAGTACAATGAGTTATATTGTGAGCATACTAAATTAATGAGTTACTTTACAGTAACTCATTTATTTACTATACATTAATGAAAGTTATACTACAAACTACTTCATAATAATTGACCGCGAAATATCTCGTTACCAAAACTTAACGTCGGCTCAGTAGAAGCAAGAAGTTAAATGAAAGTATCAAAGTTAGTAATAGTTAAAATAGCAGCCACCGCAGTTTCCTTGTAAATAAAATGTATAAATACTACAGTTAGTAGCGATTTACTATTGTTATTATTACAGAGTGCTCGAAATATTATAAGGCTTAAGACTACATTCATAAATTTAATTTTCACCCACCCATTTGTAACGCCTACAAATAAAGCGTACTACAGATAAAATAGTGTATGATAATGGCACCTACCGACGGCTTCCTTGGTTCTCAACGCTTCAAAGAAGCTACCGTGTAATTTGAGATCCTAAAAGAAACTTAGGCGACAGTCGGCGACGAAAAAAAAATTTCAATCGAGTGAAAACGAAACTCAATACGCCAGTGCCATGCGGATTAATTTTGTGAAATGCAAAGAAACTTGCAGCTGTTAAAATTTTGCTTGCACGTTGATGTCAAATTAATAAAAAAAACTGTTTTGTTTACTGAATCAAACGAATGCTGAACGAAATTTTAAAGTTTGTTTTATGAATTTACTTTACTACCTTTACACGGAGAGAACATTTTACGTAAAAAATAGTCATTCCCAGGACAAGTGAACGTTTACTAAAAACACGTAAAAGTTTACTAAAAATAAGTAAACTTTACTAAAAACGGAATATCATTTGATATTTACCAGTCGCTTTTCGGTGAAGGAAAACATCGTAAGGAAACCGGACCTAATCCCAAAAAAGCCTAGTTTCCCCTCTGGGTTGTAAGGTCAGATGGCAGTCGCTTTCGTAAAAACTAGTGTCTACGCCAATTTATGGGATTAGGTTGTCAAGCGGACCCCAAGCCGGGATAAACGCTAGGAGGAAGAAACTTTACTAAAAACGAGTAAACTTTACTCAAACAGGGAAAGCGTTTACTTGTTGTTAGTGAACGTTTACTTGTCCTGGGAATTACTATTTTTACTTGTTTGTTTCTAGTAAAATTTTCTCTCCGTGTAGTCATTCCTATTTTATTTCCTTGAAAGTATTTAAAACTATTAAAACTTTATTTAATTCCTCTTTGAAATAAAATGATATATCTATAAGATAGTTACTTACTGCAACGAGGAAATTGCATCGTAAAATTTCAATCATCTACTCGAACGCTATTGAAGAATGTGATGTTAAAATGTTATAAAATAAATACCAGCTTGTATTTATCTAAAATGTCTTTAAGTTAGTGTCTATATTTATGAGACCTCTTATGTTTATTTCTATAAAATTCTATTATGATATATCATAAATAACTCACACTACTAATAACTCAATATAAGTGTCACACGAATTTAAAACCTTTTATCGTTAAAAATAAAAAAGGTTGAGATTTTATACTTACATATTTTTACATGCCATTCAAAAGTTTTCAGTAATAAATATAATTATATGTGACAATCCACGGAAAAGGGACCACTTTGTCGATATAGAGTAACTGGTGCATTCTAAAACTAAATAATATACACTATCTATTCGTGAAAAAATTAAGTGTTCTTGTAAATCGACAAAGTGGTCCCTTGCACTAAACTCGTCCACATATTGTTCGTTCATACTGTTCATAGCATGATTCTGAAATTAAATGATATTGATAATGATTTGATTGATATTGAAAGAATGGTATTATCTTTTATATTAAGTAACTCGGCAACAAGCATTCTATTTACACCTCTGGATTTGCAGGCATCTGTAAGATACTGTAACAGCTTACTATCAGATGGACCGTATGCTTGTTTGTGACCATCGTAGTATTCAAAAAACATACTCATACTCCTAAATCATAAGGAATTTCATCTAACATTAAATTCAGTATATTTTCGCAGCACAAGTCCCTCAAGCACTTGCGTGATTGAAGATAGTCCCAGGCAGTATAAGAGGGATAACGCCGGGCCAAGTGAGTAAACAAACCACACGACAAACAATCGACTAGTTACTCCGGTCCTTGCGACGTGTAATCGGATACAAAATGGTCGTGGGCTCTCGAGAGCTTGCAGGGTCTCAGCAGAAGCCTTTCTAAAGGAAATTACATCGAATTACAACATTTTTCCCAGTGGAGCAACAAAAGTGGACGTACCTAATAGGAAAAGTAGTGTTTGCGTTTCCTTCGCTGCTAACGGAAAATAGGAAATGTTTAAATGCTTTGTTTTAAGACTTAATAGAACGAAAGCTTTTATTTTAATCATGAGGTGCAACTTAAATGCACAGCCATTTTATTTTACTACTTTTGTGTTTGATAAAATCCATTATGATTAACGGTGAAATATATTTCTTTTATTTTTCTATTGCGTGTTTTAGTGAATACTTCTCGTATTAAAATACGAGTAATTCTGCGAAACCTACTCTCTTTTGTTTTTCTTTTATGTTTTCTATCCGTTGTTCGTAGAAACCTATTTCAATACCAAGACGTGGCAGTCGTATTGAACAGAGAAGAGCATTATATAACATGAAGTCTCGGCGCAGATAAGACACTATTGATGAAATGTGACATTGAATACGACTTATGAGATTGTTATCGTTACAAGCCAGCGACAAATGGCGAGTCTTACGAATAAAACCGAACAAGTAGATGTTTTCTAGCAGACCATTGTGCTGACAAACTCAGCGACTTTTGATAGATACATTTCAAGTAAGAAATCTCAGAAATACGCTGATCGCGAAACGCCGGGCCCTTTATTATTTTCCTGCTCTCTTTTTGCCTCAAATATCATAGAGGAGACAGTACTCTTTTGTCTTGAGCATCAGCGTCATTTTTATCCTGCCGATGAAATATTTTCAAGCAGTAGGTAAATGACTCAGCAGTGTTCTTGCGATGTTTCTGCACTACTTGCTTCAAATTTATCTTGTCTCAATGCTGAATATGCAATTTTATGGTTTTCGTGTGACTGGTTCGATTTGTGGCGTTATCTGAAATGATTGATGGTCGTTTCGACTTCTGCAATGTGGAGCGAATGATTGTTCACTGAATTACCAATTTGCGGAACATCCTTTATTTTCGCCGGCAAACTAAATTCTGTTTTAGGATTTGATGGATTACGAGTATTCTAGTCGAAAACAATGATTGATAGTAATAATACCTATCACATACGGCATACGCCCACATTGTTTATAGAATAAACGTTATCCTATTAAAAGCTAAATTGTCTAAAGCTAGAATTATGTTTCTTACTCAAAATATTTAGTGCGATAAATAAAAAACTTGATCCAGAAAACAGAATATTTTAAGTCCACAATTTATAGCTAAGGATATTTTTCTCACAACCTTTTTTGATTTACTAAAAAGGTTACTCCTTTTGATCAATAAAAAATACGGTAGGGACTTTGGTGACATATCAAAGATCTTATCCGAGCTAAACCTTCGCACAATGCTCCGTAATAATGGGCGAACAAAAAATGATCGGTATCAAAAAGTACCAGCAAAGGGGACACAAATAATAAAAAAAACTCGCATACACACAAATGACAAAATTATACCAGCTATTTTATGTATGTGTGTGTTGCTACTAAAGGGTTTAAGATCAACCCATAGATCTTTAAAGACTGAATAGGGTCAGTAAAAAATAAATGCTTAAGAAACTTATTTAAAATGTTTAATAACAGCGCTCATAAAACTAGCTGCTTGTATGGTCAAAGCATTTTTATCTACTTTTTGTCAATTTGATCCTTAGATGTGATATCGTCCTCGCCTCTCGGGCACTCTCGTTAATGGGGTACCTATGAGGCCCGAGCCCGCATTGTATGTACTCAGCTTTTCTATACGCGACCCTACGTGACAAAACTTTGTCCCTCCCTATATTCAAATTCTGAAGGAGCAATTGAAATCGGAGATCGTAAAGAGAATTAGAGCGGGGTCTTTTTCGAGCGCCCGTTTTGTTTCGTGAGCTCAAAGCGGGGCTTCTTTTGAATCTCGAACAGCCATCCAAGTGGAAGTGGGGGCAACGTTTATTGGGATTCCCTATGGCCACCAATCGGTTGGTGCGACATCGCGTAATCTAATAGCTTATTAATGAAGGGAAGCCGGCAATCGGCCCCTATTTTTCTATCCTAGTGAACTTTAAAAAAATAATAGGCTCCATCTCACTCGTTCGCGTGGTTTATTGTTAAACTGGTGCGCGGTATCGCCGTCTTGTTCCTGCGACTCGCGAAGTGGGAAGGTCGCGTTCGATAGCTCCTCCCACTAAATTTATAATACAATAAATGAGTGAAGTTGCCTCGCGAGCGGAACCGGCTGCGAAGATAACGCGTAATGTGAGGTTATTGCGTGAAAACAAACGGCAAAAAACTCCTCGGTAACAGAGATATACGGTCTCGCATAGCGGACCTTTACGATCCGAGCTGCCTAATATACGGCTGGAGATTCGCGCTCCATGGATTATGTCTGTAATAAAGAGGATATTTTTTAAAATTACGTTTGCTACAAAGTTGCTACATTAACCGTAATTGGAGATATGTCGAGGCTTTATGTTCTCGCTAGACGGTTGTGTAGCGATTTAACAATGCTCTGAATATTTTTGACTTCTAAAAGCGCTTGTGAAGTTGGAATAAGTTCGAACTTGCGTCAATTTGTTTTATCGCCTCGCTATGTAAGATAAATGAGAGAAGTTTCAGTGATATCTTTTGAAATTTAGTTTTAAATAGCCGCCTTTAAGAGATTTCAAAAGTTTTAAAGTCGGTTATATAACGTAATTATTTTCTTAAACTTGACTTACTCAATCAATAAAAAATCCCTTAGGTAATAAATTATAAGTGCTCGCCATAATCTTGTCCACCAATCCCGATTAAACTTTATATGAAACAAAATCAATTAAGTTACTTTAGTATTTTCCAAGCCATATTACGTAGCAGTAATCAGAACAGCTCTTAAAATTCTTTAATTATTAGCCCCCTTTAACGAACGAACAAAAGATGACGCCGAGATTTCATTAAACAAGGTTCTTATAATAACCCTAAAACCCCGATTTTATGACCTGACATCTAAGAACGTAACTTAATAAGGGACCCTCAGTTATAAAAGCTTATCTCGTTATCGAAATTCGTCGAAACACGTATAACAAATTCACCGGCCATGACTCAACAATTACGACCATATTACGACTACTGAACTGAACGTTTAATACACAGTGGCGATATGAAAATACGTACTGTGCATAAAAAACAGTAGGCTTACTTTGTGGTAAGCGAATACGAGTAAAGGGTATTCAAGCTCAATATGTTTGATCGTGCGTTCGTACGAGTAAAATTCGCGCGAACTTACGATGATCGCCCATTCGCGTTTCATTAGGACGATGCCTGACAGAACTGACTCGCGCAATCGAGTTTAAAAGATCGCGTCACTGGCATCAAATATTAATTTTGGTCTAAAGAGTTAGTACAAACACAGAATCATATAATAGTATTTCATACACAAGGTAGTCCTCGCTACAAAATAAGAGTTTGACAGATGAACGGTGACACAAGACGTGTCCATACATTTTTACCTTTCGACGGACCAGGGTTGACCAGTACGCAATTAGTATCATTGCCGGACCTGCTCCAATCTGCCTCAATCTACCTAATCTATCAGTAATTTTAATACAAAACTATATAAAATGTCCGTTATTATTTTTGTACAAAACTACTAGGTACTTATAAACCTACTTAAATACTTTATTTTATCTGTGGTCATGTCGCAAATAAATGAAAGGGATTTTGACAACCCCGAAAACGTATCCATCACGTTCCAAGGCCGTAGCTGTCACTTCGTGGAGATGGACACCCTTCGTACGATTTCGTCTCACTTTGTTCGATTACGATTCTCTTGTACACTTTATCGATTATTGAAAAAATATATATTGATTACCACCTTCACAAAATTTGTGAAATGACATGTGTCCCGCACAATGATATGGGAAATGCACAATAGTTTTCTTACATAAATTACGTTACAAAACTCTATCGGGCTAAAGCTATATAAGAATCAGGTAGCTATGTTGAACACTTCTCTCTTTCTGCATAATTAAATACAAACAAAAATGTTTCAGCCAACTCTGTCCATGTTACATGTGTCCAAGCCTTAATGGACTTGTCATGTTATGGTAATGAGGAACAATCAGATACACCATTTATCATTTTATTATGATGTCAAACGAATGCCACCTAGAATGCTTGATTCCGGTAAGTTCTTATCGGTGGGAAATTTTGATTAATGTTCGTACGTAGCTTCTGTAGAGCAGTGTCATGGTTGACATAAAAACTGTCATTCATATATGACATATGACCTATATTATTGGGCGTGTGCAGGTTTACTAACATAATGTATGCAAATACTTTCATTAATATTTAAGTTTGTAAGAAGGTGGATTTGTTTTGGCGTCATAAAATGTGTTTTTTATACTTATTTCACATTGAGAGTAGCTAATTTGATTTGTCAGAATACAACGACATTAAAAGACTTTTTAAAAATATACTTCGCTCCAGTTCCGCGAGCACTTAGTGACTAATAACGAATGACGGGGAGCCTATACTAATACTAATAATAAATAAATAAATATAATGTGACAATATTACACAAATCAACCTAGTCCCACACTGCACACTAAGCTCAGTAAGGCTTGTGTCGTGGGTACTAGGCGCCGATATGTATATCTATACATAGAAAATATCCATAACTCAGGAACAAAACCAGTCTTGACCAGGATTCTAACCCGGGACCTCCTGCTTCATAAGCTGGGCCACTACCGACTATACCTAAATAAGTTCCGAGCAACGTATAGGTTACGAGCCGAAATTCGAACCTGCGATTTTCGTATTGAAACTCGCACTTTACTGCTAGTATAACGGCCTCCTAGCCTATAGTATCCTCAAACCAAACGGACGACTGAGGTCATAGCGCTGTCTCCTTCACTTTTGCTGCGGCTGTGCAAGTGTGAAAGAGAAGTTTTATGACCGCAGTCGTCCGTTTGGTTTGAGGATACTATAGGCTAGGAGGCCGTTATACTAGCAGTAAAGTGCGAGTTTCAATACGAAAATCGCAGGTTCGAATTTCGGCTCGTAACCTATACGTTGCTCGGAACTTATTTAGGTAGTTAGGTACGATATAGTCGTAATTTGCTTTTGTTGTGATCACTGTGTTACGCGAGGACACAGGATCTAGCCTAGTTTTCCTTTTAGGTAAGCTGGCAGCCACTTCCGTAAGAAACAAGTGTCAACGCTAATCCTTGGGATAAGGTTGCCAAGTGGACCCCAGGCTTCTCTTCATTGTAATCTGTACATTACGAAGATACTAAATAATAAAGGTAATTTAAGTGTGTAGAAATTATGTGATAGTCTACATGAAAATGTGCCATTTGGTTGCGCTTACGTTTTTATTGCTCGAATACAATATTGAAGAAAAAGTGCCTTTTAAAAAACGTACCTTTTCCAAAAAGTGTCATAATTAAGTTGCTTACTTTAAAATTATCACAAATTATCACAAGCAACCTAACAACACAAATCATACACAAAGAAAATAAAAGTGTGAACATAACTTCTTCGAATATTTATTTTTATCAAACAGTGTTAATGACCTCGAAACTTATCAGATGCTGTGTGGGTAATAAATAGGTCAGTTTTATTGCTTCCAGTGTGTAAGTTATGTGTTAATGGTGTTTGTGTAACTAGTAAACTACTCGTATGTGATAAACTAAGAGAATAATTAGGGTCAGTGTTAGATAAGAAGCAGAGCAATGAAAGCCAAGAAGTTCGTTAAAAAGAGGTTTAAAAATCTGAGTCCCGATTGCAAACTTCTTTTGTATGTCATATTGAATGCGAGAGCTTATCTTTAAAAAAGTTGAGCCTCTTGCTGTATTTAGTAGACAAAAGCTGAAATCTGAATTATTTTTTATTCGTGATTTAAATAATTGCTCTTGAATGGTTTTTAAACTTAAGGTTTATCAAAATAGTGAGTTGGTACCTATTGACTTTGACTTGACACTAGACATTTTTATGAATTTTGATTATTTTAAAGTGAGTTTATTTTAGGTACCTAAAGAAGTTACTTACATAATTAGAGTCACCTTGTTCATTTATGATGCTTACCTGTAATAGAAAATATTTCACTATTAAAAGTATTCTATACGTATTGTATAAATAGACGTCTGAGTTCTCATCATTATCCAAGCCCATATCATGAAACGAAATTAGCAATGAGGATTATGCAAAGTGTTAACTATTGGATTAGACATTAGCGTGTCGAAAATTGGATCTTATAGGCTGTAAAGTTATTTTTTCATAAGACATATACTACAATAACCAACCTACTGTACATCGATTAAATGTATAAGTCAACCAATAGTCAACGATATCCTTAAGGTTACAATGACTGGATCTAAAAATACCAAGTTCAGCAGATTAAGCTAATGATTACAATGAATACCATCAATGAAAATAACTAATCTAGATTAGTATACATTTAAGTTTAAATTCAAGAAATTTATTGCTTTATAATTTACCTTTTACAACGTATGTTACTTTACTTAGCATGGACGTTCAAACGCTACATCTGACAACAATGAGCTTTTAATACAACAAGCAAACTAAAACCTAATTCTAATTTGAATGACACAAATGGACGGACGTTATTGTCCAAAATGCAAATGGCTTAGGGATATTATTTTCATTTCCATATAGCAACGAAAGAGCGCTCCAGAAACTTATTCAGTATTCCATTTTCAAATATGTGCCGCATAATTTTGAATAAGGAAATGGAACTCAAACAAACACAAAGACCTGCTTGGCTGTCTTGTGAGTGCCTACACGCGTTGTCTATGACAAATATGCTCCCGACGTTGAATTAATAAGAATACGCGAAAACAAAAGAGATACAAAATATGAAAGAAGGCACTTTTCCTTCATATTGAAAGCTTAATACGTGACAGACATAATTTAGATGAATTAGGATTCATTGCGGGATTCAGAGATCTCTGACAGCGGAGAATTGGAAATGCTTTTGAAGGATTTATCTCAAGAGTCCTCTTGAGATAAATCTTGAAGAAAGAAACTAATTAACCAATGTATTTTTCTGCAACTTCGAGACCAATAAAGCAAATATTTGTTTAAAGCAAAAATAGTTACGGAAAACTGAAAAAAGGTTGAAAAGATGACTCTGATGACAAAACTAAATAAAAGCTCAATTAAGACTGATTTGAACTTCGCGACATGGCGAATATAAAGCTAATCTTGTGATGAATAGCGATGACACTTGTAACCTGGAAAACAAATCGTTCTAAATTGGACCTTCGGGTTTAGTTCGATATTTATAGTAAATAGAGTCATTTAAAGTTTTTTTTTTTATAAACTTGTTACACTTAAAAGTATGAGTATAGGAAGTCGAGACGCGTGTTCATCTTTATTCATCGAGCGGCTATTCATTTCGAGACTGTTGCGCAAAAAAATATTTAAAAGGCCTTTCTTTCCCGCTCAGACAGTGACAATTCCATACATTCGATAACCGTAAGCTCACTCATTCATACTCCACTCGTATAGCAAGATAAATTGTCCCAGTACACAAATAAACGCGGTCGAAAGAAAAAGGAACAAAAACCCTCACGTATACGAACGTACGCATCTTCGAGGATAGTCATAGTAATTTATTATATTCAGCTCGCTCCGATCCATTGACTTTTGTGGTCGTTCAGAGACCTCCCTTTTGTCACCATGTCAAGAGGTCTAAAAGGCCGTATAATATGAATTAATAAGCACAAAGAATCGGTTCTAAATGTTTTATTTGTTAGTTCAGGAGAATTCGTAGAGTTTAGATTTTATTGTAGAAATTATCTGCCTACACTAACAATGTTGGTCGCCGGAACAAATTTTGGAGACTCGCGTGCGCGATATCGTGCTTGTGGGACGAACGCGGGCCAAAGAGTAAACACCAAGTTCAAAGTACATCTTACTTTTAAACATGAAGCCGAAGAAGAATTTAAAACTAGTTTCGCTCACTAATTCTAATTGAGCAATAGTAAATGACTTTGAGAAAGGCGTGTTGAGAAGCAAAACTAATCGAGATATATTTTTGTTTTGGCAATATTCTATGTTGACTGATATAAAAAATAATGACGACCCTCTTAACCCAGTTTAAGTTACTGTTTGCGGACCTGGAAACCTAGGACGCTTTGAATCTTGGTGAGTGCAATTATTGATTTTATGTTTATCATGATTATAATCATAATTACTATAAAACAAACCTATATGGCATACTGTAGGACTGAATCTATTTCTGTTCCAACGTTTCATTTATTTATTTATTGAAATATTTAAATAAAAATTTGCTGTATTTTCTGTACTGTTTCCTTTTTTGAGGTGTTCAATAAAGAGTATTTGTATTGTATTGTATCATAAAAAATAATAAGTAGGTATAAAGTTTACGACACAACACTCAGCCAAGAAAATATTTGGATTACTGTTACATATGGGAATGGTTATACATATATATTTATTTTTATTGATAGTTTATTGTTTGTACACTCCTAAACAAACTTGGGCTTGTTGCGAAATACCATTGATATTTTCAATATAGGAATACCTACATATTGTAATGGTTCTATGTTTCATTGAGAAAGGTAAAATTGACAGATTATTTTTAATATACGAAACCACTATATTTAGGTATTCTGGTTTTAATCGAAAAAACTTAAGGTTAAAATAATTTTTGAATGTAAAGACCTCTCTGAGGCTGTAGGCATTAATTCAAAATGTGTAATTGAAGTTTGAATCTGTGTTTTTATTCACCATGTTATTGACTGTAATGACTCGACTGGCTCCGAGATGAAAGAGTCGCCGAAGATCGCTCCAAGACATTATGGTGGAGGTTATCGAACTAACTTGTTGTCTCCTATTAATTCACTGCAGTTATCACATACACATCATGTGTGAGCATAAATAATGGTCACAGCTATAGAAAATGTGATAGGGTTTTTTTATCTACTACTTATTTATTTTTATTGATCCAGAAAGATAACCTACGTGTAATGTATAAGCTAGCTCCTAGTTTCTAAGTTCTGTATTTTACTGGTTTCATAGTCATGGGTATAGTTAGTTATTGTTAGACTCGTCTTGTGTTAAACAGGCTAGTTAAAAACCTCGGGCCTACAATCTTCGCTTAAATTAATAATTTTATCTTAAAGGTAAATAATAATAGGTTTTTTTTTCTTTTGCAGCGATTCAAATTGTCAAAACACATTGCATCATCATCATTCTCTTAAGAGCTGGGCTCTTGTCAGTGTAGCTTGATGTAGTAGTCTCCATCTTTGTCGGTCCGAGGGCAACTCCTTGATGTCCTGGTACGACACGACGTTTACATGTTCCTTTATCTGGTAGCACACATTGCACTGGTATACAAGTCTGATAAATTGGTGCCTACAACACTGGCAACGAATTTCACAAATTATTCAGTTCATGTTGGTTCAGGTTTGATATTTAGTTAGACAGCTTTTTTAATACTGGACGTACATATATTTGTTTGTTTATGTAGAGCAAAAAGGTACACGATATTGAAAACCTAAATGAAGAATAGTTACGGATTTGATTATTTGCAATCTTCAAAATAAAAATATTTGATATTTTTAGAATAATCTTAAAATTTTTAGAAGAGGATTTACAAGGAGAAATTACTCCATTAAAATCAATTTATAAGCACACATTTTAGGCTCATATGATATCTATGGGTAGGTAACAATATGGTGGCCAATTTCATAAAAGTGCGGTGCACTGTGAAGACACACGGAAAAAAAGGTTCCGGGATATTCTCAATGTAAGACATTATTATATTATGTTGAAAATATTTCCTCGTGACAAGCATTTATTTCCTTTAACGAAAATAAATTAAAGTTTTAAATATAACGAAGCGAATACATTCTTACAGATTTTCTAGTTTTCTTTTACCTAAGATAATACTTGTTTGATTAAAGTACAATCTCTCTTATTTACTCAATATACTCTTGAAACAATACATTTATGTATTTCTATTTTAAGAAAACGTGGTTTTCGTTAAGCGAAGAATCATATTTTTGGTAAAGGAAATAAATACTTGTCACGAGGAAATATTTTCAAGAAAATAATAATGTCTTGGATTGAGAATATCCCGGAAGCTTTTTTTTCCGTGCAGAACGGCCGCCACCGGACATTGTTAAGGATAAGCAGAAAAATCCGGTAAATATTTATAAAAGGCCGTATTCCGAAATAAAAATTCAAGTCCAATCTAAAAGTAGTTGGTAATTCAATAAAAATATCCCTGCATTAAACTCACACGCAGGAAAGTGCACTCTAGAGCGAGCAAGCACACCCAACGGATTCATTTTCGATACGAATATTTATTAATACACATTCTAGAATGATGCTGGAGGTGGTATCGTCGTTTCTCGTATGGCTGAGCACTTTTCTTATGTGACTGGGTTGAAATCCTTGCCTTTGGAAGGTTTTACGAGCGATACCTAAGGCGATTATCACACTGGCGACGGATCCGCATGCGGCGCCGGTGCGCGAGCGAGATAGCGCTATACACATGCAGAGCGCTGTCTCGCTCGCGCACCGGCGCCGGATTCGCCGGATGCGGATTCGCAGCAGTGTGATAATCGCCTTAGTTTTTAACGTTGATAAAAATATAACAGGTAAATCAATGGAAGTAGTATGAACAGATTTATAATCTATAAATAAATAACTGTACGTAGATCTATGTTAACGTATGAAATCTACCCTCGTTAGGTAGTTCAAGTGGTTTGTGGCTCTTTCTTATAAATAGGTAGAGATTCGTAAACACATGCGAATGTGACAGAGCGTAGGAAATATGAACTATAAACGTTAACCGAAACAGGTTTAAAATAAATTTACGAATAACCGCACTTTTCTTACGTTTTATTCCGTACAATAACACAAAATTTGTTAAGGAAAATAGCATATCTATTTAAATTACATACTTTACGCAAAGGCTTAACCATTCAATCATTTAGATTTATTTCAAATCTGTCTCAAATCACTTCTCAAACATGAATTTTCTGAAGTATGTCAGATTGTCTTATGATAACCAATTCTCACTAACTACTATCACAAATTCATAGCCATAATAATTATATGTAACAACACGAGGTCGACTTTTTTTGCAATTAGTCGGCTTTGGTTATCACCCGACGAAATGTTAGTTGTGATTATATTGTTACCTTTTAACACGTTTGTAAAGTTATAATTTCAGGTATCACGGGTATTATGATTACGACTTACACAATGTACAGTCACCGGCAATAATATTTTCATTACAAAAACTATTTAAAACGGGATATTTACCATGTTAATGACCATGTTAGCTTAAAATCAAATAATAATATTTTCCTACACGAAGGCCGCAAATATATGTGACGCGCTCTTATTTGTAGGGCCTTAGGAGCGTGTCACATATTTTTGCGGCCTTCGTGTAGGAAGATACTATTGCCGGTGACTGTACGAGTACCTACAACGTAGGTAACATTCAAGACGGTTCCACGTATGTAAGATACTGTTATTACGTGACGGGGCGTACCTAGTTCTATATTTGGGCCGTTGCTTGAGCCGCCCGAGGTCAGTTCGTGCTAGTCCCCATATAACTGGAGGCGCAGGTTCATGCTAGGCCGCAGATTGCTATCGTGAGGTTGACACAGGTGCATTTCTTTCATTATATGTGAAATATATATTTATTTTCTAAGTGAATATGAATCTGAATTGTACAGTCGGCTACAAAGAGATGTATCCACTTTTGAACCTCATTGCGACACAATTAGGCGAAAAAGTGGATACATCTCTTTGTAGTCGACTGTACACAGTAGCTAATTACGTGTACTGTGTCAATTCTTGGTATAAATATCTATAATAATATTTATGTTAAATTAAAATAGCGTCTCCCATAGGTGCACGCTGCAAATGCCACACTGCATGGCATGAAACCTTTATCCTTAACGACTTAATTTTCAAGAGAGTAAGAACGTGTGTAGGTCATATTAGGCACGCTACGCAAGTAGCTAATATTACGATATATTAGAGGCGATTATCAAGTAAAACAAATTAATTTATCGTAAGATAATATATGAGCTTAAATTTATACTTTGGAAACGGGTATGTCCTTAAACTACTTACGTCCAAATAGAGACGTATGGGCCACAATCAATGCCATGTCGCTCAAGGGGCGTTACATACATTACAGTCGGGCTCTGGAGCAGAGAGGAAAGGACAGAGGGGAAATACTTCCACTTTACAGAAAACAACAACCACTAGCACATAGTGTACTAATTTATTTTCTTCAAGTTATTTGCATTCTTTGACCTCCACCACATTACAGTTGCCAGATGTCCGGATCTAGAAATAAGCATAGTATAGCAAACTGACTAGAGGGGTCGATAGTGTTGTATTCCTGCCGGTGATATGTAGTGTGTTGACGTCCCTACAGCCTCTTGTCCCTTTCACCTTCTACACAACGGCAACGCACATGTGACACCGCTGGAGATCAGGTAAGTGTCCATAGGTTACGGTATCTATTTATAATACGGTATTTAAAAGACGGAAACCTCGTAAAGTTTCGAAAACTTTGAAACGGATTCATAAATTATTAACGAAAAGTATAATAAATGTCAATTCATTTAAAAACTTATAATTGAAACCAATAGCCAATCAGTTGAAGTGTCCAAATCAATTTGGCTATATTGGTATCGATAAACAATTACGAGTTCCGAAGATTGTCAGAATTGAGATGGAACTAGGTTGCATTTATGTAACGATTCATCCTAAGCAATGTTAACATGTGATATACGAGAAATATATTTGAGTAATTCGACTACTAGTCATTTCTGCCATTAGCAATTATGCCAGTATTAATAGTTTATCAACTAAGTCTGATTAAACTTCACGTGATTATTTCTAAAACATATTAAAGAGCCCACTGGCGTAGCAATCAACGATTGTCACTTGGCTAGGCCCCAGGTTTTCTTCAATCATCCCCAGTAGCACTACCATGTGTTTAACATTGATGTATTTCGTTAACGAGTAACGAATTTTCTATCTGAGAATCTCGTTTACACAAATATGTTACAAGTAAGATGCACAGATAGAACACTCGATACTTGTTCTTAAAAACGTCAATGTCATGGTAGTGCTACTGCCACCAGATTGCGTAAAAAATATTAATTAATATTCAGTTTAAATCTATATCTATTTTGGACTTTATGTAATTCTTCAAAAGTAAGTAAATCTTACTCGTACTTTTTTATTTAAATTATACCACGACGCCGATGGATGAGTAGCAACTGTGGACGCCTGCCAAACCAAAGGTGTCACATGCGCTTTGCCGAATCTTTCATATACAGGAGGATTCGCTGTGTTGATGGCTAAAAGGACAAGCAAGAGTGCCTGTTCTCGCAAACTTGGGTTGGATGCAGAAATATGGAATAGCGCAATTGAAAATACGGGCGAATTTAATCATTTTAAGGGCATCAAGCGAGTGTCTTTTTATTCCGTTCGTACGGTCGACGTCAAAAATATGTTTACACTTTTGCACCTTACTCCTTAGTAATAAGGTCTAAAAGTGTAAACATAATTTTGACGTCGACTGTACAGTCAAAACAAGCAATGAAAACGTCAGATTTCCGAACACATTCCGACGTCACTAACGAAGCGAGATTTAATTAAAAACGTATCGTCGAACTGGACGGTACACAATTTACGATGCCGCTAAAACAGAGCACCAGCAATAATTTACCTCATTTCTAATAAGAAAATTATGTAAATTAGAACGATTATAATAAATAGTTAGTAAATCAGGCGAGTCGGCCTTAAGTGATGTCTGATGGTAATTTTATGTATGCTTCCAAGTCTTTTCTCGTTATGTGTTGGAACTTCACTGGGAACAGCATTATTCACAATATTTACAAGTGTTGCTATTAGTCACGTATATACATAATACGACCATTGTTATCATATTGTTCATTGATAACTAAAATAATTTGAAGTTAACATTTCAAAGTTTAGTTGAAAGGTAAGAAGTTTAACCCAAAAAATGGGTCTCGTCTGACAAGTGTCTGATGAATCTAGTGATCCAAAATCTATATCAAAATCGCGTTTCGTAATTTTGATGGAGTTCCAAGTGAGAATGTGGTCGTTAGTAGTAGCAGTGATAAGTGATAATGGGCGTAAAAAGCGAACCAGAAAGAGATCGTAGTGGTGTGCGGATAGATCGCATCACCTCAGTGACACCCTGATAATGGAATATCGGATACAGATATAAATATACTTGGTAATTTTACCCCGTTTTTAAAACCTAGTATTTCAAATTATTACAACCAATGAAATGAATTATTAATTCCGAAAGAACATATTTATTTTTACATTAATTATATACTACATGTTATATCGTAAAATAAACAAGTTGTTACCGCATATACATGTACAGTCGCCATCAGATCTATCGGAGCGGCCAAGATGGTCACAAACATCTGAACAAAGCCTCTATTGTCAGGGTGATAAAATCCATATTCAGATATTTTAGAGTACCCGTGCTCCGATATATTGGTGTCGATTAGATTCTGCTGTTTTTATTATTCCCATTTTATGAATAACATTCTTTCTTTGATATTCTGTATCTAAATACATGTGATGTAATTAAGATTTAGTTACAAACTTGTAGTGTAACAGATATATATCATTTATAATGAATGAAGATCGATTTAAACCTAAATTGGATCTAACGCCGCGGCCATTTAAAACCCAGTGATTAATGTTTTGGACCTCCACAAACAGGCTTTAGACAAAAATACAGAAATTAAGTTGTGATAACGTATGTATAAATGACATCAAATTAATTGGGTACACGATTTATCGTAGAAACTCACATAAAAATGTAAATTTAATGTATACCTAGTTACATTGTTTCGGCTTTAAAATTAGATTACTGTATAGGCAAATTTACGTTTAAATTAGAATTGGTAATTTTATTTCACTAATGAAGATAAAAAGTTAAAGTTGAGTTTAATTTTAAAGTTAAAAAAAAAAGGTTTCTCGATGGACCGTTCTTTAAATATTTTAATCTTACTTACGACTCGAGTGTTCTTGACACACAGCTTAGTAGAGCATAATTAAAAAAGTCTAAAGTACGTGCAAACTTTACAAGCCGCTTTAGCTTTTAAAACACCACTTATCGTTGAGCCTTTGAAACTAAAAGCATCTGGCATACGATTTAATTACGGAACTCCTTGCACAATGGTGATTCATAATTTCACTTTCTTTTATAAGGGTTGGTACAAAGTGGTATGTTTATAGCGGGCAAAAGCTAGTATAACACATTGAGAATAGTTATATGAGAAAATATATTTAAATGAGGTAAATCAACGTACGTTGATTTAATAATATATTATATTATTAAATCAACGTACACAAAATTGTGATTACAAAATGTAATTAAGATGAGGTAATGAAATACTGTAAGTTGTCTTTGCAAGGTCCTCAGCCCAAATTTTAGACAAATTACTAAACTGTTTGAAATAGCATTGAGGAACAATGTGCAGTAAAAGTAAATAAATAAAAATACACAAATATTACGGGACAATCTTACACAAATCAACCCAGTCCCATAGTAAGCTCAACAAGGCTAGTGTTGTGATTAGTAGGCGACGACATAAATATATAAATTAATAAAAGCTTGAATCTTAACACTATTGAGTCAGAGATCAGTTGAATGATGAAAAAAAAAAACACTGTGTACATTGTAGGTTTTAAATTCACAGCTGAACTGTTAGCGTGAAATTGAAATTTCTATAAACTAGGCACATTTCTCGCACGCTATCGCCATCTTGATTTAGCAACGGTTGCCGGCGTACGCGCATTTGTTTGCATCCAGGTGTTGCGCTGACAAAACAATCGACCCTCCGCGCGAACGGGGCGGAGAGCCCATTCATAACGAAACTTATAAAATTCCATCGAAAAAAGCGTGAAAAAATCTCGAGAACTCACATCTTCTCTGTAATATGTTATAACATTAACTACTTAGCTGTTGAGAATAGGTGTGTTGTAATTTCGTTAATAAAAGACTTAAGTATCGGCTCCTTTATTTCTTGACGTTAGGAAACGCCCTCAAAAGCAAAGGTGCAAACGGGGGTCTCCGCTTATTAATTAAGTTTTTTTTATGCAATGCAAATATATTATGATGAAGATATCAAGGATGTTTAAGTATGTCTTTTGCGAGGTCTTGTTAATATTATCTGCTAAGAAAGAAAGAACTTTCTTTCTTTCGAGACTACATAAAATTGGTACATAATTATTATCAGAATCTAGAGAGTCTATCTTGCCAAGCGAAAGAAGCCAACAATAACACTGATGGGCAAAAAGTAACTACACCTATCATAATACGGACCGATGGTCGACCTCTCGTATTGTATCATGTTTTCATAAGCCTCAAGGACCGCCTTCAATACGTCTATGGAATAGAAAATCCTCAACGCTCCGTCACACTTCAATGCAAATAATTAGGTGTATATTTTACAATTTGCCAAAGATCTCTTTTGTGTTCTTTGTGTTGTAAGTGGATTTCATTTCTACAAAGGGCCGGCCGCATGACAGTGCTACCTAATGTATCGGTACGTGTGTGTAATGTTATTATACCGAGCCGCATCTGTCACAAAGGCCGTTGCGTTTGTAATTTTACAGTTTAATCAGCGTTAAATGCTTACAAAGTTGCCGCGTTGAGCGCAAAAAATTGAAAGAAACGTGTCCTCAGCCGGTCGCCTCAAGAATTTGAGTTCATAAATCACTCCTGCCGATGACGTTCGCGTTCCCTCGTAGTCATCAAGCGCAAGCAGTTTTTCATTGCCTTTGTTATTAGAAACAAATTGGATTAAATCACAGGAACCGTTTCATCAAAATTACCTTATCATCTTACCGTATTTTTTTATTTTCATCCAAAAATCAAAGAGCATAAAATATTGTAGGTACATAAAAAGAACAGAAATAGAGAGGCAATTACTAGTGAGATTTTGATCTTCAAAGGCACTTCTTATGGAAATAATATTATAAGCCGGCAAGATGTTCATTCAGTGAAGTACAAAGAGATATGTCATCTATTATGTCTCATTCATCGTCCGCTGACCACTTAGCGTCGAGAGGAAATAATTTATTTAAAGCATACTCGGTCCCATCTTCAATGTATTCTAGCCACTTGGAGACGATACCTCGTCCTTGCTTTGAATTCAGAGGCAGATTGTTCTCGGCCAGTCGAATAAATACGACGGTGGTCTTATTTTTTATGCTCATAATTGACTCGTTTTCTCTCGGATAAGTATGAAGAATCAATTAACAATGGTACATGGTAGCTAAAATTAATTAGCAGACTTCCTCGGCTTAACAAAAACAGCAGATGCCGAGCGGTACAAGCTGCGTTATTAGATGCTCAGTAATGTTTTTGCTTTTTATTTTTTCCTTGCTAACCGGCCGTACTAAAACACCATCTGTGAGCGGACACGATTCGGTGCAATACACACGGGTTTACGGTTAGTCGAATGACATAATCACACGTATACTCTGTGCTCGCATGCGATATGATAAAAAAGCAAGCATGAAGTTTGCAGAAATAACCATGTTTGATTATCTGATTTAAATAGATATTTTTTTCTTTTACAATCTCTGAGTCTACTCTCGAAATAATACAATTTTAAGTCACCTCATGTGCTGTTGGTTCTGGATTTTGGGCATTCACTCTTATTTTAATTGGAAATAAAACTGTTCTATTAACCTAGCTACCTATTTAAAACGTGTCTTTAATAAGAAGTTGTTTTCATAGAATAGTTCAATCTATAAAAACTTATACATATTTTGATGTGATAAGCGGCAAAGTATGCATGTAGTTAGATCGTCAAGTCAGTGTGTCCAAGTTTAACTTAATTATAACACTTGCCTATAGGGACTGCCTGAGATTGTGACTGTATAGAATGGGGAAGATTTATTGCGAACTTGCCGAGTCGGTTAGTAAGTGCGGCTCGACTTTTTGTTTCATTCCGTTCACGCTTAATCAGTGGATAATCTTGCACTAATGCGAATCCAGATTCGGTTAATGTTGATAAAGTATTACCGGTGCACGTTCACTATAGTACGTGCGCGTATATTTATTATTATTGGTCACACTATTAATCGTAACTAATTCAAAACAAGTATGGCTAGTTACATAATTTATTTTGCGTGTGAATATATATAACTTGGGGTTTTCAATGTAAAATTGAGAGGTCCTTCTACATTTCAAAATAATTGAGATTCGAATCAAAAAGTTTTAAAGACTAGGTATTTTCGTAAAAATTGCAAAGAAACCTAAACAAAACACGGTACATTTAATTTACATAAAAATGAAACGAAGTCTTAAAAGTAATCTAAAATCAATTCCAAAGTTCCAAACATGCATCTCAATTCTGACAACACCAATAAACAAAACTAGTTTAAAACATAATATTTAACATCGACGATAAAACAAAAAGTTTCTTCTTTTTGACCTCAATTGGAATAAACTAGAAGCTATAAATTAGTTTTAATTGATTACTGTTAATGTACAAGGAAACAACCGCCTTCCAGCACTGATTAACTTTATATCGATAAAAATCTGTTTGGGAATGTTTTGCTCTTAGTTGTAACGAAACTTTTTTGATCGAAGTACAGATAAAGACAAACGTGACTTATAAAATAAAGCTTTTACACTCACGGCACTTTCGTCACTTCTCGCGACATGTTTCGGAGAGCCTAGGTCTCCATCAAAAGAAAGAGCCTAAAGTGCCGTGTGTGTAAAAGTTTTTTTTTATAGTGTTAGTATGTTTAAATTTAATAAAAGTCACTTGTTTTGTGATGTTTCCAAATAACTTTACAGTGTTAGGATATGAATTCCTTAATTAATTATAAATAATTAAAGCAATAGTATATCATGCTGTCAGTTATTTTATTAATTTAGAAAGACGATAAGAAGAAAATGATATTCTGTTGTGAACGGCCCGAGTATTGTACTTGGGTGTGTTGATTCGTAGGTACAATAATTATTGCCGATGACTTGCTATGCCCGGTAACTGAACACTGTACTGTTGATGAAATATTCTTGTTTCTCGTGTTCGCACCGCTACAGAAACAATTATGAACATACGAGAGACGGGTCGATCAATAAATCTCTCTATAATAAGAAATTCTATAAATGTAATTAAGACGCATTCTTTTAAGGCGTCATAAAACCCGTAAATAGAATTCTTGCGCCATCTGAAGATGAGCCTCGGACCATAAATAATAAAATCTTGACAAAATGCTATTTAATGTCCCTTCATCCTTTGTTACTTATGAGAATATTACGTCATTCCCCAAAACTCATTTGGGAACGAATGACTTTAAAGCGACCATCCTTAATCTAAGGACACGTTTTTTCATCGCAAGTCTATCATCAATCTGTTCTCTTCTCTGAGTCTACTTATGTCCTTGTTATTTCTTTCGTCCTGCTCTTTAAGGAGCATAGAGAGGGCAACAAATAGAGAATGTATTATCTATTTTGTCTTAGCTTTGACAATAATTAATGACTGGATTTAAACGCTTCCTCACGCCCGTGACATTAACATAAATAGAATGATCTTCGTTTTGCCCATTCAGCCCCTTTGATTCCTATATTTTTAGCTCACCGGGCTCAGTTTTGTATATTAATTTGTTAACTGTAGATACGGCGGTGCTTTCATTACTTTGATGTTTTGTGTTAAATGGAGTCTGGGGATTTTCAGTTTAATACCTTTTAAGCCTCCTGGACAGTGTTACTGAAACGAACATGTTCAGCAGAATGCTTTAGCAAGATTTCTGTAATATCTTATTAAAAAGTCAATATATAACCTGCTAGCGTACAGTCACCAGCAATAGTATATTCCTACACGAACGCCGTAAAAGTATGTAACACGCTCTTATGGCCCTACAAATAATACTAATTTAATTCCAAATTTACTACCATGAAGTGCCAAGTTTAATCATAAATTCCTTCAATAAGAGAGTTGACTGTCTATGTAATTCATTTGAATTAAAAATACTGCAGCTGATTGTTGAAATGGCCACGAAAATATTATATTATAATTTATATTCAGAACGAACTATGTGCACATAAACGTAAGCACGATTACATCCAATTAAGTGAAAATAAGTGCGCGATTCCAAAGTTTAATTAACATAAACCTGAGTCATGGAATGAACAAAGATCATCAAGATAAATCTGCCGGTGTAGAAGATGATCATAAACCAGCTCAGGGCGACGCGTTTGACAAAGAAAACAATGGTACAGATAGTGAAGCCGAGACACAGGCTTGAGGCAAGTGTGAATTATTGTAATCAGCTGCTGCGCGCTCCTTCTTTTGTATCCTAATTAGTTCGAGGGGAATTAAGAGGGATGTGAATTTAAATGGCAACCTAATGTGTTCCTTAATATGTTTGTGTTAAGTGTTAAATCAGAGAATGTGACTCTTATACTGTTATTTCTACAGACATGTAATGAAATGGATTATTAGGACTATATAAACACTTACCAATTTTATTGTAAGCTTGTGTAAAAAACTGAATGTTCAGAGTTATAATTTAAATTCTCACCATATTTACATTTTCATGCGATGCACTCAATGATAAATTTGAAAAGATGACTATATTTATAATTGCGCGGATCACGAGTTAAAAATCCCACGCTTCGTAAATTGTTTTGCCAAGGTAAACATGACGCTGCAGATTTGCATCTAAACCTCTGTAATGAAGTTAACCAACTCTCTCATACGCCAGGACATAAAACACGATATCTTGACTTAACCGTTATTTTAGCATCTTCACCAGATGTTATTATATAGCCACGAGTAAAGCACTCAACGACCATAAAGTTCTACAAGTGTATGAAATTCTTAACAATATGAATCTTTTAGGAGGTTACAATGTGTCTACTTGAGTTATTTATAGACTTGGATAAAAGACACCACAGTTATTAAATGTGCAAATTTTTTTGTTTAAACTTACCTCTTGGTAAATTTTGCTATAAGAATGTTTATTGCATAATAATTTAAAACAAAAAAAGAACCGACTTCACTTAGGATCCGCTATTCCAAGAGGAAGTGGCCGAGTTGCTGTAAAAAATAGTGAAATCACTATAGGTGTGCCTATAATAGTTGAAGAGTTCCCTCGATTTCTCCAGGATCCCATCATCAGATCCCGACTTGGTGACAATGGGACCATCTAGGGGTTATACCTGTTTGATTAAAAAAAAATTGAAAATCGGTTCACGATTCACGGAGATATGGAGTAACATACATACAAAAAAAAAATGATAAAAAAAAAATTTAGTCGAATTGAGAACCTCCTCCTTTTTTGAAGTCGGTTAAAAAAATGTTTTCCGGAAAAGTTAACAGGTTTCGCCGATGGTGTCGAAATCTTAGAAACCGATTAGTTTCTTTATTATATTCAGTAACTAGTGGTATCACGAGCATGCATCGGGCGACCCGAATAGCAAGCCCTGTATGGTCACCAGCAGCGAACAATTAATTTCACAATGTGCTAAGAATTTCTATCACGTCTCTAGTTAACTTACAAAGGCTTTTGAGACGTTAAAAGTACGGTACAGTCATATTAAATAAGAGTTAGAATTCTAATCGTTAATTCACGTTTACAGATTTATGTTTAGCCAGCATTTTATAAGACTGATTATTTATTTCTTAAAGATCTAAATAATAAATCTGTAAGGTCAAGTTATTGCTTAACAAGCACGTATATAATAAAGTACTCTGGCAATCTCACATGTGTATCAGCGGAGAAATTATGTCGCGAGGATCTAGATAACATTTTTCATTGAAAAATAAATATGTTCCTTACCTAGATGAAATTATTTACAGATACTGTATTTTATTGTAATTAACTTTCTTCTGTTAATAAAAAAATAACTAAATAAGATTGAGTTATGTAAAATTAAAATAAGGTTAGATACCTTAATTTTTTTATTTAAAATTTAATACTATAGCGGCAAAAATGACTGAATTTGCAAGTGTCACTTTTGCAACCGCCTTCTTTGACAAAAAAACTGAGAGCATTAAAAATGTATCACAAAAAAAAAACAAAAAGTGAAAAAGATAATAGAAACAAGCAGCTACAAATATATTTTGTACGAAAACAAGTCTCAGTCTCTGATTATATCAAATTAGGACGAAATCATTTCATATTAAATCCAGCTCCGAGCCAAAAGAGCTCTCAAAAGCATACCAATATGTTTTTTCTAATAATCCCAAGATAAACACACCAATTATTAAATTCCCTGTATTATCTAATGTTTGTATGGAATTCCAAATCGAATAACCATAAGCTAATAAGAAATATGAATTTAAAGAATTGAGACGTATGCCAAACTTAACCGATATAACTTTTTATTTGTACATCATCGGATGAACGAGAGGCGGCTACTTTATTAATTAATAAAAATATATTTTATACTGACTTGAATTGAATTATTTATAATCGAATCTCGGTTTGGAATTCTGCTATTGTTTAAGCTTATCTGACTTGGCGGGACGATGATATATTTTTGGTATCATACATTATTTATATTTTGGAAACATATCATTGCAGTTTTCGTAAGGAATATCATAAATACGTTTGTATCTAGTCCTAATGAGAATTTTAAGAGCCACACCATAGGATCTTGTGATAATAGAATTTTGTATTTAATTAATACATTTATATGTCATTTTAAAGGATAATGAATATTTATAATGATATCTTCTCTCGATTTAGAAAATTCTTATATTTCAGGTTTCATTATTAATTCATATTACGTTTACATGTCCAAATTACTTAATACGATCGGAATTGATATCATTTATGTTCATGAGCAGATACATATAAATAAGAATACAAACCGAATTCATATTAAGTTAATAAAATATTGCTTATAACTTAATTCACATTCGATACCTAATCCAGTATATGTTTGAACAGTAAACAGTCGAAGATATTCCTACAGTATCCACAGCAAATAAAATCTCAATAAAATAAATGCTTGGCTTATAACCTTTGAAGGTAATATTTTATAATATTCTCCATTTCAAATATGCTAATGATATGTTACGGCTTGACAGCAAAATCCTATACAATGACGTATTATGTGTTCCGATATTAACCGAAAAACCAAAACTGCATGAGACCAATGATCATTTTGAAGCCAATTTACATAATAAGATGTAAGTCATTTAGGGAGTTTATAAGCAAATCTCAAAATTAAATTCCAATTTAAATGAGTATTTATATCGTGGGACAAACCGTTTTATACAAATTATGTGACCATAAATTATTGAGGACCGAATCGAATACATATATTGATTTAACGAATTGAGTGGAAAGAGACATATTATTATTTATTGTAAGTTTGACCTTGAGATGTTTAATAAAGTTTCGTCTTAAAAAATATTATTTTCGTACCGCGGTAATATGTATTTATAAATTTATAATACCCGTACCCGTATCTACTATCTGTTTTATTATTCAGAGTTGTAAAATATAACACAAACTAAATGCGCCCCAAAAAAGAGATAGCGGGATGACTTGGACGCATTCTGTAACGAATGATCTAAAATGTCAACCAACAGGGTCAAATGGGGAAAAAGAGGTGAGGCCAATACCCAGAAATGGGACACTAAATAGGCTAACGAAAAAAAAATGCGCCCCAAGATAGGTGCAAGCTGTTGCTTTGTATACGTTTTCTTATTTAGGTTATAAGTGCAGCAGTAAATCCTTTTTTACGTAAGTTATTATAACATATATAGACAATCCGTGCTATTTATTGGATTATGGTAAAACGTCTCGTCCCGTTGTAAACTATGGCCATCTTATTTCTGTTCAGCTGATGATTGAATGGCTGGATGCTGCCTACGCCTTGTATAGCAAAAAGCATTGTGGTTTGAATAGGGGCAGTGACACGGTTCATAGTTGAAAAGAAAAACAGAAACAAAAGACGAACGGCTCACATTTTTATCTCCTTTTGTAGTTGATCCAACAAATAAAAGGATGACGTTACCACAAAACAGCTATAATAATTTTCGGGTTTAAAAATTCAAAACAGTAAATACTAACATACTCATTATTACTCATTATGTGAGTATAATTGTATAAATGAATTTATCTTTATGGTTAAAAATAATACGATTTACTGGTAACAACAAAGTTACCTCTTATTATCTAAGGAAAAAGCCTTGATGTGCCAGACGGCTTCAGAACGGAACCCGTATTTGTTCCAAAATACACACGTACTTGGCGAACTTTTTTGCTGGCACGTGAAGGATGATAAATTACCAGAGTATTCTGCCTGAATGCAAATCTCTGGAAGTGGGTCAGTCCGCTGATATTTTTCACGTTGAATCACTACTGGAGACCTCGTCTACTGAATGATTGATCTCTTATTGTCTCGTGACACTTTTACGACTTGCGGGTGTAATAGAAAATTTTTACAACGCTCCGCAAACCAACCTGAATGTAAAAGGCCGTGCGGTTCTCTCTGGAGATAAGCGACTGACGCCTTTGACACTCTAGGCATAAGCATCATTGTTATTTACGAAGTGCTTGACCTTTATGACGTTGTGGTAATGTCATTTAGTGGAGTGCTCTTTGTGTGGGGCTCACTTGAGAATACATTCTTGGATTGCACAAAGTGCAGTTTTTAGAGTTCCGGTCATTGATGGATTAATCGATTAAAAGGTGCAAGAAAGTGACACAAAATCATGGATCACAATGCTTTAAAATATTTCTGGTCGAAATCAGGAAGCTAAGCTTTTGTTGACATTAATCGATCATCTAAATAATTTGTTGTAGCAAAAGTAACGAAGTCGTGGGAGCATATCGGCGTGTTTTTTTCATTTTCCACAGAATGCAAATTATGCAAACATACTTTTACCGTTAGCAAGTTAAATTCGCAAAATACTTTAAGAACGCCGAAGTGTAAACGCGAAGCATTAGCTGTAGGCTATTGAAAGAATACCCAAAACATTCCCTGCATTTCGATAAACTACAAGAATCAAGTTAGGGTAACATAAACTTTATATATGTTCAACAAGATTGCGGTTACTGTGACACAGGTATATCAGATGTGACCTAGCAGAACCTTCGCCTCATCATCATTTTTAAATCCCAGAATTTTAAACATTTAAATTGCATAACGAATCGCAAAAGGCTGCGTTTGAGCTAATAAACCACTGAATATTAATATTAAAAATAACCATCGCATCTTGCTTGTAGCGATCACGCCATTAGTCCACTAAATTGTCCGCTATTAAATGCAAAAAAGTCTGAATCCGCCGAGAAAGTAAAGGTTGCGCGTAATCTGTGCGGTGCCGGAGTACAAGTAGGTACACGCATCCCTGGAAAATGAATACGGGCGCAACATCATAATGTGTAGAAACAAGTTTAGCAAAGCCGCCTGTTGACGGGACAATTTTGCATTAAATGCAAGGAAATTCTTTTAAAAAAATTACCTATTGGTATTAAATAGGTAAGGTAAAATACCTAAGAACTCAAAGTAGGTACTTAAGCGAAAACAGCAAATTCTTAATCAAAATCTATTAACTTCTTAAAATTGGTGCTTGATTAAGACTTAAAAAAAGTTAAAACTCTTAAGTAATAATAAATAGAGCAACCAACACTATTTCAAAGATAACCATAGTCGACTGTGACGGTTGTGCTTAATTTTACTTTAGCAGTAGAACCAAAATTAATTGAATTATTCTTTTTTTAATAAAATTACGTAATGAAATGTCGGATGAGCTAAATGTTATAAATGTTAGTCCCACTTTAGCCCGCTTTTATCCATCATTTTAGCGTTTTTCTTAACGTAAATGCCAGGCCTTAGCCAATTTATAAATCCTTTTGCCGTAGCTTGAGGCGAGATTATTTGATGAAAGAAATTTCGTACCTCGAGTCGAGCTGCTGTTACATGTTATTTTAAACATTATCTTAATAAACAATACTTTCTTTCATAATAGGTACCTACTTATGTATAAATAGCAAAGAATAAGCATAAAGTTAAAAGTATAGTTCAAAGTAGGTAAGATGTCCTTAAAACGAAGAAAATTAACTAGGTACAATTTAGATATATTATAAGCATTTATGACCAAAAATACTTTAGTTACACTGAAAATAGCTAATAGCTATGTAGTAGTAGAATAATGTACAAGCCTAATGGATGTAAAATTTTAATTGTGTGTGTAGCAAGTAGGATGATAACGTTATTTATATATATGTAGACAGACCGAATCGCAATATAATATATCAGGGTTCCTGTTATGGCACGAAACGCAAAAATAACGCTAAATAGGCTAAAGTTTTTTACTATCTGTTTAGTATACTTACATAAAACTGAAAACAATTTAAAATCATTATTCGAGAATAATTTAAATTAAAATAATATATTCTAGACTATAACAGTCGCCAAAATCCAAAATATTCAACGCAGTTACCCTTTTTTGACACGGCTACCCATATCAAGAACAAAAAGCATTTCGATATTATGTAACCTAGACTAACATAGGACCTTTTTCTTCAAGGTGGCAGTTCAGTCATTAACCGACTTCTAATTTTCCTAACATCTCCTCGGAACATCAATCATAACTCAGTTTAACTCGATGTAACGACTCGTCCCCGACAACAGATCCACGGGCATGATGATGATGACTTATGTAATGCAATCATCTGTAACATTTGACGCGGCCGTTGCCCTGTGTGGATTGGAAAAAATATGGTGTTTGTGACAAATTATGGGACGTAATGGTAAAAGGATAAATGGTGCTAATGTCTATGTAGTTTTGGGTTTTTTATGCAGTTGTCATTGCGAGGATGACAAAATTCTTTCAAATAAAACAAATGAGTTATTTATTAAATTAAATTATTGTGCATAGTTTTTTATAAATTTACAATTATTTTCGCACTCACTTCCTTCACTTCACTTCACTTCTAATGTAAACGTGTCGATAATCTAATTTAACCTGCTTTGAAGCATATACTGTAGGTACTACTGAAGATAATATATGATTTCAGGTATCGGTTCGGGCGGTATAATATTGACGATTGAAATAACAGCGTAATATCGAAGCCGCCATGGCCTCCCGAATTCTCGAACCACATTGGAACATTTAAAATCTCAACTTGAATTATTGTTTAATCATTGCTAGCAGAGCATCTCGCCCAAACCAATATATACGTGTGAGAAAGATGCACTACAAAGTAAACATCAAACCAAATTAGAATTTTAAGTTAGTTCGAATGTGGCTCCTGATACTAATCGCGACGTATGCGCAGGTAGTAGGCACTGAATTTACATCGCTTACCAAGCTAAAGGCGAGTACAAACATGAAGGACCTTAAGATGAACAACAGCTATACGTAATCGGAGATCACGAATATATTGGTTGGGGTGAGGCGAACGTTAGGATGGGATTAGCAGTGGTCAGTCGCGACCCGATGCTATCTAACACGAGACATATCTCGGATCATCTCGTTTAATTCGGCGAGAGGACTTTTAAGATAAGATAGACCGGTTAGACATTAAAGAACAGAGGTCTGATTCCTAATAGAGGAATATTTTATTCTTAGTTTGGGGTTGCTCGTTGGTATAATCTTGATGTCTTTCTTTCACAAGAAATTTTGTTTAAATGAATCGCCGTCTAGAAGTATAGTAACAAATATTTTAGTTCTAATTAAATGTCCTACAACTTATCGCCCTCCTGTATAATCACATTTGAGGCACAAAAGCGGTGCCAAAGAAAACTGTTTTCAAATTAGACAGGGTTTCTGATCCAAAAATTCAACAAAAGATTGAGATACTTAGGAGAATAGTTGGTATGAAAAGATATTACAATGTAAATACAAAGTTTTCACTTTCAGAGAAACAAGTCGTACGGCAAAACTTAATGATTAAACAAAGTTACTCATGTGTTATATTTGCTTTAACGCTTCGCACCGTGTGAAATAGTTAGTGGAGAGGATCTTGCAAAAGCTTTAATTATTCCTAATGTTTCTTCAGTTTCTTTAAGGCTAACGACCTTCTTATATTGTTCCTTAAGTACCGTCTGTTATACTCGTATTCACTTTAATACTAATAAAGTTCTACATCAGGAGATAATATTAAGGATGTCTGGCAAAATCGGGTAGATTTAATAGACTAGCTGAGCTTTGCTAGCGTTAAGATCCAAAGCCATTTGAAGTAGTGGATTAAAAAAAATAGTAAATATATTCCTATAATGATATCTACGTTATAAGTTGTATCATAATCCTTTTTATATTTTAGCTTTGTATTGATATCGGGCAGGCAACTAGAAGCACAGGCTGACTGACAGACAAACAAAAATACAGAACGATGGACAGACCGACTAGATTTACTTGCGCTAATTGTATTATAGATTCTCGATCAAAATTTAAACTTAAATATTTTGCAGGGTTCGATATTATCCAGATAATTATGATCATTGATAGTTATCGCGATAAATATCCCCGGTATGGGTTTTTTTTTTCTTATATGTGGTTCAACTACTGGTGTCCAAATTCGAGCCTCATATTTATTGTACGTTCTGGCTTTACAAATTTTGGGTTATTATCAAATCGATAATTATCAGACATAAAAATCAAGATAATTATCGCGATAATTATCAAGATAACTATGATTTATAATTATCATTTTGAACCCTGAGTGTGAAATAATTTAAAAACAATCACTCAGTCAAAGAACAACATGATTCCTTGGTATACCCATTAAATAGCAGGTACACCGACCAGAAGCTCGGATCAACAACCGTAAACAATAATCATTACTTTCCTCTCATCAGCCTTGAAAGATGCTTTATTGTCTCGATTCGGCTCGTTGTCGACTTGTTACGACTACAAAGTAAAATAAAAAGTAATCATCAAACTTGTATTATAAAACCTCACGCAATCGACTGCGTCGGGAAAAAAGTTAAAGCAATTCCTGCGTTGATTTGGAGAGGGCGTTGTTGATGGAAATGGTTTATGGTTGGTGCGATTAGGATTTTATTAGATGAGAGCTCGCTTGTGGATTGTGAGATGACAAAGGGATAGTGACATTTGTGTGATGCGTTGTATGCTGTTAAACTTTAATTGCGTTGATGTTATGGAATAGTCAACAAATAAATACCAATGTGTCGTAGCGACACACTTATACAAGAGTATAATCAAGACGTTAATAATAATAAACTTAATCTAAAAAGTCTAGAAAAAAATGTTTCTCAATCAGTACGAACAGGGTCGCTGCGCTGTGAAAAAGCGCTGGTAGCCTGGCGGTAATACGTCCGACTTTCAATCCGGAGGTCTCGGGTTAAAACCCCGGCTCGTTACTACTGAGTTTTTCGGAATTTATGTACTGAATATCATTTGGTATTTACCAGTCGCTTTTGTGTGAAGAAAAACATTGTAAGGAAACCGGACCTAATCCTGATAAGGCCTAGCTTGCCCTTTGGGTTGGGAGGTCAGATGGCAGTCACTTTCGTAAAAACTAGTGCCTACGCCGATTCATGGGATTAAGTTAGCGGACTCCAAGCCGGGACAAAAACTAAGAGGAAGAAGACCACGAGGATACAAAACCTCGAGTCACTACACTACTTGCTTTTTCCTGGGTCTTAAAACCCGCGAGGCCGACGCCTTAGTCATTGCGCCTAGTTTGTGGACATACTATAAATAATTTAGATAGCCTAAGTCCCGTTACAATGCCTTATATATAGAAAGAAATTATTTTCCTCAATGATCCTAAAATAACGTGTTATTTTTTTTTTGATAAAATAAGTTAAAAAAAGCTAGCGATAGGTAGATCCCCTTATATAAAATTGCTCTGGCAAGCTGAAACTCATTTGAATCCTTTTCTTGGCAGGTAAATCCAGACAGATTTTGTAATAAGGTACCGAAAGGGCAAAAGACGTACGTGAATGCCATTACCGTACTCAAATAAGCATTCTAGAACGGGTATATCCCCGTAAATTCCTGCGGCAGTAAAAATATACCTAAGCGTTATTTCTTTATTGTTACGACGATCCAGATCCCACTTGTAGACAAACCGAAATACCAGATAAAGTCCATAGAAAGTATATTTCGCGGGAACGGCCATAACTTTTTAGGGCCACCATGAAAGTTACTTTTATGATTGTTAGGAATTAATATTTGAAAAACGGTTTCGGACCGTCATATTTTACCCGATAAACGTGATATTGCGAGAAGTTGCTTCCGATATTTTTTAATTACGCCATGAGCTGCCAAAGTGGTTCAATAAAAAGCGTTCATTGATCTAAAATATACCTGCGACAAAGGGTATTAAAATATTATAATAATTCGTAAATAATATGTTTACCTAAAAGTGTGCAAATAAAGCTTGTTCCTTTCTGAATTTGAACAAGGATGCCTACAAACACATTTAAAAGATTAAATTTTAAAGCGCATATCCAGAACTCGCAATAATCCTGAAAGCTTCTAAAAGTATAGGCACTCTAAAAGCCCTTATTTTCGAGTTAGGAAGAGTAGATAAGTAAAGCTACATTAGAATGTTAAACTGTACAACACCCGTTATTCGACATGTCGATAGAGCCCAAGCAATTGCGTATTCTCTTTCATACATATTTGAACAACACGTAGCATATGAGCACTCGTTCTGTCTGCCTACTTTTGTGATATACATAAATACAACCCCGATATAAATTGTACTACGTGCGCCCGCGGTGGAACGGGAAAAGCCGGTGAAAAAGTTTCCCTTTTGTTATTTTAAATACCGAGTGCCGACCGCCTAAAAAGGTCGTCTAATTTGTCGACCGGAATCCAACATTATTTCGCTTGGCCATTGTTTGTGTTACGATTAACGCAAGGGTTAAATCGAGCGTTAACGCGGCGAGTTTTTTAATCAACTTTTCTTCGCTGCTGCAGAAGGAGTGAACTTAAAAGGGTTAAGCGCCCAGCTTTAACCGTAAACTACTTGTGTTTTTCTTTTTTTAATCTCGGTTTTCTGGGGTGGTTGGAATTATTTATTTAGGATCTTGAGCGTTACGTAAAACGGAAAATGTGTAAACAAAAAACCATTTCAGCCTTAACCTTCGACGTTAAGCTTCCAATATCGGAATTCATTAAAGGAAAAAAACACGTTATAACTATTTACCACATTACTAAGACAACATTTTCTCGTCGTGTTTTTCTGAGACAAGTAACATACAAGGTGTAACAAAAATACTGGTGATCTTTTTAACGGCATAATTGGTATCGTATTCTAAGTATGAAAAACTAAGAAAAATGGTTTTTACGTGAAAACAATTTTCGGTTTTGTATGGAGAGTTGGCCAGCGTATCCCATACAAAAAAAATTCACGTCCCATAATGTTTACTCCTACTTTTTCTTAATCGCAATAGGATACCAATAATGCCCTTAAACGGATCACCAATATTTTTGTTACACCCTGTAGGTTCGTGAAGGTATATTATGTACCTAATGATTCACACACTAGAATCAATATTATATTAATAACCAGGGCTCGGACAAGTCATCGCAGAAACTGATATGGACATGGGACAAGACTAGTATAGAGTCGCGACTCGCGGAATATTATTTATACTGTTATATGTGCGTGTGTGTTTTACATTATTTACTCTTCATATGTAGGTACTGCTAACTTATTTGGCCTAAATAAAAAAAGTTTACAGATAAAAAAACTGTTTGCATTTAATGTTATACATGTGGGTAGTCTTTTGTACATTGTAATTTTAGATGTGGGTAAATATGTTTTCCTCAGTCGACCCGTGACCACGAACGCTGTAAAGTGTTCGAAACGTCGGGATGTAATTTAAAATTCAGTATACGCGATATAATCCGTTCAAAGATGTTTTATTTCATGAATAACTATCGCGGCAACCGTAGAAGATATTAGATAAAAAAACTCTTTACTCATAAAAGGTTGTCAAATTTTGATGTCATATATAACATTAATATTTGAATTGACTTAAAATTAGTTCATTATTTCGCGAATTTAGTTGGTTGCTTACCAAAAATATGGCTTTGTTTGATGAAGAAGGTTATCGATAATTTATGAGACAATACAGGGCGAAACTGCAAGTAATTACTCTTCGAAAGGAAAATGCTAATTATGGTAAATAACAAAAAAATCATACCTACCTCCATCATTAGTATCATTACATACATAGGTAGTTTTTTAAGATAAGTTAAATGAATATGCTTTTGTTATTATATACAGTGCTAACTTTCTGTTCCTGTATAAACAATTTTCGGGAAAGATGTTTGCGATTTATGTTGAAACATATCAACAACTCGATTTTTGACGATTGCTGGCAAGATGTCACAGAAGTGTTTCGGCAGTTTCGAGTAAAAGGTTCGAAATTATTTTATAACAACTGTTTACTTTTTTTTATATCTAACACAAAAGATTAAATAAAACATCGGTTTGTTCCAGACAATGCAGAAGTTAATGGTTGCGTATGTGCAATGCAATGCAACCATCAGCATTAAAAAAAATATTAATGGAAATACCTTCACACATGTATGTTGAATTTGGGTTGCAGTAATAAATGTCATTGAAAAATATAATTAAATAATATTGTACATGCGATTCTATTGATCTTGTTCTATTCCCGTCTTGCGATTGTTTTGCGATGACTTGTCCGAGCCCTGTTAATAACTATTAAAATCTGATTTTCCTTTGCAATCTGACTGAAAATATTTAATACCTGATATTTTCCTGTTCTAAATATATAAATATGTACTTATTATTTGGAGCCTACTTATCATGTCAACTGCTGAGCAAATACCCCACTCCTGTAGTCTGGTGATTATCATTAATAGAAATTTATTTTGACGAGCTTTTCCCCCTTTTATGAGCCATAAATTAAATACTGCAAAAAGTAAAATAATACAAATAAAATAACCTTAACCATAGGAAGCGCTCTCTAATATCCATAAACATGTATGAATATAACCAGCTCGCATTACAGTTTGTAAAGTTTATTGCAATAACGAGGAAGAAGCTAATTTCCACATCATCCAACTGCAATCGCGCGGGCATGCCTTAGGACAAATAGCATAAGTGCAACTATTAATTGCAATTGCAACTGGTCCTACTGTTACCCGTACTTAACTACCGCTATTCAACTACACCGTCAATCGACTATGTCCAGCTATACTTAAACGGATATACGACTTTCTTGGATAAAATAACTGCTAGCAATGTGACGTCAGAAACATCTCTCTCTTCTAAATAAGGTCGAAGAATCAGACTCGAAATGGAGATAGCCGGCATAGCTATGCAGTGATACTTAGTTGTCTTTACCGTAGATACATTGGAATGTATGTGATTTATAACCAGATCAATAACTGATCGATGGGTGAGAAGTTTTTTATAGTTCTGGATAAGGTGTAACTGTAAGTTAACTTGTTTCAATAAGTCATAGTAATTATTTACAGTTAGAATACTCGTAATTATTTATATGAAGTACATATGTGATCCCAAACTTAGCTTTATTAATGAACTGATTACCGATGTAGCGATTTCATTGTGAAATATTTTTTGACTGCTAAAAGTTTAATCACACGTACTATTGCTAGTATTTTTTAATTAAGTTCTCAAGCTTCCTACTTAAAAGAGCGGAAGCATAAAACATCCATAAACTCCTGATAAAAACAGTAACTTTTTAATATCGCACCTTCACGTAATGACTTGATCAAAATGCCAGTGTTGACAATGAAGCCAAACTTCATGGAAATTCGCCGATAACCTTCCTTAATAAGGTGTGAAGCACTCAACAGCTTCACTAAGCGCTATCTTACGGCTATCGACTGAGCTTATCAACCATCGGTCCTCTTAATTGTTGCTCAGTGCATGTCTGGCCTTAATTAGTGAAAATACCCACGCGTTATCGGACCGTCCATCTTTGATTTTGAATGCAATTATTGTTCTCTTGATAAAGAGGCCGTGTTAAGCGCTAAGACTATAGTAAATAAAGGGTGATAGTGTTATGCAATATGTGGTCAAAATTACTTTATAAAATGTAATTAGGTATTAAATAAATATTATTTACCTATCTTTCTTTAAAGTTATTGTAGTGACTTAAAAACTGTTTTTTAATTTCAAAGTATAGCTAATCCATCTCTAACGTTACGTATGTCGTTGGAAGGCAAAATTTTAAGGCCGTAAATAGCATATTTTTTAATATCTTCTACGGTTGCCGCGATAGTTATTCATGAAATAAAACAACTTTGAACGGATTATATCGCGTATACTGAATTTTAAATTACATCCCGACGTTTCGAACACTTTACAGCGTTCGTGGTCACGGGTCGACTGAGGAAAACATATATGAGGGAAGCATATTTTTTGTCCTCATCTTCGGCTGACATAGCATAACAATGCGAACCTATATAATCTTTACTTTTTTTTTTTTTTTTTATAATAGTTGGGTGGCAAGCCACCCTGTGAAATGTTATGTAACCGAAAACGCGGCGCTATCGGTATACGCGTTGTTTTCGAAGGTGTTGTGTGTTGTACATGTTTATGTTGTGTTGGTGTGAATTTGTAGAGTGTTGTGTGTGTGTGTGTTAAGTGTGTAAGGAAAGAGGGGATCTCGGAGAGAGTAAGAACGGAGGAAATAATCTATTATGTTCAAAGAAGGCAACAAGTGAGAAAATTTACTGTTAAAATGTTATGTGCCGTTAAAAGATTTCAGATTATGGACAATGTTTTCAAACTTTAATTTTAAACTTTCATGGGACATAGTAACACTATAAAATAAAACGGTTACACTCACGGCCCGGTACACCGGGGCTACGGGCCAGTTCAAGTAGCACTCGTAGTGCTTGAAGATGGAGACCTAGGCTCTCCTAAACATGTCGCGCGAAGTGACTAAAGTGCCGTGAGGGTAACCGTTTTAGTTTATAATCTTTACTTTATTGTTATAAATGTATAGATAATGATATCTACTCATTCCAAACACCTTTCTCGTTGTATATAGATTACGAAACTGTAGGAATAACATCAATTCTCTTGGTTATATAACGCACAATCAAGAATGAAAGACGTGACATTATACCTAGTCTAGTAGCATTGGAAATACATAAGCATTGTTATTCAAGAGCTTTGTATTCTTTACACAAAAGAATTTCAGATATATTTTATTATATTTTTAGGAAAATATGTACCTACTTGTGTCTGTGTCTATCAGACAGTTATATGAATTGAGCTTCTGATTAAAGCTTTGTAGGGCTTCAGATTTTTATATCTATTATGAATACATTTGTAAAGCAAACGCAAATTGTAACAATCAAACATCGTTTTCACCTTTTTTTCAACAAAGTAACTACATTTGAAATAAACTCATTGTTTTCTTTTTTAATAATAACATCTCTATCTCCAGCCCTAGGGGACAAACACGCGTACGCTGTATGTGTAATATTCATAACTAAGGATTAGTGCACGTTCTAATAATACCCCGTGGCTTTCCAACTGCGTGGCGCCTGAACAATAATGAAAATTTAATCCATTCATCTGCATACCGCATGAAACCATTCAAATTATCTAATTCAGTTGATCTTCAGCGGCGCGCTGAGATGTGAAGGCGCTTTTATTTTGCAACTGCTGCGTAGGGAACAGCGAAAGGCTTAAATTTTAATTAATTTTTCACTCGACGGACTTCTTTAATAAAACGGGAGGCCTAATTGCCAAAATATTTCACAATCCTTTTACGTGAAGGGAGTGCCTTAAGACGTGTTTAATTAGAAACGTGGAATTCATTTAAATAATGTTAGTTTGTAGACAGTTGTAATGGTTTGTGTAGGTTTGGAGCAGAAGTCACTGAACGTTTTATTTTATCAGACTGAAAAATATTTTTCAGAGCCAAGATCATGGTAGTTAATTAGAAAAACTGCAACATTTTGCGACAGATGTTTTTTTAATGATATCTCATTTGTTCCAGTCTAGCTTATTTTAAGATATCATTATGTCTGAAGGGGTTGCTAGTTCTTTATTTGACCGTTTGGGATATTTAATAAAATGCTTGTCAAGTCATTAAGATGTTAGTCTGCTTATATACCATATGATCACGTAAATAATGTAAGATGAACAATACTTTTACAAAAATGTTTCGTAATTTTTACTAAGTATCACTGTTAAACTGGAATAGCATCGTAAAAGGTATTTTAATATAAATGCGAATAGGTACGCTACAACATTTGCGACATAAAATATAAATGACAAATGAAGGTCTATTAAGAACCACTCAAGCTCACATCACTCCTCACAATGCCGTTTACAGGAATGTATACCAAATGTTATCTTTAAACGTATTTAGCTACTTTCTTTAATAGCGAATACAAAACTCTTCCAATTCATTTACTTATCTGTTTAGTGTGTTGGTAAGGGTACATATTGAAGCGCAATGGAGCCTAATGTCACAAAATGCCGTGGACTCAGCCAGCCACCAAACTCGGTCCGCAATGAATATAAAAAAAAAGGTTGGGTTCTGCACTGTTCCGTATACGTAAAATAATGAAGTTGTCTAGTTGTAACGTAACGGGGAAGGCAATTTTAACAATGACATTTCCATAAATTAACATTATCTACGCTAAATTTGTATGGCGGGAAGTAGTTTTTATTTATTAAAATGACTCACTGTGTCGTCTCAAAATTGTCCCCAAAGGAAATTATCAGGTTTCCGCAATACTCTAAAATTAAAATGTTCTTTAATGAAGCGACTGGTAAGAATTTTCCGCAAGAAAGGCCCTCTGACTGTATTTAGTTTCAGTACATTATTGCATTATTTAATCTGGAATAGCGCCCTCTACAAAAAGTTTTCGCCGGCCTTCCCCATAGTAGTGGTCTGCAAACTAAAGTGGTAAGCATTATGGCCGGTACCCTCCCAAAGAAAAGTTTTAATTAAACTAGGTGACAATCAATTAAATCTTACATGAAAATATTACGATTGAAGTATAATTTTGAACAGGTTTTCATTACTTGAATAAAATAATTTTCCCTCACAAGTTAATAAAAAAAGCCTGTAAGTAAACTGCTCGTAAGCGCTTGCAAACCACCTCCATATCATTCAAAGTGATTATGCATTTTTATAAACTACCGAGTCGTATCGCTTTCCCAAGCTGATATGTGCTGGATATTTATTTGTCAAATAGTTACCTAGCAACCACATACATAAGGTATTAATTACATTAATGTTAGATCGGAGCTCGAGCGGTATTTGCAAGCGTCCGGCCTGCAAAACAAAAAGTTTGAACTCCAAGTCTTAACGGCGGTACCCTAAAAAATGTAAATATGCCTCTCACGTTGCTCGGCCAAGCGAGAGTTTTCTGGAGGTAGATATATTCAGTTACCTTTTACAATCTCGTTAGTATGAGCGCCTTTTCCTTTTACCAAATATATGGTTTTCAGAGACAGATCGATATACAAAAGGTACGTGGTTTACTTTTGCTTATCCTTTTGTGGGACAGACAACGCGTAAGTTGATAATGGAGGTAATTTCATCATTTTCTTTCACGGGTACTTTGCATTCGCTGTACGCTAGTAGAAGTTGAAGGTAACTAGGTGTATTAGGATAGCGAGCCTTGCTCGAACAGGCAGCACTAATTAGTTTAAGATGTGTAAAAGGAGTTAGAAATGATAAAAAACTATATTTTTTATTGTGAAACTCAAATACTTAACATTTAATATTAATATTGAGTAACAATCATGTCGTCAGGTGACAAGCAAAAGCCATTATGAACCATACTGGCAACATAACAAGGCTGATTTTAGTTTCATATTTTTTGTAATTAGTGATTAGTGAGTTTTGCTTGTACGATGTAAGAATTAAAACAAATTACTATAAAAGCCAAAAACCTTGCGCTCTTTGTTATTTTTATACATGTTATGTTTGTGTTGCTTTCAACCTTCAAGTTAGGTATCTGCTAGTATATTGATGGTTCATATAATAGGATGTCAAATATTATATATTCGACTGCAACAAAATTCCTAATTACAGTAATTAGTGTAATTACATACAACACTGCGCTTAAATTATATACTTAGCAAGATTCCGCATAATGTCTCTCGCTGCACTGTTTTCATAATTGTACTGCCGTTTTTTTGTTACATATCCCTAAATTTCTATGTCACATTTGGTGCTTGCATGGTTATTGAGTTACATGTTACACTCTCGTTATAGTTTTCTTGTGTTACCTTTCGACTTTTTCACAGGCCATAACTTCAATAAAAGAAGATTACGATATTGAACATGCAATCGTATATTTTACTTATACGGATGAATTAGAATTACTAAGGCAAATTATTTGTACACTATAAAAGTTACAATCACATTTTCATCCAACAAATTCAATCCGGAACTTCTCGATCTTTCTCCGCACACAAAATATTATACGCGAATGCAAAATCACGTTTCTTTGCCAATTCCGGGATCGCATCCGATAGTTCACTAGTGTTGACAAAAAGGAAAAACTTTATATTCAGTTACAAGCCTCTCTATATTTTAGACGGAGTCAGTTTTATTTGCCAAATGGCGTTGTTTAATGCCGGTCGAGTTGGCATTGTTATTGGCACTGCTTATACTAGAACCTATTTCAGGAAGATGTTTATCGTTAAAATGCTTAAATATAGTGATTGCTACACTTGAGTCTAAGATAGATAATTTATATAGTATTACTAGCAGTTGCCCGCGGCTTCGCCCGCGTACATTATGATTAATGCAGATTTCTACTCTTGAATAAAAGTTTTTCCCGCAACTTCCTTTGCGTAGAATTAGTAATTGACCCCCCTTTTTACTCTCTTAGGGAATGACTTCTGGGATAACTATTATGTATCCATCCCCAGAACTCAAACTATCTCTATACCAAATCATCTAAATAGGTTCAGCGGTTATCAATTCCCCATATAAACTTTCAACCCCCTTTTCACCTCTTAAAGGGTTGATTTTCGGGATAAAACTATCCTATGTCGTTTTCCGAGACTCAAACTATCTCTATACCAAGTTTCATCTAAATCGGTTCAACTGAAAATAATTCTCTATAAAACTTCCAACCCCTTTGCTATGCACCCCCGTAAGCTTTGTTTTTCGAGATAAATACAATTTTGCCCCTTCCCAGGACCCAAACTATCTCCATACCAAGTTTCATCTAAATCGGTTCAACATTTAAAAATGCCCCATATAAACTTTTAACCCCCATTTCACCACTTTAAGTAACGATTTTAGGAAATTAAAAAAAAACACGCAAATACGGATCTTACTTGCGCCTCAAAGGTTTCGTACGAACAACTTTTTTATTATATTTTTGAAAAAAGACGCTTTCAGAATGATTTCATGAGAATTAATAGGGCGGCTGAGTGTGAATCGGACACGTACCCCGTTTTTTTTTGTCTTAAGTCGGACTGGTGCTTGACTGCACTCTTATTAGTTTTCCTGTAATTTATACGTAAATAACTATTATATCTGTAATTTTTGCAAATTTTTTTGTCGAACAGTTTCCGATATTGATTAATTTACACCTTTTTTTTTAATAACTTCAAAGTTATGTGTTAAAATTATACTAATTAGAGATCCTCACATTAAGCCCTTTTATTTGATACGCCACACAATAAAGTTATTTGTTTTTTGATTTCTCATTTACCTACCCACAAATCCCCCCCCCCCCCCCCCCCGCCCCGTAATGTTTAAAATTCATAAATTGGCGTTACATGCCTGCCTTTGGGTCACTGACTTACAAACAAAGTCGCACCATAAGGGTTCCTTTTCTCCTATTTTGGTACGAAACCCTAAAAACATCCTTTTCGCTTCCCGGGACTCTCTATACTAAGTTTTATCAAAATCGGTTCAGCTGTTAAAAATTCCCCATTCAAACCTCCAACGCCATTTCATCCCCTTAACCTTAGGGTTAATTTTCGAAATGAAAACTATTTATATGTCCGTTCTCGGGACTTAAATTATCTCTATACAAAGTTTCATCTAAATCGTTCACGTTTAAAAATTCCCCATGCAAACTTGCAACCCCCGTTTCACCCTAAACCTTTAGGGCTGATTTTCGAGGTAAAAACAATTTTATGTTCCTTTTCGGGACTCAAACTATCTGTATGCTAATTAGCATTAAGTTTCATCGGTCTAGGTGTTAAAAATTTCCTGATCAAAATTCCAATCCCTTTTTCCTTCAAGGGATGATTTTCGGAACGAAAACAACCCTTAGTCATTTGCAGGGATTCACACTTACTATATACCAAGTTTCGTCTAAATCGGTTCAACGGTTTAAAATTCCCTATAAAAACCTGCAACCCCCGTTTCACCCTTAACTTTTTTACCTTTAAGGGTAGTTTTCGCGAAAAAAACTATTTTTTTTCCTCCCCGGGCCTCAAACTATCTGTATACCAAGTTTCATCTAAATCGGTTCAGCTGTGAAAAAATCCTATATAAACTACCAACCCTCTTTTCACCCCTTTACGGGTTAATTTTTTCAATGAAAATAACCCTTAGTCGTTTACCGGGATTCAAACTATCTATTATATCAAGTTTCATTTAAATCGGTTCAACGGTTAAAAATTCTCTATACAACCTTCCAATCCCCTTTTCACCCCCTTAAGGGCTGATTTTCGGTATAGAAACTACCCTAGCTATGTCCTTTCCCGGAGGTAAAATTATTTATTTAAGAAAAATTTCGAAATTGATGCCATTTTCGTACTTAATTAACGTCCCAAAATACCATAAAACGACTCCCATATTCATATTTAGTAATTTCAACCCTATCGCACTCGCACCCCAACAGGGGGATGATATTTCACGCCCGCCACGTTGTATCATAAAATCATTAGTGTTTTCGTAATCAGCGACCCGATAAACCATAGAAAAGATACCCATGTTGATTTTCAGACTTTGTCACCCCCATTTCCCTCTTTATGGGGTTGAATTTTCAAAAAACCTGAAACACGTGTTTACATATTTATTGTTAGGAATACTCCTGTGAAGTTTCAAATAAAACAGTCTAACTAATCTTGTTTCCCTATACAAACTTTGGACCCCCATTTCACCCCCTGGGGGATGATATTTTACACCTGCCACGTTGTATAATAAAATGGTTGTTGTTTTCGTAATCAGCGACCCGATAAACCAAAGAAACGATACCCATATTGAGTTTCAGACTTTTTCACCCCCATTTCCCCCTTTAAGGAGTTGAATTTTCAAAAAAGCTGAAACACGTGTTTACTCATTTATTGTTAGGAATACTCCGGTGAAGTTTCAAATAAAATAGTCTAACAAATCTTGTTTCCCCATACAAACTTTGGACCCCCATTTCACCCCCTTACGGGGTGAATTTTGAAAAATCCTTTCTTAGTGCACCCCTAGACCTTATAAGGGACCTACATGCCAAATTTGGAAACTCTAGACCCAGCGGTTTAGGCTGTGCGTTGATATGTCAGTCAGTCAGTCAGTTTCTTCTTTTATATATTTAGATGGCTTTACTTAGCTTATTTTGGATAACTATTCTCGGAGGAAAACGAATGATTTTGTATAAATAAAACTAATTATTTCGTATAATTAATTATATCGTTTCTAGACTTGCTTGTACTCTATTCAATCTATTATCGTAACGATGCTTGTTATATTAACCATTGCCAATCTTGTTAAGCAGCTGTGTGTACTAAAATTACAATTTAGAACGCAGCTTAACACTAAATTGTCTGTCATAAATCCTACTCGTTTAGCTTTATGTAATGTATGGACAGTTGAGATTACGAGTATTGTATACATATTTAATAGTACATACTCAATGTCATGCGATTCATGTGTCTGCATAGCTAATATTGTAAGTCGTTTTAAACATTATTAACGTATTTTAAAAGTTTTGTATTTAAGATATTTTGTCGACGGGAGATATTCACTGTTTTTAGGGTTCCGTAGCCAAAATGGCAAAAACGGAACCCTTATAGTTTCGCCATGTCCGTCTGTCCGTCCGTCCGTCCGTCCGTCCGCGGTCTAGCTCAGTGACCATTAGCACTAGAAAGCTGAAATTTGGTTTGAATAATATGTGCATTAAGCAAGCCGACAAAACGGTAGAATAAAAACGTTCCAACCAAACTTGGTTGGAACGTTTGGGGTATCGTTGTGTGGGGTATCGTTGGATAGGTCTTTTAAAAAGAATTAGGGTCCTTTAAAACTGTTTTTGGATAAAACTAATACTTTCGGAAATAATAGCTCCGAAAGTTTAAAACAGGCCCCCCCCCCCCATCTAACTTTTGAATCGTGGGTCCTAAAATTTTGAAAAAATTCATGAAACTGAGGCCTAATGAGTACCTTCAATGAAAACTATATTGAAATAAATCGGTTCTGCATTGACTGTATGGTAGTAATTTTTTAAGATGTCCAAATCTAATTCGAGATTTCCTCCTACAATTCAGACACCTTTATAAAATCTTACTATAAGTGATATAAGTTGCTGTAAAACATAAAAAGCTCGCATAAATATAGCCGATGGAAGACTGAATGGTTTCCTACGCGAAAGAGTTGCGCTGAACACGTGAGTAATATTCACCACTTACTCGGTAGCGACGCCTCAGAATGGCTTTTTCTTGTTATCTAAATTATCTATTATCTTCTTTAGCTGTATACAGAGGAAATGTCGAATGCTATCATGTGTTGTGTATATTTCTGATAGCTGGAAATGTTTGGTCGACAAAATATTTACTTATTTTGTGCGATTTGTGGCAAATAAATACGTATTCATTTGCTAGGTATTTGATATTCTTGGTTTGGTAGTTTTCAAATCTATAAGAAATTTGTTATATATTTAGCCAGAAAGCTTTTTAGTATGCCTACTGCCAAGAAATAATTGTTGTATCGACTAAATACCTTGTGTATTTGTCCAAATATTCCAAATAAATTTAAAAAATAAGAGTTTTGACATGAATAAGTATTTGTGTAAACACGAAATGTGTTGGCATTATTACGAGAGTATGAACTTATATTATAAATAGGTACGGTCGACGTCAAAAATATGTTTACACTTTCGCAACTTATTCCTTTTTAATAAGTTCCAAAAGTGTTAACATATTTTTGATGTCGACCGTACATTAAAATATTTTCTTTGCAAATCATTAATTCGTTATTGAGGAATTAACATTCTTCTTTTAGCATTTCCTTTAATTAGAGATTACGTAACTTTCTCTAATATGCAGTAAAAAAATCTTAAATCTCGAAATTTTAAAAGCAAAGAATTCGAACACGCTATATAATAAATTTGAATATCAATATTCGGTAGCCGATGTAGGTGTTAAACGGATGGGAGCCAATCTTATCTATGGAACGTCAAGTAGCCCAACTGAGGATGTGTCCACACCAGCGTCGGTAGATCTCTCACACCCGCTTACAGCTGCTTCGGCGCGTTTGACTGTTGTTAGAAGCCCAAGGGATCAACCAATATTGGTAGCATGACTCACGTGAGCTTGGATGTGGGAGGTAGGTGCATTAGGACCGAATCAAGATCGTTGCTGCAACGGAAGCCAGGTGATGCATTGCTCCTATCAATCGCTAGATGCCCGATAAGATCTGGCTTTATAGCTCAAACTGCTTTCAAATGTACTTTCAGTTGTTTGAGCTTAAGTGATTCGTCTTTACACTTTCGCAGTTTATTTTTCAAGATAAGGAACTGTACTGTTCGGGTTTATTTTAGTTTTTAACAATAGAATTCTAATGTCGCTTAAGGTGAAAGAGCATGCAATTTATTTGAATTGATTTGAGTCGCTTTTGCTTGGTCAAGGATTGTGATATCATCAGCAAGTACTAAAAAATAATAATAAATATCAAACAATTTTTGTAACGCAATCCGAGTTTTATCTCACAGTCGTGTTAACATTTAGCTTGATAAACTCATAATAAATAATAATCGCTCGTTTAGATAGTAAATGGAAACATGGATCTCTGCACGAATTCCAATTAACCAAATGGGTGTCAATATACGTTTGAGCTAATTGTTATTCCACACCGATCTTGTAGTTATTGATGGGCCAATCATAGGAATGATTAAGTTTATTTACCTGTCCGCCAACGCAATAGTTCATTAACTATGGGATATGTTCGTATCGTTTAACGTTCAAGTACGTGCAAGCTGCATGACTTGATGTGGGTGTCCATCTTTCATTAGGAACAAGTCAGTTCATCACGATTGAAAGAACACTATGATGTTTCTAATTGAATAGTTCTTAGTTCAGATTCGTTAGTGTTTGATAAATTATATGGGTTTGATATTTTTAATTCTAGTGATACTTAAACGTATATATTCTATTTCCTTTTGAAAGTTTTCTTCTGCTAGGGAATTTTGCCAAAGCTGGAAGTTTTTTGGTCCTTAACCCTTTGACCGCCAAAGACGTCAAGTCACGAGCAAGGAAAGTCATGCCCTCAGCGCCAGCACGTGATATTATGTCCATAATATAACCGGTTTGCTTTGCGCGCTCTGGTGGTGAGAGCACAATTTTTCATCCGATGGTCAAAAGGTGACCGCCAAGCATCGTCTTCAATATTATTGTTATTGGTATTGAGTGTCAAGTGCTATAGCTATAAACTTATATAGATGTCATATACAAAGGAAAAAGTGACCTAGGCCTCCGGTGCCCAAGGCTGGCTTCGAACCAGCGTCTTCTGCATTCGCGGCAGACGCTTTAACCGACTTGGCCACCTCAGCCAGTAAGTGCAGTTTCAGTTTTAAGTGCTAATGGCATTTAACTAGGTATAGCTATATTGAAATCTAAAGGGCCATTTTTTTTATTAAAATCTAGAATTATTCAATACATGTAAATATGTGTACTTTTATCAACAACACAATGTTAGTGACAGAAAAAGGGCGTGGATAACGTTTATGAATAACGGCATAAATTTGTTTTTTCTAAAATAAAAAAAGCAAGGATCTGTCTGGCAGGTTGCCAACAGTAGCTAATTTTATATTGTATTCATTAATATTTTTACAAATAACTCGTATATTTCATAACGCACCAAAAATATACTACAATAAAAAGTATTTATGATACTCAATCGTCTGTTTTAATTATTTCCATGATTGGAATTGGAAGCCACTCATGTCAGCACCCAAACGATGCTACAATTGCTAATTTGCTACACTTAACAAGATTAGCTGCCAAATTAACGTTAGCATTAAAATTATTATCGTAGAATTGTTTATGGTTCGAAAAAGCTACGTAAAGCTAAATAGGGTTTAGAAAAGTTGTTTATCTAAAATATTATTATGAGAAACTAATCGTAAAGATAAATAAAATTATTTCATAAAATTTGCACATTGTAAACGTTTCAGACGTTAAATTATTGTTTAAGTATCGAATAGTCTAAGATTTAAGGTTACAATACGTAATTTGGATATTTAATACAAAGGTAAGAACAAAACGCTCAAAACTCAATCAGAAAGTACTTTATAATTGACTTAGCCCCATGTTTGACCTCTGAATAGGCGCTGGTATCTCTAAGCGAAGCCGCTAAATCTTCGGTTTTAAACTTGGTCTCGGGAGGACATAAATTCCAAATCCTAAAACGAACCGAGGTGCGTTAGGATGTACAAAGAGGGTTTAACTCTGTATTGTGATCGCAAGCACGCGAGATAAGAAAATATTGTCCCCTTACAAAGACCGTACGCAACGTCTTCTTTTCTTATAAGCTATATCCGCACTCATTATCTTTTAACACGCCGCAAAACTTATGTTCCTCCTACGTTATTCGCTATCTCGCCTCTTAAACAGCACTTTCCCGGCTTTTGCTGCGTCCCGGGCTCAGATCAGATAGGAGCGCTCGCACGAACCAACAGTCTATACACTTATTTATTTACCGCGCTAAGACGATTATTTACGATGTAAAGCGCGTTGTAATAGGTTGCTGTATCTTGTTTTCCGTACGAACCTCAGCTTCCAGAACATGCATCATGTAAGCGCCAAAGTCAATTCAAAGATTTAAAACGCCTCCAACCGACTAGATTCTTCTTTCTTTAAAAGTATTCGCGACGCGATCCAGATTAGCATAGAAAAGTAATTCAAACAAATTGCCTAAACGATATTAGTGAGAGGTAAAATACGATTCGTTTAGAAAAGCTAGTCCCGACAAAGGTTTATTTAAACTTATTTGATCAGTTTTTTTTTACAATGCAAACTAGAGCTTTTGTTTGTACGTTATACCTTGATAGTAGGTGGAGAAAGGTTAATAATATGGTTCATACAAACCGTAAAAAAGACTTGAAAAACAAAAAAGTTGTAAGTATATTTTCCTGGCCAAAAATTCTTTGTTGTTTGTTTAATTTCTTTATTGCACGATGGAGGCGAGAAATTCGCAATAATTCTTCAAAATTACTTTATATACTTTTGGGCGATAACGCTCGGAGGGCCATCATTAAAGGCCTTGTTTAACTGCTGGCCGATAACATTTTTTGCAAAATACATAAAAACGTACATAAAGATAAGTCCCTGTGCGCGTTGCTGAATTTGTGCCGCAATATTTGCTCCCGAACCGTTTTCGGATAATGTTCTCCCATCAGAGGTTTACAGAAATGAGCTCTTTTAAGGTTTGCTTTTCAATCGCTTTTTACTGCCTGTTATTAGGTTCTATCTATAAATTGGTTAGTTCATTCCCTTAAATTGGGTTAAATACAATACATTTACGAGCTAAGTGACAGTTTGCAGACATGCTGTAGTTAAGAAGTGATTAAAAAAAAATCTTTTATTTATACTGGATTGGAAGAGCGTCAAGTGCACTAGTTTTTTTATTATTTTCATTACTATTTTTAAACTAAATAAGGCCTATAATATGCAAACACTGCGAGTTCCATACTAAAATCTCACAGAACACAGAACAGATGAAATAAGAAGAGGATTGCGCAATGTGTCACCCCCAATCCGCAATGACCATCTGACGGCTGTCAAAAGAGCTTACATCTAAGATAAACAAATAATCATTTACGACTAAATATTTATTAAAAGGAATATCTTACGAAAAACAAAAGAGGAAATTTCAAATTGGGTCGTGAAGATAACTTCCTCATTGTTGCTTAAAGTGCATGATGTCACACGTAGTTTTATTTTTAAACACTTCACGACACAGACCAGGGTGACGGCAAGTCTTAGTTTCAAAGGCTAATAATAATCCCGTTAAGGCTTAAAGACGGTGTCTGCCATCGCACGGCGGGCCTCATAAAACTCCCTTGTTATGCCATTTAATGGGCCAAAGCAGGAATAAAAACTATTTATAACACGATATCGAAACTGAAAGTACACAGAAAAGCAATAAATATTAATATAGGAGGCCCAAACTTTCGTTTATGACAGCCGATCCCTTGTCGCTACTGAGAAAGTAAAAGTACGGAAATAGGTTGAGAACTAATTTGCCCAAGGGCAAATGCGACGACGAGTTTGTTTTACAATTGGGTATTTTAACATCCTTTGTTTAAGTTTGTCGTGTTTAACTAAAATGAAAGGGTTTTATTGAGGCTACAGGATCAGCGCATCTACCTCAAAGGCAAGACCTATTGTCTAAAATCTAAAACAAACGCCACTTTATAAACGCCGACTTCATGTTACGGCATGTGAATGCTAAAAGCTTTGACTTTGTGTCCCGGACACCGATGACCGATGTCGTTAACGAAGACAATTTCTTATTGACAGTGATATTGGCGCCGCACCAACGATGGTGAGGACGGGGTGAAAAAAGCACTGGGCGGGGTAGGCGTGTCGTCGGTCTGTCGGATCGACACGTCGGTTTCGGCTAGTATAAAAACGTATTTCTAATGTATGGGGTATAACGAGCATCTATTATTCGATTGCATTCGAGTTTAGATGAGAGCATGAGGTCACCAACTTAGTCCCGTTCTGACAGAGTAAAAGACGAGTCAAAATTGTTTGGTAGTGTAAATTTTGATATAAATTGTATTATTTTGTTGTATGAATTGTTACTTCCTTATGGCTGCTCTACATGATGGGCCATCATATAGACTCAGCTATGCGTTAGAGGGGGCTCACGATATTGCAATCTCGTTCCATCGTATAGCTGTGTCCCTATGATGGCCCATCACGTCCATCAGCCAGTCCTTAGGTTAACTTTAGTAAAGTAATTTGTTCATTTCATTTTCACAGAAAGTATAATTAGTAAGAAAACTAACGTATGTACTTATATCTACATATAATTTGAAAAGGTGAATTCGTTTCTTCAATTCAATCGTCCTGCCATTCAATTCAAACTAAGTCATGACCCAAATCGAAAATCGTAACAAAACTCACAAAGAACTCGCTACTATGAATAGAATCGTCAGTCGTAAAGACAAAGTTGGTTTCACTGAATTCTCCGTTTCGTTTTACGCATCCCTTGTATGCAAATTCGGTTCAATTTCGGCTTTCGTTTACTATCAACATCGTCATAAATAACTTGAAGAAATTGAACGGAGGGTCCTTCCAAAAACCGGCGGTAAGGCCATTGTGAAGAACGAAAGTAAGAGATTTTTTTACGCATATTGTTTACGATGTTGTAAATTAAGAAATTCTTTTGTGAATTTTATAGTGATGACGATATGGCTTTATTGTGTTGTAGTTGGATGACGTTCACTTTCATATTTTGGAATTAGTTTGGAGATTCCCGGGTGATATTTCAAAAGTCTTCTGTGTAGTTTTAAACTTTTTTGTTTCATCGTTTGCAGGTACAGTCAGCATCAAATATATTGTAACAGCCAAAGTGATCAAATAGTTCTTCACACCATATATTTTGTATGGTGTGAAAACTATTTGGCTACTCTAGCTGTTACAATATGATGTTGACTGTACTATTTATCGTATGACCGCATGTCACTGGATATAGATAGGTATTTCTTCTCTGGGTTAGTAGTAGTGGGAAAGCAGATGATGAAGAAAATCCAGTGAGCGCTGCGAGGTCCAGATGGGATAGTGCAGCTGCCAAGTTTGTTACTCTTTCAGCACCACCCAGGGTTCACGAGTAGGGTTGTCTAAGGGTTTGCAGGTACTTAATATAATTAAGTAACATTTTATGGAAAAATATACTTACAACAAAAAATCTACCTTCAATTTCCTATTTCCATGAAATGTCCTTTCAATAAGGTGAAGAACAAGAAAAAGAAGACAAGTATGTGATAACCAGATGAATGAGTTTAGAAATGTTAATTAGGTATGTAATTAATTTTATAGAGTATAGGTACTTGTACTTTAATTAATTAGATATATCCTACCTTCTTTAATTAGGTATTTAGATAGCATTTAATTCATCGCCGTTCGCGGAAACTATATCATAAGTACGGTTAGTACGCTTTTATGGGCCTAAGACTTTAAACTCGCTTAGTTAGAAGTAGCGTCCTGTAGCAAACTACAATATAATTTGATAGCATTTGATGCTATAATAAAGCGTTTATTTTAACTGGCCGTTTTAATCGCATTAGCTGCTTGCACTAGAAGAGTGTTTACGATAAAACAGCAATAAACCTAGAAATCCAGCTCTTGTTCATCAGCGACATTAAGTAATTGAGTACGCTGCTACGTTCTGTTTTTGAAATAACAATGTAATAGTTAACTGATATTATGTTTTTCTAATTTATAAATCTATATATTTATTTTACATATTTCATGTGTATACGCTCCTGATCGATCTGGGGGGGGGATTTTTGAGAATCGAGCACTCGAAAGTGACATTTGAAACTCTGAATAAAACGATGAAATTATGTTTTAAAAGTAACAGCGATAGAAATTTAAAATCATGATTATTTAAACTATTAATTCCATGCGAAAAAATTGGCAACAAACTTTTGTGTGCGATTATTTTCGATCTTGAATTTTTTGAATTCGAGCGTCCGGCTGTCAAAAATCGGCCCCCTGAACCCATAGTGTAATCGTTTCACTAACGTAACGTAACGACTCCGTTTGCGTTAGGTCTTAATTTGTATAGGATTTTTAACACATCACATCAATCGGAAGATATCAAAAACTAAATCACCGAGTAGATATACTTCATAAATACTCGGTGGTTTAGTTTTCGATACTTTCCGCTTGGTGTGCTGTGTTAAAAATCCCATACAAAGTAAGACCTAACGCAAACGGAGTCGTTACGTTACGCTAGTGAATCGATTACACTAGGGGTTCTGGGCTAAATCGCCTAAAAAGATCGTTTTGATGGTTCAAATCTCTTGTATCTAAGGTCGGGTCCAAGCTAGCATTAAAATGAAATACCTAAGTAATATACAAGAAAAAATAAAGTTATTATATTACCTAGAAAACGTTCTAACTCCATTAAACGTGTGCAGATTTGCAAACACTACGTTTCATCGCTCAGCTTTGCTCAGTGTTTGGTAAAGGAAACAATTCTCAATTTTCTCCCATATCCTCTTTAAGCAAATCCTCACGAATACCTAATCCTTATACGGTTGAAGGCTCGCCGGATAACGCTAGAGATACAAAGGTACTAGACGAGCCAACTAGAGATTAATGAGTCAGTTGTTACACAGAGTATAATTGTTTAGCACTAGCTTTGTTTAATTAAGGAAAAAGCGTCTTTGCTGAGTGCCATCGTGTAGAATTGACAATGTTTTGGGGTCCAAATTTCTTCTAGTAGGTAAATTGTGCACTAAATTTTGCACATTAATTCCCTATAGACCTAGAATCAAGTCTACCTACAATGTTCGCTAATATAATTTGTACGAGTAAAAAAACAATAATTGAATATCCCACACGGTACAGTCGACTACGTTAGAGATACACAGATCTGTCGGTCGGATCTGTCTAGCAGATTATTACAAATCCGTCCATATTATGTGGCGGAAATTGGGCACGGATGTGACTACTGATAGATCTTCACGCTGACATTTCCATATTTCCTCATATTTCCACCAAAAATGGACGGATTAGTACTCCAAATGTAAAGAATCGGAATAAGGTCAAATTATATTATGTAGTATATCGCAGGCCCAATATTACAGGGTTCTATGTTGCACTTTTATCGAATTGAAATTTGAACATTGTCACAGTGACACTAAGTCTAAATTGAAGTACCCCGAAAATGTAACATAGAACCCTGTAATATTGGGCCAGCCATATGTATGTTTATTGTTTATTTTATTTATGTAATGTATCAAGTAATAATTAAGCTATTTATTGTATTTTTTTTGTTATGGTTTACTGGTTTTTCACTGTTTTTTGCAACAAATTTACATTTCATTGACAAAATTTCTGCTACCCCAAGGTTGTCCGGAAGAGATCGCTCGTTAGCGATAAGACCGCCTGTTGACTATCTATACTTTTAATCTGCTTACTGTATTCTATTTTATTGGGGTGTGCAATAAAGAATATTTGTATTGTATTCTATTGTATTGTATATTTGATGTGAAATCTACCTACTTACTAACTATCATAGGACTTCCAGTAAAATCAAAGGATAAGCAAATTCTAAATCACTGGTCAAGGAATTTTCTGTGTACGTCAATTGCGATTGCACCGCGCTTAGAACGGATAGGCTGAGCGTCGCTTTAATGCTTGAAGTGCTTCATGCCGCTATTCCATACAAATACAAGAAAATTGTTTAAACGGCTAGATAATAGTTCTTTCGCATATAGTTGATAGCACGGAGACGTTTTCAAGTATGCAACTAGTTTTAAATTTGTTATCAGAATTATATATAAGTAATACGTAATCCTAGTATGTAAGTTCCTTTGGTGTATTTATTTCAAATAGTTTTAAAAGTGGAGGTTCTCGTTTAAATCTCAGTATTGGCATATATTTTTTGAGTATGTTCATTCCTAGCTATGATTAATCTATTGAAAAACGGGTAGGTATGTCCCTTATCGCCTTGTATAAGTTTTGTTCAGTTTGAGACTAGTTGGAAGTATGTTAACAAATATTTAATAAGCATACAAGCAAATTAAAGTTTAAAAGCAAGTCAGTCTCTTCATAATATCCTTTCCGCAATATTTTCACAAAAAATATCGGTCAACTAAGTAATATTTAAGAGGAATACATAGGTTTAAATATGTATACTCGTAGGTAATATAATACATTCGTCGTATCGATTCGTGATCATACTTATTGATGACAATAAAAGTTCAAGGTTTGTATGGCGGCCGGGACCTAGCTGACCCCACTTAATTACCATGCCTTACTGGGAATAAAAAAGTTGGAGTAAAATAGTCGCCGGTTCTTTTTGTGTGCGTTGAAACAAAGTTTTATTATTTTATTTTAATTGGCGTCTTAAAACTTCGATGAATTGAAGATAGAACGATAGCTGCGGTTTGTTGAACCCTCTTTTATAAATTAGTTGCCTTAAGGATCAGACGACTTTGAAAGTCAAGATTTCGTTAAGTAATGATTTTCGCTTATTTCTAGCCCACAGTACTTCTACGCATTTAAGTCTATAGTTAGACCAAGCTAACTCTGCACCGGCTGTTCAAGTCACAAACTTTTTTTTTCAGCACAGTCTTTGTTTAAAATTTATTAGATATCTGCTTACGTCATACATCCAAAAGCGTAATGAATTAATTATAATAAACATCATTAAAATTCACTAATATTTTAGCACTTTTGATGACATGATATATTGAAAATGAAACTTATTAAAACGACTTTTTCTTTATGCGTGACATTATTTACAAAATGATTAGTAACCAAGTTTGTGTTTAACGAATGAACTGTCTAATAAATCACACATCGTAACAGGCTCTAATTTTATGCATTGATTTATTTAAACGATTCTAAATAAATGTTGTTGAGCATCGACACCATTATTTTAACTATTGTTTAAGTTGCCCGCTGAAATATAGCCTTTTCCCGAATAGCCCATTTATTCATTACTGTAGGCGTTTCTTAAAATAGTGTTGGGGGTTCAATAGTGATACGAACATGTAAAACGTATTAACGTGTCAAGTAAAAATACTTTAATAGTAACAAATAGTGTTATGTAGTGATACTGGAATACTTGGTATTCAGAGGATTGAAATTCAGTTGCAAATGGAGTGAAGTTGTGAAATATCTTTATAAAAATAATTTGAGTTTCTAAAATTATGCGCACGTGAAGGCAGCTTTGAGTGAGAGCTATTAATAAAATGATCTGTAGGTAAGTGATCTAGCATTTTGCTGAGCAGGGTCAATTTCGTGGCGTTACACCGATATGTCTTCTTTTTTGGCCGTAAATTTTTATGTAAAACTGTCTTTAATCATAATATTTTTGATATAAGTTGTATTGCAGCACCCGTTACTTTTAGTTTAGCAAATAAATGACAAGCGAGTCAAAAATTAAAATGTATGTACACATATATGACAGTTATAGTAAAGCTAAAGAACAGTACGGCTACCATGAGTTGCATATTGTCATTTTTCGTTAACGAGTAATGAAGTTTCTATCTGTGCATCTTCGTTTACACTAATATGTTACAAGTAAGATATGAAATGAGTGATATGAAAACGTCAATGTCATAACATAACTCATGGTAAGCGTACAGAACCATTTAAAAATACTCTTTCACCTTTTTACCTTGATACCAAAATACTTTTTCTCCCATACCAGGCATACTAGATACATTACACCGCCCGCAGGTATCCAAGTCTACGCATGGACATTCATCGTCTACATGATAATTAAATTTGACCTCAGGCGGCATTCGAATACATATCGGTTCGTATTTATGGTCCCGTCGAGCTCTCTTGACGTGTCAAATGACCAGGTGCCGAACCTACGCTGTAAATATTGTTAACACTGCATAAAAGGCGGAAGGCATTATATGCGGTAATTGATTGCTTCCCGTAACATCTTAAGAGTTATAGAAATATAAGTAGAAAGTATGATTCGGAAATTGTGAGGTATGTGTGATTTTAATGCTTTTTTGGGCAGAAGTATCGTTTGAGTTAGGCTAGCTGTAACATACGTCATACGCTTAGAGCTTTAAACCAAGCGGAGCAGCCATTGACAGGCGTTCCCCTCTGCCGAAAATGTATGACCAGATTGACCAGTGGTCATACTCATACTCATTGTATGGACTGACGTTTATTTGACGTTCCCCTCCCCCGCAAAAATCGGCAGACTTTTTTGTACAGTAATTGCCAGACATGGTCAGTCCGGTTGGTTGAATAGTCAAAGGTCATACCTATAATAAGTGACAAAGAGGTCAAGTTATGAAGAGCGTTTTCTTCTGAAATATACAAAAAACTACTGTTAGATCTAAGTAATGCAACTGCTGTATATGTATTTTGTGTCAAAATTACCGGTAATTTCCCTATTCACAGGTAATATACATATACAGTGTGTTTCTGTAATAGGAGCAATAAATTAAAACGTAGATTCTACTCCTCAAACCAGGAAACGTTTGTTCAGCGACTTATAAAAATTACGTATGGTTTGATTTTTAGGACACTTTAAAGTTTTTTCGAACACGCAATGTATTCCGAAATTGACTATGTCTGTAGGGTGACAAGCAATGTCAATTAGACGGATTTTAGCGTTCATTGAAAATACTATTTAATTTGTATGAAAAAGAGACAATCTACAAATAACATTTTTTTTTTAAGTTGTTGAACAAAAGTTTTGTAGTTTGAGGAGTAGAATCTATGTTTTAATTTATTGCTCCTATTACAGAAACACACTGTATAACTATATACGTATAAACGTTTCCGTCCGTTCGCAGATACTGGTAGCGCTCCAATTTTCAATATATGTATACCGATCATTATTTTTATACACTGCAGAAGACCACACCGGTAGCTCCCAGGGAGATATGTTTAGGCATAAACATTAACAAATGATTTTTAACTACATTTTGATAGCCGTTTTTGACGATTATTGGTGCTAACTGACACATAAATACGTTTACGAGTTCCGATCTAAGAAAAAGTTCTTAAAATTATTAAAATTTCAGTGATATGTTGCCGGAAACAGTGCTATTAGTAGGGCGCAGTAAATTTTACAAATTAGTAGCGTATGACAAACGAAAATTAATGGCTCTGCTCGTCACTCGGGGCATTTTTAATGCCACACTCTGGTGGTACCTACTAATGATCAAGCAGATGTCAGCGCCGTACTGAAAAAGAGCGATGTGTCATTTTTTAAATTAATAATTCTTCGTAGGTATTGAATTCGTTAAACCTACAATGAACAAAATGAACAGAGTTTTTAAAGAAAACTTTATTTAAGCAATAAATTGCGACGGGATTTTTCGGTAAAAAAAAACAACTTTTATCACACGTCAAATTTCCAATATTGTGTGATTACACAGCTTAGGTAAGTATAGTTAAAGCAATAGCTCGTAGTTATAGTGACCGAGAGGCGACCGGATGGCTCGCTGTATTTAACCCTTAGACCGTCAAAGCCGTCATATCACGCGAACGGAAAGTCGTGCCGTCAGCGCCAGGACGTGTTATCACGTCCAAAATATAACCGGTTTGCCTTGCACTCGCGCGCGCTGGCGCTGAGAGCACGATTTTTCCGTCCAATGCTTGGCGTTCAAAAGGTTAAGCTCCCTGCGTGTCGTGGAACCGCCCTGTGTAGCCCGGATTAACCTAAGTTGGACTTGATTTTTCATCTCCCTCATCACTATGAGCAGGGTACAATCCAAGCAGATTCCATATTAAATCATTAATTCAGTCAAAAATAATGCATATAAATGCTACAAAATTCCTAAACGTAAATTCATTTCAAAATCTACGAAAACAAACCCTCAGAGAGTCGGCGCACTGCGTGATTTCATAGAGTCGCTGATAGTTGTACATGCAGATATTGCAGATGCCCCTGCGGCCCGTAATAATGGGCCCCGTAATAGTATCTAAATAGAACCAGGCGGCTTAGCATGACATGCGTTGTCGCGCGCGACTCCATACTTCGAGTCGTGCTTGAAGTATGTAGAGTCGCTACGCAACGTAAGTCATGCTAGACGTACAGGTTGGCTCGTCACTATTGAACTTTCTGTACGTAGTAGCTACTACATATTATATTTATTATTTATTCTGTGCCCTTCCTTTGAACCTGATGAAAGTAGGTGGTTTACCACACTTTGAGGAACACCTTAGACATCCAAACACGTTCACATATTCTGATTAAAGCACCTTAACAAGAAACAAGGCTTCACTAAAATAGATTCCATTAAACTGTATCCGCACCAATACTCCAAGGGCTAGGAACTTTGATTAAAATTTCATAACCCCAAGCTTAAGCAGGGCACTCATTGTAAATTATAGCGGCGCGTTCAATATTCAATGGGTTGAGCCTTTGTTACTCATGTAACCACTATTTTAACTCATCAATAAATAATTTGAATGCTATGATTTTGTTCGTTATTACAGCCTATAATTTTGGTATTAATTTTTAGCTTTAACAACGTGGTTGTGTCATAGACGACGGTTTTGAGTTTTGTTTCTGATTTTATGTGAAACGGGCATTCCCACGGACTAATTTACACGTAACAAGAGATAATTGGTTTTCCAATGAAACCGGAATATAGGTAGGAATAACTACTTAACTTATATTAGCAAAGCTGTATTTCACTCCGAGCACATATTTAAAGTAAACTATTGCTCTGCTAATTATTGGCCGCAAGCTCATTAGCTTTTTAAATCTGACTTCAACAATCAGTTCCTGACAAGAAAATCAGAGTCCGTTTTGCACGAGTTAACAAAACGCCGGCATTCCCGAAGGACGGGGGCTATAAGTCATCCAACTACCGCCGTCAAGCCGCCGAGAAAGCGATATATCAAGTTTGATAGTCAATTATTGGCACTCGGTGCTGGAAACCGCTGTCTTTGGGTTATCTAAACCGAGGCTGCCTTGGGGACAGCCCTCCGGTAATACGCTGGGCTTATTCATACTCGCCCGGGCAAATGAATAAGTACGCGAGTTTACGATATGCTGAACGCGATGTATATTTTTAGTTAAAATAGCTAGTTTTTAGAGGTTTCCGGTATGATGTATATAGTATCTTCCGTATATTGTATATAGTATCTTTAATGTATTTGTAGTACTGTTTTGAAAAAATAAGTCCCGCCGAGTTTCTTGCCGGTAATAAGTAATAACTTCTCGGGTCAGAGGTGTAGGGTTAGAACCGGTGGTAGTTTCTTTTCTCTCTGACGTTCATAAGTGCATTGTAATGTACCTAAATTGAAGAATAAATATCTTTTATCTTTTATCTTTTTATCTGATGTGTACCTATAATTGTTTTTAAAATGTTTGACCTGATATTACCGTATGTTTTAGTAAATTTGCCACATATTTATCTATTTGTAGTTTACTTAATTATACCATTTCGGTAGCAAGCAAATATAATGGCGTAAGTAGCGTAACTGATAGTAAGCGGATACAATAGCTTATGTATGCTTGAAACTTCAGATATTACATGAGTGAGCATTGCCGACCTTTAAAAAGTATATTTTCTGCAAGAAACGATAAATTACTATAAAATTCTACAATCTTTCATCTCAATAAAGCAAAGTTATTTAATAAGGTTAGGATATAAAAGTGACATCCGACTCTAATGCTGGGAACTCGGATAGGAGTGAACCCGCCGTAATGACGGTCCCATCGAGCTATTTACTGCGCTCCAAAAATTCCCAACACGGACACTTTGTTCACATTCTTCACCAACTTCAGATTGAATTAACGACACTAAAAAGTACAAAAAGTCACGAAATCCTTCGTGAAATTAACGATAATCTTTTGTAACACTGAACGCGCCCCGAGCAACATTCCTCTAAACTATTCAAATTTAGAACGACACGCCGAAGTTCTAGCATTTTGACAACAAATTCGACCCGAAAAAATGTTGTACGGCCGGTAGTTAATGCACAAATAGATTTGTCCTACCCGAAATAGAATTTCGAACAAACCAATCGTTCCAATGTTTTTCTATTAGACTACCAAACATTATTTCGAGTGCACCGGTGCATGTGATTAAGGGATGGGATATTATCTGAGCTCCTTTTGTCCCCGATTGTCCTTGTTTTGCGGTCTGTGGTCGACATATCGATATGAAATGTCACGTAGTACTTATTCCCAAGTAGTTAAGAGGTAAATTTGAGTGTTGGATGCGTTTAACAATTCGTATTGAGTTACGCAAACCCAATACCGTTGCCTAGACGAAAGCTGATCTCTTTCAGTGACATCTCTAAAGTACGTAAAGGATTATCGAATGACAATATACGTTTTTCTATACGGACGGTGATATTTTAGACTAGAGTGCTATTAAATTGCGTATGCGTCTTTTGTCGTGCCACATGGTGTTTTCCCAGCAGATGTCTCATTGTTAAGCCTCCATGTTTAAGTAAGCTTATATCTTAGAATTCCTATTTAGAGTTTAAACGACATTAAAAATAGGATAATGTCGATTGAAGCGGTCGAGCATTTACCGATGTCTACTTCACTTTACAAAAATGCTTGGCCATCATTGTCATCATTAAAATTACCTGAAAAAGTTATAGACGGAGAGCTAGCCACGTCAGATATGACACATCTAGCTTTTGCCCGCGACTGCATCTGCGTGGAATTAGTAATTCCCCCTTTAAAGAATGACTTCTGGATATCAATTATTGTATATTCTTCCCCAGAGCTCAAACTATTTCCAGCGTTCAGCGGTTATTGATTTCCCATACACAGTTCCAACCCACTTTTCGCCCCCTCCAGGGTCGATTTTCGGGATAAAAATAATCCTATGTCGTTTCTTGGGACTCAAATTATCTTTATACAAATTTTCATCTAAATCTGTTCAGCGGTTAAACATTCTCCATATAAACTTTCAACCTCCTTTTCACCCCCTCCAGGGTTGATTTTCCGGATGAAAACTATCCTATGTCCTTTCCCGGGACACAAACTATGTATATACCAAATGGCGTCAAAATCCGTTCAGCCGTTTTCACGTGATGCGCGGTCAAATAAACAGACAAACAGATAAACAGACAAACAGACAAAAATTCTAAAAACTGTTGGAACGTGTTCTGTTATCAATTCTAAGTATCCTAAGCCAACTTTTTTTCGAATATCTTCCATGTACAGACTTTCGACTCTCTTCAGCTTTATTATATGTATAGATAGATATAGATAGATAGATGATGAGAGCGACGAAACACCTCTCATTAATTTACTATACTATGCTTATTTCTAGTTCCGGACATCTGGCAGCTATAAAGTGGTTGAGGTCAAAGAATGCAAACCACTTTAAGACAACAAATCTTAAAGTTCTGGTTATGATACAGTCTTATGAGAAATTATATAAATAATTAGATAATTTATATCATTGCCAAAAGTTTTTGATGGGGAAAGTAGTCCAAACAACGTATAATATAATTCATAGCTGGTCGCCTACATTGTCGCCTTGTTTCGGTTTTCGAAATAATGCGCAATGTTTTTTTATTCTAATACAAAACATAGGCCCCGTCCTCTATAAATAACACAACTTCCGCAGTTTTTACCTAATTTGGTATAAAGAATTTCTAATTAAAATAATTTCTTAGTCTGTCACTCTGACCTCCACCCGCTAAACGCTGCCAGATGCCCGGATCTAGTTTTAAAATAAAAAAAAATAAAAAAAAATTTGTCGCATATAACATACAAATATAATAAGTATATAATTTGTACTCCTTTAAGTTTGAAACCCCAACGAAGGTACCTAATCACTCCCAGGTTTTGATTGCAAAGGTATAAAGTACAAAAAGTTTTTGCATTTGCTTTTCCTCATCACACATTCAAATGTAATAAGCATTCATTCGTTCAAAAACGGAGCGGAGTCCCATAGCCCATTACAATCAAACTTATCCAACCCTTGATAACTAAATTTTAAACTTAAGCACACATAGGGTTATTGCGGTTCACTAATAACTATCAAAACGTACAGCGGGCGTAGCTGAAATTTTCCACACAATGTTATCTACATCCCTCTTCACCGGAGTACCAAAATTAATTACCAACTAATTCCATTATCTCGCCTTTGTGTTAACATTATGCGAATATATTCTATGAGATAGATGATAATACGTTACGCAGTAAAAATGTTGTAAGATATATATACTTATATAATTATTACCCGTAATTACTTATGTAATCACAGGTAATCATTATGGAGAATACGTTTGAGTCAATTGTAGGAATGTAAAATGTAATTCAATAACTGGTATTTAGATGTCTTGACTCTTTACTACAAATACTTACTTAAACATTATCTAAGGAGCATTTTTGTATAATTTTATCAACAAAAATACCTTATTTTGAACGCATGTGGCCACGATAAGGTACTCACCTAAAATTTTAAAAATTCAAGAGTATTTATAACTAAATTTTAACTGTCGTGTGCACAAACTACATAGTTCAAGTTTAAACAATTGGTACATTGTATGTGAGAAACATAGTCACAAGTGCTAGTCTCGCTAAAGTCGCATTCCCAGTGCTAACTTCTAGCAATTTACAGTTGTAAAGACTAACTAACAAACAGGGTGTATCCGATAAAATCGAGACCCGGGTTCGTGGAAATAAGTTTTCCCATTATTCCCCCGCTGACCCGTCGGTTGATAAGGGTGCGAACGGCAAAAGGGAAACCGATGTTGATTTCATTTTGATTTGTCCGCACTGAGATAATAGCAGTTTCATGAGGCGACCGAGCAGCGTTCCCGGCAGGCGAGACAAAAAGCGTTAATATGACACGCTTGTCACGATGTCGGCTGGCGGAATCAAAGGGCACCATTTGTAAAAGTTTGGAAATGTTTCTTTAATTCTTGATTCTCGGTTTTTGCTCAAGTTTTTGCTAGTAACTCATTTCTTGCAAACATAAATCATATTAACGCTTAGTGCTGTCTAAACTGATAGTGATTTGATAGGATTAGAGTTTTAGTGAAGTGAAATGATTTTAGATAAGATCTTTGGTTAATCATTCAGAGTAAAGAAATTTATTATATAATCACTTTTCGTTTTGAGTGTCCTAAAACCGTACCTGATGGACATAATACTAACTATTCATAGCGAGGATCATGAATAAAAAAACAATTTCGATAATCGTAAGTGCCCGAATGTTTCAGTTACGCCAAACCAAATTTATCTTTTAATAGCACTTAAACATAAAGCTCTATACCTGGAGGAGCCATCGCCTCATCTTTCCAAACAAAAAAGTCTGCCAAAATCTGAGGGGGGTGAGGTAGTATACGTATGGCGTTTTCAATTTAAAGGTACATCATTGTCGGTTGTTAATAAAGTTTATTTCTAAATGAATTTTTATAGCAGCATCGCCTTATTGATAAAGGACAATGATGTACCTTTCACTTGAAAATATCACGCATATTTGACAGGAAGTCACGACACTAAATGGAGCAACAAATAGTTGATTTTACATATGTTGAAATATGGTTCATTATTGGATGCAGTCCTTGCAAATGTCAAACAAAAAAGCTAAGGATCATTTTTGCTTGTATTTTCAAACAAAATATAGAAGGCAGTAATCCTTAGGGGCGTTAAATATGCATAAGTGTCAAACGTCAAAATAGTTACTGCCCGTCAGAAAATAAACGATTATCTTTGAATCGATTCAGTAAGCGATGCTGGATTTTCGATATGGATTAATTTTTAAATCATAATAGTAATGATAAAAAAAGTAAAACTATAATTACATGTGAAATTATATTTCATATTTTTGTAAACTAGACATAATAGAACATTTTTTACACCTAAAAACAATACATAAAGGCATTTTCACGGAGCTCTTTACTCACTGAAAACGATGAACTGAATGCGTGTAATCGATTTTTGAAATAGTTTTTATAAACCTATTAGATTTTCCTGCTAATAACGTTGACAGAGGGGAAATGTACCTAAGCTTACTCCAGGTATAGAGCTTTATGCACTTAAATAATAATATTGTTAACGTAAAAAGGATATCTGCGGCATCAGGTATATACCTACATACTTACTTCAGAATTTGTAGATAAGGTACCAGGTTGAACACTCCGTACAGTCGCTACCTAACTACGACATACCGGCAACCATAATGTACTCGACTGTAATTTCAATGTTAGGAAACTTGCACCTGAACTAAACGTAGCAGAGTACAATCAGCAGCAAAAGTAGCTAAGCGGGTAGGATGTTCAAAATAAGCTGGACACGACTTTATTGTTAAGAAAAGGCCATTTTGAACACAACATCCTACCCGCTTAGCTACCTCTGCTGCTGACTGTACTAAAAACTCTGTTCATGGCATTATGATATCGAGTTATTCAGCCAGCGACTGAAGTAGACAGCTGTTATGCTCGGAATACACGAGGCTAGTTTTTCAAGCCAGAATTGCAAGCTAGATCGCTTGCTAGTAAACTAGTAGTAATACTGCCCTCGCTTGGACACATCTAGTGCTGTCTACATGATGCCAGTAATTTTAAGTCAGTTAAGTATTTATTACAGTGACAGTAATAACATGCTCGCGACAAAAAAACACGAGTATCCCGAACGGATACTACACTGTGCGGTCAAACGAAGATAGTACACAATCCAGGACAGAAAAAGCAGTGGTAGGGGCGCTACTACCTCAAAAAATAGAATGGCAAGTTATTAAAACTATCCTGGCTTCAGCACTAGCGTACTACCCTGGAAGTAGTCCACCTAGTAGTTATGTATACACATAAATAGACGCAATAGCGTGCTAGCTTAATAGAACTAGCTCGATATCCTGTCTTGAAAAACTAGTCTCGTATATTCCGGGCATTAGACGTGATTAGAATATCGACCTATAATTTTAGTTAAATCGTGTTTCTTACGTTAGTGGTAAATAGAAATATTTAGAAACAATCTAACACATATCAACCAAGCGCCGGACTAAGCAAAACTTGTATTACGTGGAATATTTGGGAGAGTCGCTTATAAATACATAAATGTGTAAATACATCAATGTTTTCATCAGTATTTGAAACCAGAACCCCCTTCGTAGAAAAAGTCACTACCGACTGGGCTACGGAGGCCATCAAATCTTGGTAACTTTTAATTTTTATTGAATATCTGCATGATTTGCTCACCTTGCCGATGGATACAACACCGTTAACTAAGTCGCTGTAATTATTGATTTTTATTGCGGTGATATGATATGACCATTGATTTTTCATTACATATTTTCTATTTGAAAGTGTTCATTTCAAAAAATTTCGATGATTTTAAGTTTTTTTAATTTTAAAGTTATATTTAATACTCGTACGATGTTTTTGTAACATGAAGAAGAGATAATAAACGGCGTATCTTTCTTTAACAATATTTAAAGGTATTGTTGAAAGGGCTAACTTGAAAAAATACACTGCCAGGTTTTTTTGCTTTAGGCTATAATAATATCTAAGCACTTACCTAATTATTTGTTTTTGATAGATGACCATGATATACCTACATTTACCTCTCTCAGTTCTCGACGATCCTCTTCAGTAACCACATTATTGAGTTCCTTATACCAGCACTCAACTTTGGTGGGACTTTGAATCTCCAACATGTTTGCATGTTGCCGTACGTTGCGACATACCAACTTTACTCGGGTGGTTACTTGAAACTATTTATTAACCGACTTCAAATTAAAAAGGAGGAGGTTCTCAATTCGATTGCTCATGATTATGATTATGTATGGATAAAAACCAACGTGCCGTTTGGATATCTTTTTACTTTATAGGAAGGTACTTATTGAATATCTGGTCTTAGTGTTGCAATTTGCTATCTGAAAGCCTATTTTTTTTAGGAAACAAAAAAGCAAACAAAGACAAGGCACACAAAATGAAATAAAACAAAACAAAATTATAATTTCAAATTGATTTTTATTTCAGTTTTTCTTTTTCGGACTCTTGTTGATTTTTACAATTATATTATTTACATTATTTAAAATATTTACAGTCTTTTTGATAATCATAATATTAACAAATAATTATTATAAATGCATCTGTACATAAAACTTTGGTAGGTATTATAAAATAATTTAAGCAATAAAAATAAAATGCAGAAGATAAATCGATTGAGATTTTAGCTACAATTTATTTACATCTGTTATTCGCCTATCTATAAATTACTATCGCAGATAGTAGGAAAATAATCCGACCGTAACAACTTCAAAAACTAACCGTAGTTGTACAATTAAATGCGGATTGTGATTGCTTAAACACCTTAAGACTAAAATAAATATTAATATGGAACGTACATACTTAAAATTAGTTATCACTTTTTTGGACTAATACGCTTAAGCGTTTTAAGAAGGAGATTTACCTGCGTTGAAGCATACGCTACGCCCAGAGCTGCGCGTGCGGCGGCATGCGGTGTGCGTGCACATCGCGAGCGTGTACGCCGGCCGAGAGCGCCAGCCCGTCGCCCAGCAGAGGGGGCAGCTTGCCCGGCGGCGGCGGCGGGGGCGGCGCCGGCGCCCGCCCGGCCCCCACCGGTGACACTGACGCGTAAATATTCACCGTCGAACGGTGATACTGACACTTTCTCAAGTCCGGCATCGCGAACCTCAACTTTTGCCAAAACTGCCTATCACCCCACTCTATACACGTGTTCGCCTTCAAACACAACCTCAGTTCGGGATCAATGTCTCTATTGGGCAGCTCGCCTAGTAATATTATTATCAGTCTTCTTCGTCTCTCTTTTAGTACTTCGTGGAGTGCCGTCTTGAATTCGAAACGGCACCATTCGTTGTTGATGAAATTTTTAGATAGGACGATTATCGTCCTTTTCGATGATTCTACGGCTTCAATGATCGTATCAGCCACATAAGCGGAGGCATTAAAATCTCGATAGTGCAGGCATAGCCGAAAACTTGGATCAGCAGATTCTAAACCAGGAGCCAGCATCTGTGCTACGAATGCCTCGTCTTTGACACTATAACTAATGTAGGCATCAAATAAACGATCTTTATCGGCCTCATCATCAAAAGCTGTGCTCTTGTAGCACATTCTAAATCCACAATGGTAGTAAATCCAAACACGAAGCTCTCGCCTCCAGTAAAATACACCACATATTAACGCTGAGCTTATTACAAATATGCATAGAGATATCAGAAGAAGTGGAAGGTAATCATTTATAACTTGATTTTCGATAATTGAGGAGCTTCCGCCGACGTGGCTTGTGCAAATAGTGGAATTGAAATCAGCCATGAGTGGGCCGACGGCGTTGGTTACATTATCGAACACACATGTGATTTTGTTTGCATCTTCCACTTTTCCAAAGTTATTTTTAAACCAATTTCTGAATTTGTTCATGTACTGACAATCGCACGACCATGGGTTGCGAGACAGGCTTATCTCTACCAAATATGGATTCACTGTGAATTGCCACACTGCAAAGCCGTAAATGTTATTCCCTTCCAAACGAAGCACTTCTAAATGTCTCAGCTCTATAAAGGTCCGATTATCAATATAGTGTATTTTATTGTCTTGTAGATGTAGCTCTCGTAAATTTTCCAGGGGCGACAATTCGAAACCGAGCAACTCCTTTATATTATTTTTTTCTAAATGTAAAACTTTTAAGCGTTTTAGTCCACTAAACGTATTATTATACAAAGCGTCAATATTTGAATTATTAGCGTACAATATTTTTAAGTTTTTACGACCTATAAAAGCGTGACTTGTTAAACCACCAAAGTTGTTACCGTCTAGATATAGTTCAGTAGCGTCCATAGGTATACTGTTGGGTATTTCCGCGTACCCGGCAGCCGAACAGTCCACAATATTTGCCGACCACGGTTGATCATGATAACATGTACAGTTCGACGGGCACGTCATTTCACAATCACAAGCGTCAAAATCACAACAATGACATAAAGTAAAACAATGAGTTTTATATGTACACAAAAACTGAGATGATTCCGCCTCGATAAGCGGAATATAAGTCCTTTCTCTATTATACAATAACTTGCAGTATATGCTTTCTAGGTCCATTACCCTAGGGTGCTGTCTAAGGTGATCGAGTTTGTTAATTCGTTGTAGCCACTCCATTGTACAATCACACTGAAAGGGATTTCCGCCAATATAAAATTCGGGCAGAGGGCGTCCTGGATCGACCGGAGTTAGACGAAGCGCATTGAGATCCATACTAGTTATCTGATTAGCATACAAATCGACTCTCGTTAAATTGGTTTTTCCAACAAAAGTTTGAGCTTCAACTTGTGTAATTTGATTATCATTTAAGAACAGAAGTTCCACGCTGTCGGGTATAGAAAAGGTGGATATTTTTGTCATTTTGTTGAAGCTCGCATCTAATGTTTGCAGGCGCAGCTCTTTGTTCAAACGGTAGTTATTGCCCAATTCTTTGATGTTGTTGCTATGTAGGTCCAGCCATTGAAGTCCCGATGGTATAAAAGCGTAATCAAACCATTCCACTTGGTTATCTGACACGTTTAGCCACAACAGAGAGGGAATGTTTACAAATAGTCCTTGGATGTCTGTGAGCTGGTTTGCGTCCAATCTAATAGCCTGTAAATTCGTAAGGCTATCAAAAGCATTGGTGTCAATTTTTTTGAGTTTATTACGAGCTAAATTCAATATTTGCAACGAAGGCAAATCAGAAAACACGTCCTTGCTTATGTTTTCTATTTTATTTCCAATAAGTCGCAGTCCATATACGTTATGCAAACCGACAAAGCCGGGCTCTTCAAGCAATGTTATCTGATTTTCTCCTAGATCCAATGTTCGCAGTAATCTCATGTTCCTTAGAGCTATGGGTACTTTCTTTAATCGATTTCCATTTAAATTCAAATCTTGCAGAGAGGATGTATTTCTAAATGCTTCAGGGTGAATTTCTTCCAGATGATTATTGTCGATAGATAGCAACGACAATACGTAGAGGCCATTTAAGGCATAGGCATCGATATGTGTTATTTTATTATATGACAAAATAAGCGTATGCAGATTGTTCATTGGTGCAAATGTATCGGCAGCAATACTTTCCAGAGAGTTGTGTTGAACATTTAATATTTGCAGTGTATATAAGTCCTTGAATATTTTTGGGTCTAGTTTGGTTAGGCGGTTATTGGATAAATTCAGTAAAACCATTCTTATAAGACCCCTAAATGTATTTTCAGTCACCCAAGTGCTCGTTAGATGATTATTTGATAGGTCTAATGCCAACAACTGTTCTAAATTGGCAAACAAAGTCGGTGATAACACACTTATGGAATTGTTTTGCAGGTAGATTTCTTTTATAACCGTCTTGCAATCCTTAAAAAGGTCTTGTGGTAGGGCAACAATTTTATTATTCGACAGATCTATTATTTGCAGTTGCTTCAGGCCTGATAGAGCTTTCTCTGATACCATAGATATTTCGTTATCATGAATGTGCAATTCTTTTAATCTTCTTAAAGTCATAAAACCATTTTCAGGCATCAACACAAAACGGTTGCTTGAAGCATCTAGAACTTCAATATCTAAGGAACACGAAGCATGAGGCAGGGATGCAGAAGGAGGTGGTCCATCTTGTTCGCTTATGAGAGCTTGGTGAACTGCATGTTCCCGGAATCCCAGATCACTCACGTCCAACAGACGATTAGACGAAACATTTAAGTATACTAAATTCGTCAGAGGGCAAAACAAGTTTTCAGGGAACGACCAAATGTTGTTAAAACTCAGATCCAACTTTTCTAACTGCCGAACAGCCGCAAAGCTTTCTGATGCTATCTCTAGGCTCATAGCGGCCCACTCCGTATTTTTCGTTCGGATCGTTAAATTTCGAAGATCTCTTAAGCCCGAAAGCACACCAGGCGGCCATCTTCCAATTTTACAGTTATCCAAAACAAGTTCACGTAGTTTTATTAAATGCGCGAAACTTCTGTCGTCTAACGAACTCTTGTACATCATGTCTTCATTGCATTCTATTCTTAGTGACGTTGTATGTTCGGAAGGGATGACACTGAAGTTTGTTGTGTCGAATTCGCTGTTTATCGTCCGAAGCTTACATGTGAGGGAAACTTCGTGGGAGTCGTTTGGGCCTCGTAACCACCACTGACAATCATCTGGAGCTTCATATTTGAGTGGCAAGGAGCTCTGATCAGCGACATTAAGTCCAACAACAAACCAAAATAAAATTTGGCTGAAGGCTTGTTTTCTTGAAGAACTTTTCTGAAGAGCCATTATGGGGTAAATCAAATATCAAGGAAGATAGAAAACAGGGCACGTTAAGCTCAGTGTCATGTTTTTTCCGTCGGCGTTCGTGTGTTTCGTCCCCTTGCCGGATGTGAAGTATCCATCAATTCATAAACTCAATTTCAGCGTTAATTCAACGAAAGGTCCTTTTTGTACCAACACACATTATGTGATGATATGAATCCTTCGAGACGTAAACAAAAATCACATAAACAGTCCACTTTTTACGCTAAGTCTGGTATTTTCACTATAACAATCACAAAGTCTTCATTTATTCATTTGTTGAATTGGTAATTTATTTTAGTTCAACTGTTGTCGTTGAAACACGTTAGTGATAAGCGTGTTTTATAGAAATGTCGTCCGTACTTAGCGTCGAGCGGCGCGACCGTGCTCCGACGCTGCGGTAAGTAAACTGATGCGAGTAGAGGCATTGCAGTCGAGTATACGTTCGGTGGTGGGGAGAGGGGTGCGCGGCGAGGTCGGGATGAGCCGAGCGGTTGCGAATGTTCACGAGGACTTATTACAATAAATTATTTTTTCTTGGAGCTTTAAGGCATCGGACGCTCGTGTCGTGCTGACCTCAAAGTTTGAATAGAACCGAACATCTCTTGAAAACAATCCTATTATTTTTGAACTGACGTGACGAATGTTTTCGTTCGTAAAAAAATATCGTTGCTTTACTGCTTCATATAATCATATATGTCATTTGGGGATTTAAATCAGAGTCTTATAAGAATGGTATTGCTCAATTTAGAGAAGACGTTAATATTTTCTCTTAAAAAACTACATTTTGACAATCGTTATGAAAACAAGAAATAGAACCTGACTTGTATACTTACCTACCTATTTACTTATTACTTAAGAACTAAGTAACAATTATATATTATAGTGCCTAGTTCTTAACAAAATAATTGAAATAAAATGGTACTCATCTACATAACTTTATTTGGTGCATTATCAATAACAACATGTGATTCATTTAAAACACTACTTAATAAATTTAAGTACCTACATTAGATAGATATAATGTTTTTTTTATATGTTCAGAGATTTTATGTGTTTCTAAGACAATTTTGTAAAATTCTTTAAATTAATAGTGACTAGTGCTATGATAACATTTAAATTCCTCTATTTACACAATAATTTTAGAACAATGCAACGTGGAACTAATTCCTGACTGTATTAATACAAATAGTATCCTTAAATAAATACCAACACAATTCATAAGTATAATTATAACTAGATATATTATATATAATATTGACTTATTAATTATATTTTCAAAGCAAATCCCTTAAAACTTCTAAATGCTTATAATATTAATCGTCTATTTCCTACCACGTCGCTGCACCCAACGAAAATAAATTTTAATAGGATTCTGAATAAACCAAAAGTAATCGTATAAAAACTTTTTACTTCTATTATAAACGTATAAATTTTCTTATAGAAATCGAAATGAATTTACCGCAAGATGAATAGGGTCTCGAACAGTAACAAAAGGCTCTGACGCTTTTGCCTACAGGGAAGCGGGATTAAAAATCAACCCTTTTATACTTTATGAATGCTAAAATTAAAAGCTACTATGGGATAAAAGTATTAGAAGCTTAAGGTAACAAAATTCGTAAATGCGTTCTCAAAAGAACTCGACAAGAGATTTTCTGTTCACGCTTGGCGGACCACACTGGCTGTCAGACAACGGAAGATATCATTTTAATCCTTTTAGTTAAGTTGACTATGAGACAGATACCTTGTGGTATCCGTGTTTTTCTTTTGTCACTTGGTGCTAGTTTCACGGTTGACATGACGAACTTGGACGGACTTAGTGTTAATGGTGGACGATTTTATTTTTTGAATATTTTCTGATTTATATTACTAGTTTTACTTAATATGTAACTTTGTGTGTTTTAGTTACATGTAGCTATGTTATAAATATAGTCATATTTTATGTAGGTGCCTTTAGTCTTCACTTAATTTTTTTAAAGTGATTTTACAAATTACATATTTATTTTATTTTTTAACAACTTAACGAAATTTCCTATTGTTTAAATCTCTCTTCGGTCTTCGCGCTCTTTTTTAATGATATATACTCGCTAGTCGTCGTAGAACTGTTATTTTATTGTAAACTAGAATCGGATAATTAGGTAACTAATTTTGTAATTATCGCATAATAATGTTTATAAACGAAGATAAAGTAGAAGAATCCACTGCCTCAGGCGAGACTCAAATTCGCGGCTCTGGGATGCGGGATTTTCGTACTGGAGGATCGTTAGCAGACGTTCTATTTAATACAGAATTAATCTGCATAATAATATTGTTTTAAATATGTGCGCAAATTTTCTCAGATACATATTAAAAGTAAATCATAATAGGTAACATTGATGTTATATTTACGTAAAAGACTATTAACATTTCATACTAGTAGAAGTCTCATTAATTGTTTTCGATAACAGTGACATCATTGTGCGCTTTTAGCCTCTACTCGTAATAATATATCGAGTATCGACCACGATGACTCCAAAACGTGTTAAAGTTATTACACCGAAGTGTTTCACATCAAAATCTGTCAGTGCTTGAATGAATAATGATCAGACGTTTTGCGCTGATATTCGCCGTAGGGGCAACGTCTCCCACGCATCAATACTTTTTCTTCGGTAAGGTATTCCGTACCTCCAGTGAAATAGTTCTGCGCTCGAAGAAATCGTTTTTATCCGATAATTGCGAACCGATTGTTGAAAAATGTGAGGTAGGTTTACTCACTCCATTTTATTAGCCATCTTTTCAAACGGATTTTATAAATTGATACTCGATAGTTGATGGCTCGATTACTTCATGGCTTTGTTAAATTTAAACACGTTTCGTTAAATGATTGAATTGTAATTTAAATAATTCGTTTTCAAATAATTTATGTTTTTAAAGAAAAAATGCGACATAATACGAGCTCGAAATCCAAAGTATTTGCAAGAAAGAGTTTGCTTAATGCATTCGCATAAATTAACAAGATAACCTTATACGACTAAAATTTCCTATTGGAACAATTTTGAGCACCCGGCTCCCGAGAAATCGTTCTTACTCCGCGTTTAAATTGGGTAGTGGTTTTAGATTAATTGATGACTCAGTATCTTTATATCTCTCAACGTTAATAGACTGTTACCAATTAATTTATTGCAATGGGATATCGACAAATTACCGCAATACGTTTTTGGCTTCTTAAAGATTATATTAAATTAGGTTGCTATCAAGAAAACTACTCAAGGAATAAATTCGGTTTATCCGGATTGTAACTTGCGGGATAAGATAAAGAAGCGAGTTATGTTATTAGAGATAGCAGAGGAGGGTTTACCGCCATCCAGTTGAACTGAAGTTAGGTAAGTACCTATTTATTACCAAATAATACCAAATTTTCCATTGTATCGTATTAAATAATTATGTAAAAATAATATATTGTTTTATTAATACGTATCGACGAGTTATATAGCAACTGAATTTAAAATTTAGCAACTGAAATGTCAAAATGAAGTTAAGTAAGTAATAAGACATTTTAAACTTAGTGGTTATAACTATTAGAGGAAATATCGTCACATTAAATTTAAATTTATAACGACTCAGAGCTACCTATTTGAGGCAAACAGAAACCGCACCTAAACGTTTAATAGTCAGTAGCCAACTGACTCAAATCAATAGATATAATCCCCAGAAAATCAACCTTCATAAATTCAGGTTTATCTTCGCCCGTTAACTTCGTTTCCAACATATTAAACTGAATAAAAAGTGCCAAAGTAAACTTCCGCGAGGAAACGACGTGAAATGTTCCCTTTCCTTCTTAACTTTTTTATCAGCCCTATGTTGACAGCCAAGCCAGCAATAAAAGAATATAATACACATCATACAATGACCAAAACCTACGAAGGGTAAACATTCCATTCATCGAAAAATCCATTCCATATTTTATAAGTCACACCGTATAAAATCAGAAAATATGAACCTTGACAAAACGCGTGAATCTGTATATTAATCTCTTTGAAATCTAATCAAAGCAATTAAGGATGCTTATTTCTTATGCCGTGCAGTCTATCCGTCCCATTCTAATTTTTGAGATTAGCACGAGCTGTCTCGCTCACTCTATATTTTTTTCACCGTTTATAAGGTGGATATGTGACAGGGGTTGTCCGGCAATATTTCACAAGCGGTGCCTATAAGGCAACAAGGCTCAGGTAGCAAACATTATCACTATGAGCTTTGTTCATAATTTAGAAAAAAGTTTTTGGATCGTAAGAAAAAAGGAGGCGTAGAGATGACATTGAAAATAAATGTATGTAGGTATTGTTGGAACTTTATGGATGAGACAAGTTCAGAGTCATTAAATAGTAAATGACCAAAAGACGAATAATAGTTTTTTTTATACAACGTTGGATTTTTCTTTATAATTTTATCTGCTTTATAAAATCAGATAAAATAGTAGTACATACCTATGCAGTACCAATTGTGATGTAATAATATGTTAGCCTCTATACGTCCCACTGCTGGGCACAGGCCTCCTCTCATGCACGAGAGGGATCAGGCTATAGTCCCCACGCTGGCCCAAAGCGGGTTGGGAACTTCACATACACCTTTGAATTATGATGTAATATGATAAATAAATATTACTAATCATATATACATCACGGTTTTTTCAGCCTTATCAGAAACACAAGTATTTTTCTACGTCTCACATAGTTACCATCTTGCCATTAAAACAGGGAACTAGGCTTTTTAAATCTGTCAAAAATAAAAACAGTAAAAGAGGAAAACATTTTCGGAAAACTTTTAATGCTAAGTCGTCTCCAATCGTTTTACCGAACAAACTCCCAACAAAATACGAAAAGGATAAAAAATAAGCGGCTCAAAGCTGAGCTGCTAATAAAAAATGACGAACAAAAATATTAATCTTAAAAAAGATAATGCTCCGTCTGAACGTTTTTTTGCATTGTGCCATCTTTTGTGCCAATTATGAGGCCGTTTTTGAATTTTTTAGTACCTTTTTCTAAAATGTCAACGGTGGGTGGGAACTTTGTCCTGTAGTGGTTAACAAGTCCTTTTGTGAATTAGATGCTTTTTTAATCCTTTACTTTTACATTAATAAAAAAACTGAGAAAATATATGTAATATATTGATGGTATATTTTGTGTAAATACATTCACGGACTTTAATTATTAGGGTTCACTTTACGTTCGTCATTTCATAGAGCTGTACTAAACAAGAAGAAAATAGCTTGAACCGTAAGTGGTTCAGCAATCAAAGTCCGTGATTGTACCTACTTGTGATGGATTTTCATTTTATGGTATTTATACCAATTAACCAATTCTTATATTTCAGTAAGGAATTTCATTTCATTCTTGAAACTAAACATTGAAATCATCACTAACGACAATAGTATCATAGAATTTTAAACAAAAAAGAACCGACTTCACTTAGGCTCCGCTTTTCCAAGAGGAAGTGCCCGAGTTGCTGTAAAAAATACTGAAGTCACTATAGGTCTGCCTACAATAGTTGAAGAGTTCCCTCGATTTCTCCAGGATCCCATCATCAGATCCAGACCTGGTGACAATGAAACCAACTGTGAATCTCTTTCAAACAAAAAAAAAGAATTTTCCATATCGGTCCAGCCGTCTTCGAATAATCGGTGACATACATAAAAAAATGAGCCTTATTCTTCTAAATCTTGAAGTCGGTTGACCTGATTTCACGAAAACTGAATTAGAAACAGACCTATTATAAACATTATTTAATCCGAGATTAGTCGAGAAGCAAAGGAGAGCTCTATGAGGATCCCTTGAACAGGTTGAGGGCAATTATTTAGCTTTCGATCTAAGTCGTTACTAATAGGCGCACGTACCCTTCAACGCGCCGGCGATGGCCCTTAGGCATACGATACACTGGTACAGTTAAGTAACATCTAGATGGTTGCCAACAAGTCTGCCGACATTCCAAGGCCACTCTGACCTTGGTTGGTGGTTCATACAATTTTGTTGGAAACGACTGTCTACATGGTCCGTCCCGACCACAGGCGCTTGTTGTATGCCGTCTGGCACACGCTTTACCGAGAATAGTATCTTCCTCCACGAAGGCCACAAAAATATGTGACACGCTCTTATGGCCCTACAAATAAGAGCCTGTCACTTTTGCAGCCTTCATGTAGGAAGATACTATTGCCGGTGACATGTACAGTCTCCTTACCTAGATACCTACCAATTCTTTCTAAATCTTAATTTAAATAGACAACAGCAAGATTATATTATAAGTTTATAGCATATAATTTTAATGTATGTGCTTATAGAGTGAAAGACAGACTAACATGTTTGTTTTATTTCGAAACCTTTAACAGAACACTAGCCTATTGAGCTCACTGTAGGGACTAGATAGATTTTGTATTAGGTTGTCCTATAATATTTATTTTATTTTATTAAAGTTTAACCCCAAAATAAATCCGAAGTTACTACTTACTATTATTATATAGAATTCAATTCTAATTATGTATACAATTCAACTATATTGATTACACAGGATAAAAGATAAAATAGATTCATTGGTTGTGTTATGTCTGCGGGTCTTCTCATTGTATTTACTTTCGATACACCTAAGCTAAATAAAAACACTTAGCGCAAAGTCGAAGGAAATACGAATAGTCTAGCTAAATAAAACGTCATCGGCTCCAATTGAATTTTTCTTAGCAGACGAGTTAAGTTCAAAGGTATTTTTAATTTAAATTTACCTTCACCTAGGTGATGGCTGCCTATGGAATTTCATTTAGTGCGCACTGGCCCTAACCCGCGCCGCATGGTTCCATTGCGACTTTCTTTCATAAACTCGTATTAAAAACAGATAATGTGAAACTATAAGCTACTGTATCAAGTAACAAATAAGGTTTACTTTTGGAACTATTGTATATGGAAACGTAAGATAATGGTAAAGGAAATGTAGAACGGCCGCCTCTGTACAGGCAAATTATACTACTCACAGCGGGGCTCAGGTCCTGTTTAACGCGATATATCGAATTTCTCTCACTCACTTAACGATTTATCGTGGCTTGTTCGCATAAAAAATAAACGAAGCCTTTTATTAAAAGCGCTAAAAGTAGCTTTGAATAAAATAACAAAATCAAATTGGACAGCTCGTAAAACAATCGTCTTACGAAATAATTTGAGTGATCGCTCGCTTTTCATATGACATCATACTGACGTAAATTGGTTTTGATTTTTTATCAAGCGCGTTTTATTTGAATCCCACAAAAGACACATAATATTTTTCTAAATTGACATATTCAAAGAAAACTGAAATTACTCAAATACCTCTTACATATCATATCTATATTGCACACGTACTGAGTAACTATAACGGTGGGTACTCAGGCGGTAATAATAGAATTAGTTTGTATATTTATATCTAACGATGCCTTTACTTTTGAGCAAAATTGTACCTTATGAGGAATTTGAAGAATACTTATTTGAAAGAAACAATTTATTTTGTTTTTGTGACATCTCAAACTTAAAAAGAGTCGTAGACATTTCGATCATTAAAATTTTTATAAACTTTCTTAGATTACCTTTGACAGCTTTAGTGAATAATTATTAAAAGATTAAATAATTACGTTGAGGTTGTGCATATTTGCTCTTTATGCGGAGTTATTTCCATAAGTTCACATAACCAATTATAGCATTTTATAGGTACCTAATTCCTGATACAAATAAGTTTTTATTTATTGGCCTCAGGAATTAGGTACCTATAAAATGCTATAATTGTTACAGTGCAATTTTTTTATCTACAATTCATAAATACTTATTACGCATAATTATTTGTAATAAAGATGTTTTAGTCAATTGGAGCCAGTCTTTCTTCGCGACCACGGGGACAATGTCGTCCTCGAAACGTCGAAGGTAATTTAAAAATTATATACGCTGTTAAGTCCCGTTTATTACAAATAATTATGAGTAAAAATCGTGAAAGTCTAAATCAGTGTTTTACTTATTAAGCACATTGGGTTGTAATCAACTATTTTGTATAGTATTTAGCTTAACATATTCTATTAGGTTTCTAGTCTAGTCTAAACTCACTCATTCTAACCTTTACTTTATAATATACCCTAGAACCCCGAAGTTAGTCATTTGCAAAATCCGGTGTTTCTGAACAAATACTTTCTCATTAAAATTACAAAAGGCAAACAGATAATGTAGACGAAACCAATCTTTCGTAACAGATTATCCCTTAAGATAAAATACTGTTAAGGCACACAAAGATTGAATTACCATTACAAAATTACAAAAGACATTTCGTCGAGGTACGTAAGAGGATTAACCGAAAGTGGTTACAAGTCAACATTGCAATTCGGAAGCGGGATCACGCAACTGTACATTTGAAATTGGTTGTTCTATAGCTAAACGGACATTTTTAACCGACGTAGGCAGACTTCTAAGAATCTGGAACTAGGAACGTAGGAACGTGATCCCGGTGATTTCCAATGTCCGCTTTCTTGCTTGCCTTTTTTCTCTAAAAAAACCGCAGACACTTGTCCATGAGCCCGTTTACGTACCACGTATGTACATATATATATGCCGGTGTTCACTATGTTTGCCATTGCTTCATTAGTTTACCGAGACAATCTAGATTCTAAAAATCTTTTAAGGTATTTAGGTATTATTTTAGACTTCATATTTCATTATATCTCTTACACGTGATCTTGTATAGGTATGTGTGAGAGGTAACTTAGAGACTTTCCGATACTTATTCAATATTCATACTTGCATACATAAATAATTTATATTATTATATCTTACATAATAGCATTTTATACAATCGTGACATAATTAAGAGCTTTTTAGTCGAGTACTGTATGCCACGAAGCTTGCTGAGTAGCCTAAGTAAGGTACGAGATTGAAAAGCTTGATTGTGTCACTATTGTGTACAATACCTTTTCTACGAGTGCTCAACATAGGCAAGCCGATAAGAATTGAGTTCGACGAAAGACCTGCTGCCTCTATACAATTGAGTAACTTCCATCTCCCCGCGGATTGTGCCGGTTCCCTCCCGCCTGTAGCGGCGGCGCGGCGGCGCAGGGCGGGCTTCGGCAACAATGTTACAATATTATGAAAATCCTTGGTACCATCGTTGGCGATGCAACAATATGCGGCCATAAAAGCTCTATCGAAAAACATGCGCTAGTAGTTCGGTCTATAGTCTCAATTCAAGCATTACAGTCGATGAGTAGAAAAATATATCTTTTGGCACATACACTTAAAGTGATGTTTGTTACTGTCTCAAAGACCAAGTAGGGTACAAGTTACATGAGAATGTTACTGAAGTAAGACAGTCCAGCGCTTAAACTAAATTTGATATACGCAGAATCTCAACGGACCATACACTTCGTAGGAACTTTGCTAAAGTAATCAAAACGGCGTGTTAGTTAACTGAAGAAACTTAATATTAACCCACGAGAACATAGCTTGGACATGACGCGCCGCATGTAGTCAGAGTCTGGCCTTCCAAACTTGGGGAGCTGTAACCACGAATATAATGAATGCCATATGATACAATAATTATATCTTGGTTCATTGGTTATTTTATCTACTTCACTTCAAATACTAGAAAAGTTATGTACATTGTAAGGGTCACGTCATCCCAGCCGGCCAACCCTTCCAATTTTTATTTAGCGTAAATATTTTTATCTTACTTTTTCATAATTAGTATACGATACCAATTATACCCTTAAAATAATCACCAGTATTTTTGTTACACCCCGTTTTTATGATTGTTTTCTAGTAATAATTATGGACTGCCTAAAAGCGCTAAGACAAATTATTAATATATTTTATAATAGACTGAAAAAAATAAACGTTACAATTAAGCTAAACTAGCTTTGTGGTTATCTACAGAGCCACACTCACACACTATTAATCTGACACTATACCTACTGATTTAGGTACAGTCGACGTCAAAAATATGTTTACACTTTTACACCTTACTTCTTTGTAATAAGGTCCAAAAGTGTAAACATATATTTGACGTCGACTGTACTAACAATATTTGAGCTTTTTTTTTCAAATTAAGTTCTAAATTAATAGTATAATTTAATTGTTTATCTATAGGTTTAAAATTGTAATCACAAATATTTACAGGCAAATATCAAGGAACGATAATTTATTTGTTCAAAATAAAACACTATAAGATTTCTAAAAAAATAGATACATAAACGATATTATAATGTTACCGATTCTATATAACTACGAAGGAATATAACGTTTGGTTTGCGTATGCTTCCACCAGTCCCAACCCATTTAAGTAATAATCAAAGGTTAAATTGGATATGAAACTCGTATGAAAACAAACTTTAATTCACTGCCGCTATAACTGCAAACTCAACTAGTTCCCAGCATCGTTTACCGGACTCACCATTCGAGAAATCGCAGTAAGCAACACAGGCATCAGCTACTATGTTCGTTTAGAAGGTGGATAGTTTTGAGAACAGTTGTTGCGTTCGGGTTGCAATTGCAAGGCAGTACTCCGATCGTTAAACTATAAACTACATAATAATGTCACATGGCAATGCAAAACAGCGCGATCTATGAAGATGGGAAACTGATATATTCATGCATACGATGGATTTTAAATATTTAAAACGAGTTTTTGTTTATAGTTAGGTACAGTCTCCATCAGATAATATATATCGGAGCGGCCAAGTCACAAATAACTGAACAACGCCTCTATTTTCTACAAGATGTAACAAAAATACTGGTGATCCTTTTAAGGGCATAATTGGTCTTATTGTGAAAAAATAATTTTCTCGCGAAAAAAATTTTTTTGTTTTGTATGGAGAGATGAGAGAGAGAGAGAAGAGATGCAGCTGGGACGACTCGCTCCATACAAAAAAAAAATTTTTTCGCGTCCAAAAAATTTTTCTCCTACTTTTTCTTACTCGCAATACGATACCAAATGCCCTTAAACGGATCACCAGTATTTTTGTTACTGTATAATGTGCATGTTCAGATATTCTTGAGTACCCAGCTGCTCCGATATATTTGATGTTGACTGATATAGAACGTTGCCATTATACTAGTAGTTGAGTACAATTAAGTTTATACGTATCCAAAAACAACTGCTACTGTAATAAAGTTTTAAAGTGACCTATGAACAAAATTGGTTGAGTGTACATCGCTACTAATTATAGACAACGAGACGAAATGTATTTAATTTATAGAACTTAGATATCTAATTACACTTAACTATACTATACAATGAAAATCCAAGACCGAATAACTTCGTTCAATTCTATTTGGCCCGGAATTTTACTCCTAGTATCTAATTCCTAGTTCCTGAACGACTCACGCCGAGTTTGAGTTTGCTGTGGTCAGGGCCCGGTGAATCGCGCGTGGCCACACACCGCTTATATTAGACCCGTGTTTGCTGACGCTACTTGTTCGTAATTAGAGAACTGAGGCGTCCGCAAATAAAGTCCAGGGGGTATTAAACTTTTTGTTCCTTTGTCTAGGACAAGAGATAGACATTGGGTTGAATTGCGGGCTTTGTTCCGGTCCTGTGTTGATTTACTCGTACTTTGTCTGATACTACTTTTTTAAGACAATGATGGCGATTATTGGAGACCAAGGACGCTAAATAGATGGACGACAAATTTGTCTTAAAGATAGTATTATTGGTAGGTACTCACCCTTTATTATGTCTTAACTTTATGTACGTATTAGCTTATGTCCGCGACTTGGTCTGCGTGAAATTAGTAATTGACCCTACTTCTTACCCTCTTTAAGGGATTGTTTCTGGGATAAAAACTAAATATTATTATATCCTTATCCATAGTAAATTTCAATTAAATCTGTTAAGTAGTTATTGATTCCCCATAGAAACTTCCACCCTCCTTTTCACTCTCTTAATGGATTATTTCTGGGATAAAAACATTAAAACTATCCTATGTCCTTCCCCGGCACTCGAACTATCTTCGTATACCAATAATTTTATTAGATTCAGCGGTTTCAGCGCGAAAAGCTAACAAACAGACAGATACAATTTCGTAATAGGTAATTGGAAGATTAGTATTGGATTTTATTTATTTATCAGGTAATTGCATATTGCATGTTTTGTTTATTATGTGATCATACCTATGTCAATTATTTCACTTAATGTTATTAATGATGATTAAGAAAATTTTATTAAATATTTAGCATTTTAATGTATTGTTATGGTTCCTATTCAGTGTACGGACAAAGTGATCCCTTTGTCGATATGGAGTTACTAGTACTATCTAAAACTACGCAATATGCACTAACTATTAGTGAAAGGAAAAATGGTCCTTGTAAATCAACAAAGTGGGCCCTTGCACTAGACTCGGGCAATTTTGAGGAGCTGTACAATTGAAAAACTACGATGTAGTAACTGCTCATTACACTTGCAAGCAAGTTTATTATAAGACTTGTTTTACTACTTGAAACTGTGCAGTGAACTTAATAAACACTCTATTACCATAACTTCAGGTATGAAAGCAAAACAAGAACGCTATTGCAGCTGCGAGCTTCGATAAGCGACTTGGTGAAAAATACAATATTATTCCTCACCTGAAGGCATTATGCATACTTTGATGCAATATACACTTATATTTACAGATGCCAGGATCTTTATTACCTTAGAGCTTTAAACCAAGCGTAGTGGCCATTGACAGGCATTCCCCTCTGCCAAAAATGTATGACCACTGGTCATACTCATTGTATGGACTGACGTTTATTTGACGTGGCTATTTTGACGTGTCCCATACATTTGGCGTTCCCCTCCCCCGCAAAAAACGGCAGACTTTTTCTGATAGAAATTAGAGCGCATGTCGCATCCGGTTGGTTGAATAATCAAAGTTTATTACTAATACTTAATGTTTTTTTCACCTCAGCAGCTCGAACGAGGGTTCTTTGCGGCCCAAATTCAGTGAGCAAAGTTCGATTTTGCTCACTGAGTGAGACAAAATGACCTTGAAATTTCTGCAGTTAAAAGAAAGAGGAAGTAATATTTCAAACGTCATATTATCGCTTTTTGAATAGCAGAACCCCGATGAGCACTAAATTAGCTTGGAAACCTAATCACAAGATTTGGCGCAGGCACTAGTTTCTAATCAATGTGATTACAGTTTTGACGAAACTCCTCCAATCTTATTTAGTCAAAAATAGTAAAATTGCTAAAATTACTAAAATTACTACAATTACTAAAATTACTAAAATTACTAAAAATAATCAAATTACTAAAATTACTAAAATAAATAAAATTACTAAAATCACTAAAATAACTAAAATCACTAAAATCACTAAATTTACTAAAATTTATTAAGTTACTAATATTCCTAAAAATAATAAAATTACTAAGTTTACTACAATTACTAAAATTACTAAAAATAATAAAATTACTACAATTACTAAAATTACTAAAATAACTAAAATAAATAAAATTACTAAAATCACTAAAATCACTAAAATCACTTAAATTATTAAAATCACTGAATTTACTAAAATTAATAAAGTTACTAAAATTACTAAAATTAATAAAATTACTAAATTTACTACAATTACCAAAATTACTTAAACCAAAATTACTTAAATTACTAAAATTACTAAAAATACTAAAATTACTAAAATAAATAAAATTACTAAAATTACTAAAATCAATAAAATTACTAAAATCACTAAATTTACTAAAATTTATTAAGTTACTAAAATTACTAAAAATTATAAAAATTACTAAAATTACTACATTTACTAAAATTACTAAAATTAATAAAATTACTAAAATTACTAGAATTACTAAAATTACTAAAATTACTAAAATTACTAAAATTACTAAAATTACTAAAATTACTAAAATAACTAAAATACATAAAATTACTAAAAATACTAAAATTACTAAAATAAATAAAATTACTAAAATTACTAAAATCACTAAAATTACTAAAATTACTAAAATCAATAAAATTACTAAAATCACTAAATTTACTAAAATTTATTAAGTTACTAAAATTACTAAAAATTATAAAAATTACTAAAATTACTACATTTACTAAAATTACTAAAATTAATAAAATTACTAAAATTACTAGAATTACTAAAATTACTAAAATTACTAAAATTACTAAAATAACTAAAATACATAAAATTACTAAAAATACTAAAATTACTAAAATAAATAAAATTACTAAAATTACTAAAATCACTAAAATTACTAAAATCACTATAATCACTAAATTTACTAAAATTTATAAAGTTACTAAAATTACAAAAAATAATAAAATTACTAAAATTACTACAATTACTAAAATTACTAAAATTACTAAAATTAATAAAATTAATAAAATTACAAAAATTACTACAAAAATAATAAAATTACTAAAATTTCCAAGGTTTCTAAAGTTTTTCTGCTATGTTCTCACTGCTGAGGTGAAAAGTTGTATGTGCAACATGAGACCAAAGTTATTTGCACCTCGTGCCTTTGAGTCCCTCACTACGCTCAAGATTCTAAATTAGAATCACTCGCTACGCTCGTGATTCTATTATAGAATCTTTCGCTTGCTCAGGACTCAAAATAAGCACTCGAAGCAAAAACTAACTTTGCTCTCTTGTTGCACAAATACCTATTACGTTACTAGTGAAAATGAGGGCTAGTGTTTTACGAGCTTCAACGTAAGGCGATTATCACACTGGTCCCGAATGCAAAAAGCGCATAAGTGTGAAAGCCGTCTAATGGTTTTGACGGGTTATTTTTATTGGATCTTATTTTGTCTTATTAGATAAATGTATAATTAACTTATCAGGCGAACAGCTTTGAAAATAAAATGCCGTACCGTAACATCGGGGTACTTTAGCCCCAGGGGGTAACTTTGTCCTAAAACGGAAAAATAATTGAACTTCCCGCCACACCGCACGTCAGGAGCTATCGATGTAGTGGGCACTGCTCATCGATAGATGTCCGTATGGGGCGGTCGGTAAAGCAGTTTTACGTCAAGAATGCTGATTGGTCAATCCGCCATTGCGGCGGGAAGTTGCTACCTGTAAACGACGCGAATTTATAATGTGCAAACTTTTACTCGTAAGAAAGAAACCAGGTAAGGATTAAGTGTTTGATTGTTATCAATCGTAGCAGACATGTATCTGGGATCCTAATGCGATATAAATCAAATTATTTAAGACATTATTGTGAGATATATACGAGAATTAAAATCACAGTATACTTTGGCCATCGTTTTCGGGTTACTTTGACTCATGTACTGACTGGTTAAATGGGATTAATGGGAATCACGCGTTTATCCAGGAAAAAATATATTGATGTGCAAAGAAGCAGCGCTAGTAAGTTACATGAAGAGGGGAAAATTCTGGAAATGGCCTGCAATAAAAGATGAACAATTATACCGTTGGGAAGATGTGATAAAGAAAATTAATGTTTCTAAATTTGTGAAAAAAGGATTATTTACTGTACCTGAAATTGATAATGTTTAGTTTAGTCCATGTTGATTTAATTAATAGGTATTCATAAGTCTGATATCTTAACTAATGATTCTCAATTTTGAAGACTGATTAGACACAGTGACTGTTAACTAGATGCCTAGGTACCTAGTAAAATAATTTGTTAGGAAACCTAACTATTTTTTTATGTTAATTATAGTTATATATGTTAACTACTTCTAATGATTATAATAGATAAGTTTAAAAGGTTTTTCTGTTTGTTATGGCAAAGTTTGTTATAAAAATGGCCATGTTTGATAGATTTATTACTTTGTGTTGAATATTTTGAAGTTTTTACTGTAATAAATACAAATGAATCAAGATACTATGTCTTTCTTTGATATGTGTAATCAATCTAAACGGGTTTCTTTGTACTTTTATTGCAAACGGTTACGTTGTACAAAAAGAAAAATCGGGGGCCAAAGAAACGCGCTTCAAAGTGCAACTTTGGCTCAAATTTTGCAAAAAAAAAAAACTCATAGGTTGGTTTATTAAGTTTTACGTCTGTGCATGAGTTGATTATATCCACACCTAAACACCTATGCCTATAAAAGAGTCATAATGCAATTTAAACTGAAGTACTCAAACGAGAAGTAAATAAAAACATGATTTTGAGACAAAGTACCCCGATGTTACGGTATCTAAGAAGGCGTGAGGTCATGGGGTGTTTTAATTACTTGCAGGAGATTTTAGATTTCAGATTTAGGCCTGTCTACCGAATAGTCACATAAAGAAATTGATGTACTATGCTTCAGCGAGACTTTTATTAAACGTCATTGTGAAAATAATATAAAACTTAATAACTTAAAGCTCGTTTCATCTTATTGTAGAGAGAAGGGCAGAGGTGGTACTGCTATCCTCGTTAGGAAAACATTGGATGTTAAACCGATTACATTTTTGTCTGAATTAGCCTCAGCCCATTTTTTTGAATGTTGTGGGACAGAGATTCTGGGACTGAACATTTTAGTATTAGTTATATACAGAATACCGGATAATACCAAAGCTCACGTAGGATTATTCCTTCATAAACTACAAAAACTGCTTTTTCAATTAACTACTAAGTTTAGAAAAAAGAAAATAATTTTATGTGGCGACTGGAATATAGATATTTTAAAAGACACATCATTTTCCAAAGATCTAAAGGATACTTTACAAAGTTATGGTTTTGAGATCCATATAAACACACCGACCAGGCTTAACGCCTGCTTAGATCAAATTGCTTCAAACATGAAACGAGTACATGCTTTTACACGCAGTCTATGTTTATCTGACCATGACACTGCACAATTTTTGACTGTCAATGTAAACAAAAGTAAATCATTTGTTACTTGGTTTGAATACAAAAGAGATTTTAGTAGTGACAATATGAGGAAATTTAAGGAGTGCATGGCAGCTCTTTCATTTTCAGAAGTATTCAATGTAAATGACCTCCAGGAATCCTTCACATTATTTTATGAATTGATATGCCTTTTCTTCAACCTCTGCTTCCCATTGATTAAAATAAGAGTAAGTAACCGACGTTCGCACTTAAAATGGCTTACTAAAGGAATAAAAAAATCGTGTCATGTGAAACGAAAGTTATATATAATGTCTAGACAAAAGAGTAACTACAGTAAACAAAATAGAAGTAATTTTAAGCAATACAGCCGCATGTTAAAGAAATGTATACATCAATCTCAGCAGTTGCGCAATAATCAATACATACAATCAAACAAAAATAAGTGTAGAGCGACTTGGAATCTGATTAATAGTGTGAGCTCTTGCAATGACCATGATAATGACATTAACTCCTTAACTTATAACAATGTAACATACAATAATCCTCAGGACATTTGTAATATTTTTAATGATTTTTTTATAGATATTGTCAATAATCATGTATCGAAAAGTAGACCGCAGAAAATAAGTTACAGTCACAATCAAGCCAACTCCGTGTTCCTAAAGCCTGTTGATGACCAAGAGGTGTTTAAACTGATAATGTCCCTAAAAAATAGCAAGTCTTGTGGCTATGACGACATATCAACACTTTTACTTAAAAATAACGCTTTAAATTTTTGCCGTCCCTTGGCGCATTTAATAAACCTCTCATTCGTCCAAGGTCATTTTCCTAAAGAACTGAAGGTGTCAATTGTGAAGCCTCTGTTTAAAAAAGGTGACCGGAAAGACCCAAACAACTATAGGCCCATTACATTGGTTCCAGTTATTTCAAAGGTTATCGAAAAAGCTATGTTTGTGAGACTTAGTGATTATTTGACTAGACACAAAATATTATCACCAGACCAATTTGGGTTTCGCAAAGAGCGTTCAACTGAGCTGGCTTGCTTTGAATTTATAAAATACATATCGGAAGCTAACAATGACAAATTACCAGTAACATCTATCTATCTTGACATGAGCAAAGCTTTTGACTGTGTTAATCACTTAAAACTCCTCTCTAAGCTTTAAGGCCTTGGACTTAGAGGTAATGTTATAGACTGGATGAAAAGTTATCTGAGCGACCGAACACAGTGCACTGAAATCTCAAGAATGGTCACAGAGGGTAACAATCTTTAAAAAAAAAGGTTTAGATCGCTATACCGTGCCAATGAAACAGGAGTGCCACAAGGAAGTAATTTAGGTCCATTATTATTTTTGTTATTTATTAATGACCTTCCGCAATCAACATCACAAAAGTGTATACTCTTCGCAGATGATACGACCTTAATAGTGAAGGGAAATGACATAAACTCTTATGAATCTGACATAAATAAATCATTTATAGATGTAAGTACATGGATAGAGTGCAACAGTCTCAGTATTAACCTAAATAAAACACTATTTACACAATTTCATCATCCGAATTCAAATTTATTTCTCAATCTTACCATTACTACAAATAACACTCCAATGGAGGAATCTCATTGTGCTGAATTCCTAGGTTTCATTATTGATAAACATTTAAATTGGAAATACCACGTTGACATGGTGTGTTCTAAACTAGCGCGATTTGTTTTTGCCCTAAGAAACCTAAAAAACACTGTCTCCACTCAGGCCGCGTTAGCAGCTTACCACGGCTATGTAGCATCTACCCTTAATTACGGTCTTCTACTTTGGGGTAATTCTGTTGACATTCAGAGGGCTTTTGTAATACAGAAAGATTGCGTACGAGCATTGGCTGGTGTTAGTTTTGATGAAACCTGTAGGCCTCTCTTCAAAAAGTTCAACATTCTTCCATTAGCTTCAATGTATATACTGAAAGTTTGTATTTTTACAGCAAACCACCCTGAGTATTTTATAAAACGCGAAGTAGTATCTACAAGAGTGCTCCGAACTCAGTACCAGTATCTTTTGTACCATCCACCTTGTAACTCTGACATATATGAGAGAAATGTAGTAAATATGTGTATTATAATTTTTAATAAACTCCCTCAAGAACTGAGAATGCTGAGTGGTAAAATATTTAAGACAAAATTGACCAAATGGCTACATGACCATCGTTTTTATAGCATTAAGGAGTATTTTAAATGGGACATATCGAAATTATATTAGCTGACTTTAATTTGATATATGTAATGTTTTATTTAATTCTATGTTTGTCACAAGCCTGTTATATTCAAATTAATTTTCTATAATTTCACCGGACAAGAATTTGACATATCTACCTAATTTTATTATTTTACCATAACTCTATTATATTATGTTCCATTTTCCATTTCAAATAATTAATCAATTTTGTAATTGTATCTGACCCAAATTTGACATACGGAAATAATGTACATATTTTAATTTTAACTATATTTTCCAATTTATTGCATGTTAAAAATTAGTGATTATTTAGTACTCTCGTGTACTTATTTGTAAATAATTTGCATGTTGATGTTAAGTCGACTGAATACTGTGTCTCAACTACTTATATTTAAGAACCATTGTACGTATTCAAGCAAATAAATATTTCTATTTCTATTTCTATTTCTATTTCTATAACTCTACAGCATATTGTACATGTCTTATTATTACCTATACAATGTATGTACCTTCATTAATACTGTACAGTTAAAACGTCACAATTGTCACAAAATGTAGGACTTACATCATTGTCGGTTGTTAATAGAGAGTTGAGACGCCTTATTGGTGATCGACAATAATGTACCTTTTACTTAAATATATGTAGGTAGTGATGCAAATATACATTAAATTTTATGTTTTAATATGAACATAAAATACTGTTACTACGCATTAAATACTCAGCTCACCAATTATTGCCGAGATTTAATTATATAAAATGATTAAAATTCGCAACATCATTCTATATTTTTGGGATTTTGGTAATACCTACTATTACATAATGTTGACAATGACAATATAACTGAAGAAGATTTTATGAAAGAACATAATCATTTTATACGTTAATTCGGAATTTTAAATTGATTCTTAAATAATTATCAGGCTAACACGATTTTACAAACTATCAAAAAAATATTTTTTTTTTGGTCGATACCAAACAGTATGCAATTTCTGTGGTCATGGGCAATCTCGCCAAAAGATATTAACGACATCTACTCATAGAAACACTGGAATGTTCGAATTCAAATATAAATAGTTAGTAGTTTCACAATGGCTGACATTTCGATTCGATCCGACCCTTTTGTCCAACCCAAGGAGACGGGCAGAGCGAAGCCGTGACGAGTGTTTGTCATTCGCTTCGACGACCGAATGGGAAATCGCCGTGTCATTAAAACTAAACAAAAAAGTTAATGTGAGTGTGATACCTATTACAGTGCATTTTAGAAGGACAAGATGCTTGTATCGCCTAATAGGATGCCTCTTATTTTCTGTGTGAGTCAGGATTTTTAGGAGTTCAAGGGCAGATTGTTGTGTCATTAAGATTGTTAATTTGTTCAAATTCAAAAGTTTAAAATATAACCAAGCTGTTTTACCTATCGCATAATACAATATCCATCTTGTTTATGTATACGTATGTACCTATGTTTATAAGTGTGTTGTTGCAATTCATTTTGAAATACTCGCAAAAGACGGAAAGAAGTAAGAGATTCATTTTCTGAAGATTCATTTACTTAAAAGACAGTTTTTAAATGCTTCTGAATCTTGAGATTTAGATTATATGTTTATCCTTATTATCAAAAAAAAACTTTATTTGTTAAAATAACAACATATGATTAATTAAAAACACTACTTAATAAATATGCATATATATCTATGTAAAAAAAAAAAAAAAAACGTAACTAATCAAAGAGTCCCCCACGAGCTATGCCGGGCGCAAAGGTGCCCATCACACTTGCAGCGTTTCCGCGTTGGATGGCGATGGCCAACCTTTGCGCCAGGTAGGAACCCGCGCGTACATCGGACCCCCTCTCAGTAATACGTCGCCCTAATTCCTTTACAAAGGCTATTGCTTCGGACCCCCAACACCCTGTCGTCCTTATTATCTATAAAATATTTAAGCCAGTATTGATGTATATATAAAACATATATATACAACCTTCAAGAAGACAGGTTAAAAGAAAAACGTAATTTAAAATGAAAGCTCACATATCTACACGAGGATACGGAACCGTCGTCGCCGCTGGCGACTGAACATTTACTAAATGTAGTAGTTAAATTGTCCGAACGAATTATAACTTTTATTTATTTTATTCGGAAATGCGATAACATCGCATACCTACTCCTAGTTTGTTATTATCAAATTTAAACGAACAGATTGGACGACATTCCCTGCCGCGATCTTAAAACCTGCTTCAATAGATAAACAGATATAATCAAAAATCTCTAACCAACACATGCGTATAGCAACTACAAGCATGTTTCGATAGAAGGCAGTTGACTTATGTAGAAGTCTTAATTAAGTAAAAAACAAGCTATATCTGGCTACCGAACAAATACATATGCCATCAATCATGTAGTGGTGATTGATAATGTATCGTGAATTACTGATAGATCGACTCGCCCGCAACGGGAATGGTCTAACAATTTATTTACATGTGTCCCGTGGCAGTACTTGTTGATCTTGCCTCATGAATGCCCATGACAATGGACAAGACATTTTCCTTTAAATAATTTTGGCACGTTAAAATACTGCAACTTTATTTTTAATACATCTAACATCGATATCTGTAAATATGGCTTCTGTTTTTAAATAACGATGAAGTGTAATAGTTTGCACTTTCATTTAGACACTTATTAGTATTATTAAAAAATCAGCCGTCGTCTTGTTTTACATATTAAACAGTTTAACAATAGCCAATCCATTTTTTATTTATAAATGTTCAACAATAATCTAAGTAAAATAAAACAAATAATCACGCTAGTTACCAACCGGAAAACATCAGTTCATAAGCAATAACTGCTCAAAAACCAGAGCCTAAAATACCTCATCAAAACAATTGTTTAATAGCTCCATGGCGGTGATCTAAGATACACGCTAACGAAGCGTCGGATGTGATTGAAAATCATCGCAGAGGAATGATGTTCTACACGGAAGCCACTATAAATCATCAACGGTAGCCCATACATCAATAAGGTCGATTATTTGATAACTCAACACAAAACACGGTCACTTGATTCAAGTAACTGAGCAACTGGTTAAGTCTACGTTTATACGAAAAAGTTTGTACCTATTACATTTCTCTATCGGCGATGGTTTTCTAGATATGCTCAATACTTTGACCTTTAGAGTTTTAATTTTGGCATAGAAACATGTAGATATTAATATTATTTGGGTTATCTAGATGTCCTAAATAATTACTGACAACGTACAATCTTAAAAAAATAAGAGTTGAGACTCTAAGAAATATTTTTTGGGAAATTCAACCCCACCCTGTGAAAAAAGACTTGTAAGTCTTAAACTACTTGTACACAGGCTGTCGTTGGAGGAGACTAGTATTATTATATAAAATACTAACAAATTGTGTTCAGTAAGTTTACTTCAGAGAATTTCATCGTTAAGGCAGGGGTTCCCAATTATGAATTTTGGTTTCCAATTAGGTAGTGCAGAAGCAGCCTTACTCCTCGGCGATCAGTTCTTGTTTTCCTGTGGTTCAGAAACAACTCGTTTCAAGTTTCAAGTCTGGCTTCTATGCAAAAAGTGGAAACCTAGCAAAGTAACCGATACCGACTCTAAACTATTGGTTCATATGTAATTTAAATACAAATATCAGTATAAAATAGATTAACGTCGTCAAAATCATCGCGATTCATAGAAATGTTTTTAAGGGCCATAAAAACCGTCAATTACTTGATTATAGATTGAGTTGATAACGGGCAGGTGATCACGGATCACGGCCATCGGTCGATCAATGAAATTCGTTACAAATTTGACCATTTAGTTACACCTCGTTGAGTCAAGGACTCTCCGACTCATTCCGTGCACAATAAGGTTAAAAAAACATGAAACAAATTAACCGATTGAACCTGTTCTGTGAGGACCCCTGAAGAGCGAGTTCTGTTAAACTGAACTAATTTATACCCACCTGTATCATAAACAATATGAGAGGCAGCGATACGGGATGTTTGGAAGGCATTTAATATTTTTATTGACTAAGAACAGAAGATGCGCGCAGTAAAGAGATGTTAACTCTTAATATTAATTTTAAGAGCGCGAATCGGTTTGCTTGTTTTGTAGGACTGTTGACAGCTTATGTTCGTAACTCAAAATCTGAGTTCCTTATTGTCTTTTTATTACAATTAATTAATTATCACGCGACTGCTATTTATTGGTTATCGGTTACCTTGTTATAAAATGTAATACTTCACATGTTTTTTAAACAGATTATTATTAAACACGCAGTACAAAATGCAATTGATTAATTTATTTTGGAACTATGTTATTAAAGCTTGCAGTGCTTATAATATAACTTTCACTATTGATTTATAACATTTTCTGTTTTCTCATATTTTAGCGTATTTTGTTTTAGCGGAAATAACAATTAAAAAACCCGCCTTTTTAAGCGGCATTTGCGGCCATTTGAATCTGTATAAAATAATGTGTATTAAACGGAAACTATCCTATTGAAATTTCAAGATAGAAGTAGCAAGCAGGACTGCTTCAGAAATTCATTGTAAATTACATGATTGAGAAGTTTCGTGTGGCGCTTGCAAATTAGACTTTCAACGTTATTCGGTTGCACCATCTACTTAACTAATTGATGTTATATCTGACGCAACGTGTATAATAACTACATAAATTAGTTTCCGTTATTGAAAGGCCTTATTCGGCTATACAGTTGCCGCCACACAATATTCCATTTCGCCTGCCAGTGGGGGGTTCGACGGCTTCAATCGTAGCTACAATTAATCACAGACCAGCAGTGTCATCCGGCTCCGGTCAAACCAAAACATTCCCCCACCAATTCTGCTTCCCAATATTAAAAAAGCGTATGTCGTTGAAAACTCGTATAAAAATACATCCGTTCCGTACTAACAAGTACAGTTTGTAACCAGAAGAATACAATTTCACAATTGTTTTCTGCTTTACCATCACGCTTACTCTTATTTTGTAGGACAAGGACGCAAGTTCTATCGAAACTAATACTGGATTTCGAAGCATGTAGAATTGACCGAGGTATACCTGCCTAACGAATTTATGGTACAATATTTTTATACGTATTTTATACGTGCGATAAACGTTACGCAGCACAGTGGAATCGAGATGGTAATCAGACAATTTCTGATTAAATCTGAAATAGATTGACAGATTTGAGGCAAGTTTATATGCTGATTAAACGTTCGATTTTTAATATGGGCACTGCATAAATTGAGCACGTTTCGGCTTAGTTAATTTAGACCTATACCATTCAAGATTAGGTTTCAAAACTAGCCACTATTTAATTACTTTAGCCTGTGCATATTACTATGCAGGTACTTAAGTAACCGACATAGAAATTCTTACGACCTCAAAGTACAAATCTTGAACACATTTTTTTTTTATGTAGTCGAATGAACCACATCATGAATTAATAAATAATAATGGCAAATTGAGGCACGATATAATTAAGATTAAATTATGCTTGCCAAATCGATAATAGCGTAATCACTAAAGAAGGTTCGAAATTATCCTAAAATATTTCAGATCATTTGTTATGTTTTCGACGGCTCGCAGTGAGACGAATTTTGATGAATAATTTAGATCAAAATGATTGCTCACTTTTAAAACTATAGAATTAGATTACAGAAGTTTTAGAATATGTTTATAGTTATGATAATAATGCTAACAAAAGTATAACTAACTTGAATTTGGCAAAATGTATAATTACAATCTTACCTTTGCTATAAACTTTTTATGTTCACTATGAATTGATATAAAGGCAATCAATTAATTGCGTTGTATTTCATATTTAACAAGTAAGTATAATGCGACAATATTAAACATGTTATGGCCAAGAAACCTATGTTCAAACACAAAGGGTGGTCTCGGCATGTGTAAAATGCACGAGTTGCTAGACGTTAAAGCCTAGCATATGAGGCTTGGGGTCATAAGGAAACCTGAGCCGCAGCCAATCAAAGACGTAAAACGGGATTTTATTGTGTGCAGTGTTCCATAGCAAGTTTACTGTACGGACTTGTGACGGTAGCAATTACTCAACTCTCGTATAAACACGGCTTTTGCTTTACAAAATAGTGGCGTAGTTTTGTCTATGTTCTGTTCATATATTGCGGTCCTGGATTCCTTTTAATCTCAACAACAAAAGCATTGGAAATGACATGGAATATGAGTTTTGGAATTTATTACAGTTTATGATATGGTGCCTACTAGTTACTACCTCCCACTGTTAGATATATTAATATTTATAAATTATTATGACAACATCATTGAGCAGTATTTGCATAATTTAACATCTGATTTAGTATTTAAGTTTGCTAAAATAAAAATTAAGAACATCAAATTGTACAAAAGAAAATTAAGACAAAAATATTAATAAATAAAGGAGTCGGTTAAAAATAGATATTTATTACAAGAATCTATCTATAGGATAGGGTAAGTCAAGAATTGCCTCAATTTAGATATTATCTAACTTATCTAAGCGAGAGATTTATAATATAGTGTCGAAGTCGTCAAGTGTAGTAGAATGTAAGAGCTCTCATATAAACCACGACACTTACCTTCCCGGACAAACTCTATTTTTTTTTGCGCATGTAAAATATAATTAAATTGTAATCATTATTTTATATAAAACGAATTCCAGCAAGTGGATAATACTGAAGTCTTCAACGCCGTTAATAATGTCTTAAAAGCGACGACCCCATTAAGTTCCTTTGGCAAAAGTTGCTAAAAGGGTATAAAGCGTTAGATTACAAGATAATCGCGACGCAAAGAAATTCGTCAAGGAATGTACAGGGAGCTAAAAGTTAACACTTTCATTTAAAGTTTCCCGTTTCCCTTGCGCCGCAACGTTTAATTTCCGGCACAGAAATTATCAGGGAGAAGTAAGTCAGAAAGGCTTTGAACGACAGTAGCCGACTGGCCTTAACTACCTGTCAACTATAACTTGCGAAACTCCAGTTTTATTAAACTGAGCGGCATTACACGGCAGTTGTTGCAGTTTTTAAACATCACGGTTTGTTGTTATGGTCTAAAGCGGGAGTTTATTATTTAGTGTACAGCTTGATGGCTTGTGGCGTTGCAGTTTTATTTTGATGCTCGAGAGCGGTACATTTGAAATTCTTTAGAATTAAACACTAAAAATATCAAATAACTTTTAGCTAAATTTTTCTTTCTTTTATTTAGGCAGGTACAAGTATATAAATAAATTACATATATGACTTATAAATAAAACTTACCTATTTAAATAAACCTTAACTAAAAACTAAAATTAAATAAAACTAAAAAATATCAAAGCTATATTAGCTAAATTATTTGTACTTGGGTCCGAAACAGATTGAATTTAATTTGAAAATTCGGAACAGCAATATCGCAGTGTATTCGGCAGTAGGTACCTATACGACAAGTCCCTGCTGAATTGCAACCTAACTGTTTTATCATTTTACGTAGTGTACATATGTTAATATTTTTTTAAACGTGCATAAACTTTAAACTTAGTTGCTTCAAAAATATGATCTGATCACACAACAATATCGTCGCCCCCATGGAAAACTCATGTCTCTGCATTTTTTATATTATGGTCATAAATTTATTTCACATATTTATTCTCAAATAATTTACGTCAACAGAAAAAAAATACATTTAAATAACATTTTACAGGCAACATCGCAGATGTATTTATTACCGATCATTACAGACTCTCACCTACAAGTGCGAAAATACTCGTATTCTAGAATGGCGTCCGATATCTCACAGAAACTAGATGACTGGATTCAAATAAGCAATTTTCTGCACCATCATGGATAAGCACCTCACACTCGTGAGCCATAAACCGCATCCCAAAGTTACCATGAGATCTATTCAGATTTGTGCTCGTGAGAAAAAAAAAGGAAATTACAGTGAATTTGTTGCTATATCCTTATGGAGAGGCAATCCTCTTACATGGATCGTTCGGCCTAGCCCACACTTTTGTACGAATAGGCCGCGAATTTCTATCTATATTTATATACTTCTTGGTACTTCTCTACTAGGATACTAGGCTAAATATAATTTTGGGAGGGCATTTTCGGCAAGTCGGCGACAGTCTTGAAATAATTTTTTTTATAATTTTATAGGTACAACTTATACAGATTATAGCTAGCATGTGTAATTGTTTAAAATACTACGTAATAAGTATTTCATAAAACTGATATTTCCTGAGTAAACCAGGCGTTAAAACGGTTTTTTTAATGTTTAAATTTTTAAAGTACACTTTAAACAGTTAATGACTTAATAACCTTATTTAGCTGGCAAACAATACTTTTACGGCATATCCAAAATTCAAGTTAGTACTTTTATGCGTACACCCTAAATTTACGTATGTATGTATAGCTACATTACCTGAGTGCATGTGTAGGAACGTCATTACAGTGAGATTGGAGAACGCTGCTCGCGAGCCGGCATTACGATGGATCCTAATGACTATCTTAGATAGAGCAAAACTTTTTCGCTTTGCTAGGACTTGTCTGAGGTTTCGTCTAAATAAGGTGATTACTGGAGATATAGAAAGCGCTGGGTATTGACTTAGTGTCGAATTTCTGGGAATTATAGGAAGAACTTATTGTGACTTAGCTTTGTGACAGTGGATTTCTATTAGAAAAGAAATTCTTCTAAATTGATCTCAGAGAAATTCTGCTCATGTTTTGTTTGTAATTGGTAACTTCGAACTTAAGAATGATCCAGATCTTATTTTATTTCGAACAGAGTTAATTATTACAAGCTTTTATTTAACTCACAGTGTTTGTCAGTATGTGTGTTAGATGTTTAGGTAGAATCTTGCGAGCCAGATTTGAACCAGTTCCTGATGTCCGATTGAGCTAAAATTTTGCATACCTGCGTAACTTGGATGACAATACAATATTTTGATACCATCGAGCTGGTCTGATGATGGAGACAGGAGGTGGCCATAAGAACTCTGCCATAAAATACCTCAACCAGGTTGAGTTTAGGTTTGTTAGAAACGCCTCGATGAGTATTCCTTGATTTTCTAAAGAAAAGTACAGTCAGCCACAACATCAGAAGCTGATTTGGTACCTATTTCTCCTAACCGATACTAGAATTAGAATCGTCTTAATAAGTCGCTGTTTGGGCTCATTTGACTTGTACTGGTAAGGAGTTGGGACCGATATCACAAGATGGAGCTCATGCTGAACCCTGGGGGCACCTACTGGATCTCAGGTTTGGGGCAACATAGACTCATGCTGTTTGAGCTCATTCGACTTGTACTGACGAGGAGTTGGGACCGGTATCACAAGATGGACTTCATGTTGAACCCTGGGGGCACCTACTGGATCTCAGGTTTGGGGCAACATAACTAGACTCATGCTGTTTGAGCTCATTCGACTTGTACTGACGAGGAGTTTAGACCGGTATCACAAGATGGTGGTCATGCTGAACCCTGGGTGCACCTACTGGATCTCAGGTTCGGGGCAGCATAGACTCATGCTGTTTGAGCTCATTCGACTTGTACTGACGAGGAGTTGGGACTGGTATCACAAGATGGAGTTCATGCTGAACCCTGGGGGTACCTACTGGATCTCAGGTTTGGGGCAACATAGACTTATGCTGTTTGGACTCATTCGACTTGTACTGCCGAGGAGTTGGGACTGGTATCACAAGATGGACTTCATGCTGAACCCTGGGGGCACCTACTGGATCTCAGGTTTGGGGCAACATAGACTTATGCTGTTTGAGCTCATTCGACTTGTACTGACGAGGAGTTGGGACTGGTATCACAAGATGGAGTTCATGCTGAACCCTGGGGGCACCTACTGGATCTCAGGTTTGGGGCAGCATAGACTCATGCTGTTTGAGCTCATTCGACTTGTACTGACGAGGAGTTGGGACTAGTATCACAAGATGGAGTTCATGCTGAACCCTGGGGGCACCTACTGGATCTCAGGTTTGGGGCAACATAGACTTATGCTGTTTGGACTCATTCGACTTGTACTGACGAGGAGTTGGGACCGGTATCACAAGATGGACTTCATGCTGAACCCTGGGGGCACCTACTGGATCTCAGGTTTGGGGCAACATAACTAGACTCATGCTGTTTGAGCTCATTCGACTTGTACTGACGAGGAGTTTAGACCGGTATCACAAGATGGTGGTCATGCTGAACCCTGGGTGCACCTACTGGATCTCAGGTTCGGGGCAGCATAGACTCATGCTGTTTGAGCTCATTCGACTTGTACTGACGAGGAGTTGGGACTGGTATCACAAGATGGAGTTCATGCTGAACCCTGGGGGCACCTACTGGATCTCAGGTTTGGGGCAACATAGACTTATGCTGTTTGGACTCATTCGACTTGTACTGACGAGGAGTTGGGACTGGTATCACAAGATGGACTTCATGCTGAACCCTGGGGGCACCTACTGGATCTCAGGTTTGGGGCAACATAGACTTATGCTGTTTGAGCTCATTCGACTTGTACTGACGAGGAGTTGGGACTGGTATCACAAGATGGAGTTCATGCTGAACCCTGGGGGCACCTACTGGATCTCAGGTTTGGGGCAGCATAGACTCATGCTGTTTGAGCTCATTCAACTTGTACTGACGAGGAGTTGGGACTGGTATCACAAGATGGAGTTCATGCTGAACCCTGGGGGCACCTACTGGATCTCAGGTTTGGGGCAACATAGACTTATGCTGTTTGGACTCATTCGACTTGTACTGACGAGGAGTTGGGACCGGTATCACAAGATGGAGTTCATGCTGAACCCTGGGGGCACCTACTGGATCTCAGGTTTGGGGCAACATAGACTCATGCTGTTTGAGCTTATTCGACTTGTACCTACTGACGAGGAGTTGGGACCGGTATCACAAGATGGACTTCATGCTGAACCCTGGGGGCACCTACTGGATCTCAGGTTTGGGGCAGCATAGACTCATGCTGTTTGAGCTCATTCGACTTGTACCTACTGACAAGGAGTTGGGACTGGTATCACAAGATGGAGTTCATGCTGAACCCTGGGGGCACCTACTGGATCTCAGGTTTGGGGCAACATAGACTTATGCCGTTTGGACTCCTTCGACTTGTACTGATGAGCAGTTGGGACTGGTATCACAAGATGGAGTTCATGCTGAGCCCTGGGGGCACCTACTGGATCTCAGGTTTGGGGCAACATAGACTTATGCCGTTTGGACTCATTCGACTTGTACTGATGAGCAGTTGGGACTGGTATCACAAGATGGAGTTCATGCTGAACCCTGGGGGCACCTACTGGATCTCGGGTTTGGGGCAACATAGAGTCATGCTGTTTGAGCTTATTTGACTTGTACTGATGAGTAGTCGGGACCGGTATCAGAAAATATAGCTCATGCTTAACCCTGGGGGTACCTACTGGATCCCTAGTTTAGGACAACATAGGTTCATGCTGTTTGGGCCTACTGTGACATCCGATGGGTTTATAATTTTGAATGTTCGTTTCGCGAATATTTTAGTAACGTTTTTCTGGTCTTCATGAAATTTGTTGAGGTTGTATCGGTGGTATATAATAAGAGACTTCAATGAGCTGGAATGACCAGGGGGTTCTGGAATCAGAAGGCCTAAAACAGTTTTGTTGAGGGGTTTTATTATAATCGCAAGTTCTTAATTCGAGGCGGACCACCAGTTCTGTTAGATTAGAATAGAACCGTCTAAATAAATAGTATATGATTGTCAAAAGAAAATTATACGTGCATAACTATTATCGAACGAGCGAGTGCAGCGACGCGAAGTTCTATCATTCAACCTCGGACACAACTGTCAGTTTGGGTTTTTAGTAGCTGTTTCTCAAAATTATGAGGTCTATGTTAACTTAATTAGGCTTATTGTTTTGCAACTTTAATGTGTCATTAGGGATTTTTCCGTAACATAATGTTCTTTTTGAAATATAACAAAAATGTTTGTTTTTCAAGAATTTTTAAATTACCTGATATAGTTTAGCGGTCAGAAATAGCATACCCGTAAGTGTTTCATCACTATTATGATAAAAAAAACTCAGCATGCCTACCTTGATGCCTATTGCCTACTTTGATATCAGGTAACACACCCAATGACCATTTCTATTAGCTAAAATTAACAAGCAATAAGAAACACAGCGAAACGATGTGTTAGTCGAAATATACAGGCTACGGAACATGTCTCTTAAAAACTAAAAACATAAAAATAAATTTAAATAAAAAACTTTTAAAAACAAGCTTTTATGTGAATGCTCTAAAAAGAGAAAATAAGCTTTTGAGTCAATCAAACTTTTTCTATAGGAATTTTGTACAATTTTATGACATAAAAGCTTGTCGCGAGACTTTCCCGTGTAAAAGAGATTGCACATATTTTAGGTGAAACCATGTAGCCAAGTAATCCTCCTCCTGACGGTAGTGTAAAATTAATTAAAATATGTAATGTGCCCAGCCCATTATTCATGAATTAAAATTGTAATTATCAATGTATTTCTTAAAAAACAAATTCACGTCAAGTGTTATTTACGTGTTTTGGATGTAGTATATATAGTACATATAAGATAGTGCTACCTGGCGGTTTGTCATTTGTCATTGAGTTAATGAGTTGTTTTTGTTACGCTAGTTGCAACTTTTTAATATGTCAAACGAAAGCGACACAAATTTGCAATGCAATAACAAATCACGAAGTGAATTTTGAAGTCAATAACGAGTTATATGACAATATATTGGTATGTGTCGAAGCCTGTTGACCTACTGTTGTATCTGTCTGACGAAGCCTGCGGCGTGGATTATAAAATTGTAAATCAAATTATTTTTAATGACAATAATTAAATGTACTCAAAGAATAAGTACTCAACATCGGACTGAATGAAACCAATGATTTTGTTATAATATTCAATATTTACATAAGGTTTCCTCGATATAAATGTGCAATCTCTTTTACACGGGAAAGTCTCGCGACAAGATTTTATGTCATAAAATTGTACAAAATTCCTATAGAAAAAGTTTGATTGACTCAAAAGCTTATTTTCTCTTTTTAGAGCATTCACATAAAAGCTTGTTTTTAAAAGTTTTTTATTTAAATTTTTCATGATAATTTCAATATGTATATAATATTATAAACACTATATTCTAGTTTTACGTGTCTTCGTCATTATATTCGGGATTCGGGACGCCCCAGATACCGCTGGAGAGATGAAGCCCTGAAAGATATATCCGCCCTTGGAATACCGGACTGGTGTGAAGTGGCGCAGAACAGGGCAGAGTGGCGTTCTCTTGTGTCAGAGGCCAAGATCCGTTTTGGGTCACTGGCCAGTGAAGTAAGTAAGTAAGTCGTCATTATATTACGATAAATTAGAAAAAAATATGTTTACACGACCTTAAAACCATACAAATAAGGTTATGTTCATATATTTGGTACAATTAATCATATAGGTATTGGAAAACTCGACTGTACCCACTACCCACTTAACATACCATTTCATTCAAAATATTGAAATAATTATTCTAAGGTATTAATATGATCTTAATCTAACTAAGTTTGCGTAACCCTTTTGACTTAAATCGACGAAGTAAAAGTTTAAAGTGACTTCTGTACCGTGTCTTATCAATCTAGTGAACGACCAAGCCCAAGAGCCGGCGCTGCAATCCAAACACTACTTTAAAGACTCGGAAACTAGATTAAGCCAGACATAAAGCGTAGTACACAAACGCGGGTAACTCGAGACACTAGCAGACAATGCTGGCATTGCTGGCTCCCTTATTGCATGCTCTTAAATTGTAGTGCGGTTTCAATGCAAGTGCCAGTGACGTTAAATTATTGTCGCCGTGCAACGTTACACCGCCTATGCTGGCGTACACGTGTGCACCAGGCTTAGGTCCTGTTTGCTGGAGCCTACATAGGTCTATTAAGGCTATTAACGTGGAGTTACGAAAGTCTGAAACTAAAGTGACCGGTTCCATGTGTGGGTTTTTGTTGCATTGGGAAGAATATTTACCAAAAGTAGGTGCTTAAAATAGTCTATAATACATATAAGATTTTCTACGAAAAAGTATCATTTTGATATATTAAATTGAAAAGTTTTATATACATAATATTATGAAGAGTCCAGGGGTACAGCAATCATATTTAGTCCTATTTACTGAAAAAATTTCAAAACATTTTATTTTGATTTAGATTTAGTTAATGTGTTTCAAAAAACTAAGTTAACACCATTTGTCTAAAAATAGTTCTGGCCAGTACTAACTAATAAAGTGTTATTTCATTTTTGTAATCATTTATCAGCTTTGATATTATTAAAAAAATGTGCAGTCTCCATTATCACTGCAAGTCATTACTGAGCAAGGGTTTGTTAAAAACAATGATCTAGCTGAAATGATGTTACAAATTACATATTATATTATATTGTTTCCACTTAAGGCCGTTCCAGGCTAAATAACATGTGTATCACTGCCGTGCGATTATTCTGTTCTATTGTTTTATGTCGTGTTTTTTGTAAGAGCTGCAAATATAAACATTATAAATATCTTCGAACTAGATTTAATGGAAATTCCTGTTTTAACTTTTTAAACCCTACAATCGATGATATAATATTAATGAATTGAAGCTATGATTATTGAATATTGTAAATAACATTCATAATGAAAGCTTACAGATATATCCTGCTGCTGGGTACTCCTATGTACTGCAGAAGAGGGATTGACCGCTCCAACGCTGGTCCAAAGCGGGTTGGGGATTCACTGACAACTTTGAATGGTTGGTTTTCTTCGGAATGATTGTCTGTAGGTAAAAGCGATAGGTAATCATATCTACTTACTACATAAGTTCCGAAATACTCATGAAGATTGAAAGATTTAAACCTCGTGTGCTACAAGATTGCCTGCGATGCACAACTTTGCCTGGCTTAAAAAACATAGTTTTCTTAACCAAACAGCTATGTATAACATATAAGATGTAAATAGCTGTTTGGTAACGGAAACCATGTTTTTCAAGCCAGGTATAGTTGTGTATCGCAGGCAATCTTGTAGCACGCGACGGTATACGTATACTCGGATTATTGAAAACAATCTAAAGTTTCCTAGCTCTTTGTCCAAACCTCACATACGTTACACAGTAAAGATGGCGGCTCGTATACATTGTTACTACAATATATCGCTAGTAATCGGGTAATTGAAATTTATATTTATCGGTCATTAAGTTACATGCCCTAAGCTCTATTGACTTGTATTCATGTTAATTAATGTGCTTGTTAATATATTTTACATGAGGGCGTGTTGTAATTACTGGACCAATAAGTCAGTCAATATTGATTTATTGAAAGCATTGATTTTTGATGGACAACATTTGTGATTTCATTTCATGGGGTAATTTGCAGAAAAAATGTACTGTTACTTTTTTTTTATTTGATATATATTTTGAGTCTATCGCATGCAGAATCATGAGCTCTATCGAGTCTGATAGAATAAAAAAAATGTCCCAACTGTCCCAAAATTTTTCATACAAAAAAATTCGTTACGTTCATAAAAAAAGTGTAACGAAACTGAGAAATTATTAGTTTCGTTACACATCGTCATCAAATAGTATAATTGGAATGTTATATTTTAGGGGAATTGTTTGGTTGGTACATATAAATAATAAGTCGTATGGGAGGTAGAATTAAAATTATCAATATAAATAAGTTTTAAGCACACTTAAAACTTCATAACTAGGTAGTTTTAGCAAAGTTATACCAAAGAGAAGGTCAAAGTTGAGGTATATTTGGAACAGTTTTGTACAAACACGTAGGTTACCAGGCTTGCTCTATTATTACGATCATTATTCGGCTCCACACGAGAACAAGTGCATACGTGGTCATTATATTTCGTCAATATAATAAAACAACAAAATCATAACACGTTATATATAATGATCACTCTTACTTGGATTAGAAGAGAGTCTAAATTTGGTTGCGTTTTTCAAATTCATTGCACTATTATGTTTGTTGCTATCATAAGCAATACTTGATCGTGAATTATACCGACATTTGCATGTTATATTTAAGTATCATTATATATGTTGTGTAAAGCACAGTTAATAACACTTTCTAATACATTTTTTTATTGTCGTAACACTGTACATATATGTAATCGTTTCACGTTATTATTTTGCAGTATTTTCTCGCTCTGCGGTAGAAATGCAACTTACTTAAAACTACTTTTTTGGACACTAATTAAAGTAAGTAATATTTTTAATTGAATACTGCCAATCAGCTCTTGCCATATAAAGTTTTTTACAATGTATGGGAGGAGCTGTCAGATTACTGTATTCAATTCAATTATTACTTTATTATTAGCTAGTCATTGAAAGAAAATAATTTATACGCAATCGTAAATCTGAAATAAATATATAATAAACGACGAAATATGAATACAATTCGCTAAACTAACTAAAGTCACTAAACAGGACCAGTGATAATAGTTACATTTTATTTACTAAATGATGTTGTTATAAAAAAGTTGTTAGTCGATTTAACCTCATTAAACCCCAACAATCTGAATGCCGTATAGCGCCCGCAAACGAATTAAACAATCGATTTAATCGTTCACTTAATTACGAAATTAATGTCGAGCGCACCCGGAGCCGGGTAATGCTTCTGCATTTGCCCCAGGATATGTAGCAGCCTTAATTAAAAACGCGGTATTTACAAATAAGAAAGTTACGCACTTACTGCTTTTTGCCTTAAATGTGAAATAATACATTCAGTTGCACGCATTAAGAACGCGCAAAAAAGCAATTGAAGCTTAAGACAACGTGAAGAATTGTACAAGTTCGATATTTTATTTTTCAATTTTATTTTATTTTATTTTATTTTATTTTATTTTAGATACATGGAAAACCAACAGCATAATACATTATTATAAACTAGAGTAGAATTATAAAGCCAATTACAGGTTTTCACTTATAAAACCAATCTAGCAGAAATAACAAATTTAGCCCTCTTAGACACACAAGTATCTGCAGCAAAACGTGTTAGCTAAGTTACCAAACATTAAATGCATATATGTTGTAACTTGTACCTTACATAATATGTGTAGCTATATAAGAAATTAAACCTAGTCTGAACCTGAACCTGCGCGAGAGAGAGTCAACCCATACAAAATCCAATTAATTTATTTTTAATTACAGATATGCTATCATTACATATATCAAAATCAATATTGACTAACATTTTATTTATACTCCTGCCTGCCCTGCCCAGAAAACTGTTTTTCCTATATTTAGCAGACGCACGGTAAATACTAATGGGACGAAAGCGCCTGAACCTCCTGGTGGGAATACTAAAGGCAATTTTACCAAGTAAGTCGGGACAATCTATATTGCCTTTAATAATGTTCACTAAATATACTATATCCGCAATTTTACGACGTTCAACAAGCGGGATCAAGTGGTGTTTCTTACACAGGTTAAAGTAATTAGCAGAACTGAAGACAACACGCATTCTAGAGCACAAAAATTTTATGAATTTTAATTGCAATCTTTCAATCCTATCTATGTAAATTTGGTATTGTGGATTCCAAATCTGAGACGCGTATTCAAGCTTACTCCTCACAAAAGCACAATACAAGATTTTGAGGGTCTTAATACGAGCAAAACAAGTTGAACTTCGCATTAAGAAGCCAAGTGACTGTGAAGCTTTACACACTATGTTATCAATATGTTCACTAAAAATAAGCTTAGAGTCATGTATAACACCCATTTGAAAGGGTGAAATAAGTTTTTATTTTATTTATGGCATCAAAGCCCTTTAGTGTAAACTATTTTAAGTTGATCTTCGTTCTTTGCATAAAAACAATTATAAAATAATAGCTATTTCAATTCTGAGTTTGTTTCGTTTTTTATCGTTTTATTTGAATATATTAATAAATCATAGTTTTCCAGTTAATTTTGATAGAAATTTGAATAAAAATAAATGAAAACATATTCATGAATTATTGTGCAAGCGACTTTTTAAACTTGAAAACCCTAATATTCCAACTTTAACAGCTATTCGTTATTAGCAGAACTTTGATGGAACCTTCTGACATGCATCACCTTTACCCTCCGCAGATAATCTCTGTTTCCAAATTGGGTCGTGAATAGGGCCCATAAGTCGAGGACGGATTTGAACCAAAGGTTGGATATCTGCGTAAATAATTTAGGTAACGTTACTTGACCCCTGCTTGTAGATAAGTTGTGATCGACTTGCTAGATAGGAATGGAACGGTTTTAGGACTGTAGGGAGGAACATCAAATACAAACATGATTACTGACTTTACTGAGAATGATTTATATTATACTATTTGAGAGTGACTAGTGTAGTTTTAGTAATTATGATATTATGACACACATTTAAACATGTAAGATACATAATTTAAAAAAAGATTCGATAATAACATGGAATGAACATTATTTAAAATAGCACTCAAACCTCAATAAAGAGTTAAATATATTAATTTTAAGCGTGGGTAATTAAGAAAAAATAATATTATAAAAACTTATATTAAGCGAAACTTTAATGTCCAACCACAATTTGAAAAATACGAAGGCGGTTTATAATTATATAACTAATTACAAAATGCTTTAAGGTATAAGATTCACGATAAAATAATATATGAAGCTATTAAGAAAGATATCCATTTCAATAAAATGCTCTTTCGATTTTCATACCTATAATGTTAATGATTAACAAATTGCACAAGCAACAAACGCGTAAAATGCACTCGCTATTTCCTTTTCATTAATAATAATAAAAACATTTCAGTTTACCCTTGCGATGGCGCAACGTTCGTTTAACAAATGACGTGATTCTGTAAGAAAATTTGAAATTAATGAAAACGCATTCTTGCTAACACTTCGCGTAACATGGCGTCGCCGCATTAACAGATTAGAACAGTACCTACGTGAGATATACATAAAAGGATTTATACAATATTTGTGACATGTTCAACTAAAACGTTTATTGTAGGTTGCTATCGTGTAAATTGATTTAGAAACGAACCTTATCATCGATCGATAATGAGGGACATTTTACTTGAAAACGCAATATTTTCTTACATTACTAAACGTTAGACTCAAATTATCGTCAATTTTACGGTATCATTTAACCGGTCGGTAGCAGTATAAAATATTTTTGTAGCAGAATTTTAAATCATTGTTTTATGGAAATCATCACCTATGATAATGATTGGCAAATTTTACAATGCGCTTAATGTCGAAAAAAAAATGGACTGCATTACTGTTTTAAATCTACTATCGTGGCGTAAATGTGAAGTCTTGAAACGAACTTAGATACAAATTAAGGCTGACGTTTCAATTACATTCTTGCGAAACTATTGTTTCAAGGAAGCGGGACATGGCTTCTGCTACTTTACAGCACTATATCGACTATGTTGCGCATAAATACATATACATGACTTCGTACTAAAAATATAAATACGAAGGTTCTAAGTTTGGACTCTTACATGATCAGATGATTTTTTCCGTTACGTAAAAACGACAATCATTTTGCATGAAATGTTGAACACTTATTGGAACCTGGAAACAGTTCGTTTTTTAATCCCGAAATCTATTCTCAAAGTAGGCAACAAGCGGATTCAAAGTACGACAGTACGAGTAAGCTAAGCTGGATGGTCTTGCAACTGCACGAGTTCTGGCGGACGAAGTACGAGGAGTAAGCGGAAGCTAGTGGAATATAAACTTTGAGAAAATGTATTTTGGGAATCTTTTGTTTTTAAAAGTGACCCAAACACCTGTATGATTTTTTCCTTATGCCAAGGACTTTGTGGATCTCAAAGTATGGACTGAAATATCACTAATTTACCTAGGTACATAATACATTCAATGTGGACGAGTTAAGTGAAACCCACTGTGTCAATTTACATGGACTATTAAAAGATAGCGTGTATTATGTAGTTTAATTAATAACTCAATATCAACAAAGTGGCACCTTTTTTTCGGGATGTCACAAATATTGATTAGAAATTATTCTCGTATAATAAATTTAATAACAAAAAATATAGTTTTCGCTGAACTTAATAACCAACTATTTATTATTCTCTTCTTTAAATAGCTTCTGTTAATGATAAATTAGCAATACAAAGTGTTTTACCGATTCCTAAATGTCACGTTCGGTCACCAATTACGATCGACTTTGTCCTAGCGAGTCCAATAAGAGTCCAGCATTAAAGCTTCGGCCGGGCTCGTAACTCCGACAATTAAGTCGAATTAAAAATAAACTCTAAAGCCAGTTCTGATGTGTGTACAGATAGCGCACAGTTGGTAAGAATTTATTAGATTTTTGCAAAGAATGGCTCAAGAAATTTCACTTGTTACAAAATTATATACACAGAAGTTTCTCCGTAAAAAATGGGTCTTGATATTTACTTGTCTCTTTGTACGTATTAAGAATTGTAAGCATTAATTGTATTTACGTGATTGATATATTAGTATCTATATCTATGGACACAGTAGTCAACTTCTTTAAGGTGTGTAGAAGTCCATTATATAAATTTTTGTCTTTGTTGTGATGTAAATACGAGTAGACTTGTTATTATTCACTCACGAAAACTAAACCGGTTACGTTACGTTTAACTTTTCTCATGTGTTTTTTGTCGAAAAATCTAGTGACTAGTGAATATAATGAAATGACTGTAGGAAGGAAGTATTTAAAAACATCACTAGCGCATGTTGTTGTTGTTGTTGTTGTCCTAAGGCACCCCAGAGGTACAGAGGGCCTTCACTAACTCGCGCCACGCCTTCCTATCCTCAGCGACCCTTCTAGCCTCCACCCAGCTCAGTCCCGCCGCTCGCAATTCACTCTCGACTGACCGACGCCATGTGTGAACTGGGCGCCCACACTAGCGCATAAGCAATGTAATTTATCATCTGTGCAAAAAACAATTGCATATCTGGGAGAGGCTCAGAAAAATCAGTAAGTACCCTGCTGCTGTTGATTAAGCGCCATCTACCGAGACCCCATCAATAACAACGTTTAATTAAACACTTTTATTCGCGCCTGAATGACTGCGACGCCAGTCTCGGCCTTTTATTTGCTTTTTTATTTGTTTAATTTTTTGCTTAATAGAGTCGACGGCGCGCCGCTAAATGAGCCCGGGAACAAAGCCTTAACCGTAAGTATTGAACGCGGGTTGGAATTTCTTTAAAAATGAAAGGGTTAAAAATATTTTTGTGAAGATTGTATAAATTGTTTACTCCATTGCTTATTAAAATAAAAAGTTTGCAGCAATTTACGCGTCAAATATTTACCTTGGGTATTTAGAATAGATGGCGATATATACTGAAATTAAGTTTGTGTTTTTGTGGTCATTTGTGCAAATATTAAAAAGTTATAGAATAATGAGTAATATAATATCAACAATTATGGTAATAAGTAAGTAGTCTGTGATTTTTAACACCTAAATTTGTTACACCGTTAACAATATAATTATTGTTTGTAATAAAATGCTAAGAATCTTAAACCAAATGTTTGTATGTTAAAATGTTCATGTAATGTCTTATTCTTCCTCTTAGCGTTGGTCCCGGCTCGGGATCTATTCTGCTTGACAACCTAATCCCATGAAAGGTGTAGGCACTAATTTTTACGAAAGAGACTGCCATCTGACCTTCCGACCCAGAGGGGAAACTAGGCTTTATCGGGTTTAGGTACGGTTTCCTTACGATTTTTTCTTCACCGAAAAGCGACTGGTAAATATCAAACTATATTACGACGGTTCCGAAAAATTCAGTAGGACGAGCCGGGGTTGGAACCCGAGACCTCCGGATTGAAAGTCGGACGTCTTACCGCCAGGCTACCAGCGCTCTAGGTTCTTTTTTATTACTACTCCCCATCAAATTAACAATTCCAACTGGCAGAGCTACTCAATAAGCTGTAAACTTTATCAAATAATAAAAATTTAAATTACGTTTCAACTAATTTACTAAAAGAATAATAAGCTCAGTAACAGTAGATAAAAGGACAATTTATAGATGTCTACTTTCTTAAATGTTTCGAGCAGAACATGCTAATAGTCACTGAGTGAATTAAATTACAAATTACATTTTGAATGGCCTCTTGGCAGAACGAATTAGTATTTGTTTACATAAAATACGGAAACGAAATGATAAGCACCTGAGTTTAGTAAAGGATAGGTATATTAATTAGTCCAATAATAATACCTACTTAAGAGTCGCCAGGACGCTCGCGTGAACTCGCTTCCCATACAAACGTAGTTTCGCTCTCATTTTGAAACGACATGCTTTAGAACCATGAAATTTGGCATGGACATTCTAGTAGTACAGATCTAGGTCGGACATTCGTTTTCGTTGCTAAATACGAATATGTATTCGTACCAAATTTCAGCTTTCTAGTGCTAACGGTCACTGAGCTAGACCGCAGACGGACGGACGGACGGACGGACGGACATGGCGAAACTATAACGGTTCCTAGTTGACTACGGAACCCTAAAAAATATATACATTTAAAATGATTTTCGTGGAAATTTAAAACATACCGTGATAATATTAAAGCTGGGTCCCAACTTCCAAAGCACCAGAATATAAGGCGGTCATAAAAAATATTTAAAACGACTCAGATAACAAATAATGACATCATCATTACTTGAATACAGCTTACAATAATGATTTAAGATACTATCATCGAGCGCCATCTTTTACGAATTCGAACGCTTACTTTCAGATAAAACCTGGGTTTATTTTATTGTTATTGATATGGAACAGATAAAGTATCCCAATACGTCGTAGAAAAACAATGTCGCCAACGTATAAAATTGATAAGGTCGATATAAGAGCCATTTTTATAGTGGGGCCGGCGTGTGAATAAAGATGTTAGAGTCCCAGTGCGATTTTCGTAATGTCGCCATAAAGTGATGTTTATACAGTGTTGCTTTACAAGACTTACATGGTACGGGAAATGCGTTGAAAGTTGCTGCTACGACGTATACAACTGTTATTCGGTAATATATTTGCAAAGGATTTGAATCTATATTAGACTTGTTTTGATACATTCTTGTTTATACTTGCTTTTTTTTGCGTCGGACTATAGGTACTTGTTTTGAAGTAATCATATTATTATTCTTAGTACAGTCGCCATCAGATATATCGGAGCGGCCAAGGTGGTTATAAATATCTGAACAACGTCTCTATTGATAAGGCGATAAGGTGAATGTTCAGATATTTTTGAATAAGTACCTTGGCCGCCCCAAAATATTTTATGTCACCTGTACCATATCACATGGTTTTCTTATGTGTTACTGCATGAGCATCGCTATAGAACATTACGGAAATGGTGCAAGGAATTACAAAAGTTAGTTGTCATCCAAATAAATGTTACTAAAATAAACAGTAGATATACAAAAGTTTTAATTACACACACGTGCCCTTAAACCATTTTCAAACGATCAAACTTTAGCATTAGACTTTTAAAGAATAAGCTTTCAAGATCGCAATAATCCAACTTACCTAACACTCCGTTGCACAGTGTCACTACCATCTCCTTGTTTCAATAGAAATAGGCACAGAGCGTGGTTATTGGAAAACCAGCTCTAAAACCCGAGAGCTAGACTCTGCTCTTCTCACGTAATCATTTTATGAATGTTATGAGTTTCACGTGCAGGAGATACGACGTGCAACGACCGTCCGCGATAGTTAACGTGTTATTTATGCGTTTGTGTTTTACGTTGATGTTAATGTGGATTAACTGTTATATAAATATAAAACCCGACATATAGACTAAAAATAGACTAAGGGCCGGTTGTACCAAACCGTCTGTTAACGTCAACGTCATTGTTAAAAAAATATTGTATGGAAAAATTTTCAGTTTGATGACAGCTCCGTCGCCATATCTATTTAATGTTGATGAGTCCGTTAATTATGCGTGGTGCAACCCACCCTAATTAAGTTTCCTATTTTAACATTCAATAAATTATACCATTCCTAGTATCCAAAAGACTTTGAAATGTATGTACTTACTTGGGAACCCGCTTATTCATACATGTCTTAAAAGCCTCATTTAGTTAAATAGTCTTTTTCCTGTTTCTAAGAAACACAATTGTTAAAGTAATATATAAGGACGAGTGATTATTTCTTTTGTTAAATGAGGTTTGTAAGATACTTATGAATAAGCCAGTTTATGTTCGTCACACCTCACACACAAACCAGTTGTTTTTTTTGTTTCTAGAATTTATTATAAAGCTGATTTTACAGCATAAAATATCAACGTGTATTACGTAAAATAACAATAAAATATGTGTCTATTAAATAGACTACCTTCGGTTTGAATTATAAAAACTATTTAAGAAGGCGTATTTACCATGTGAGTTTGTTTTGGTGAGTTTCCGATATTTCGGCATAGTTGCATGCGCCAATGATGGCTCTCATTTGTCAAGTGTCTGGCATCCAGTGATCCGTAAGTTCTCAAAACCAAAGCAGTCTCTTTCGGTAAAAACCTCGTGAATTGATACCATAAGTGTAGTGTGTCGTAATCGTGATCGAGTTCCAAGTGAGAATGCGAACTGTAGTAGTAGCAGTGACACCGGACGAAAAAAGCGAACTCAAAAGAGGGTAGATCGCTATGGTGTGTACTAGGTGGGTAGACCACAACTAAAACTCGCACCAACTTCAGTTACTTCGTGATAACCCGTCTTAAATAGTTTTTTTTTTTAAATTTTAATGACCATGTTACCTTAAAATCATATACGGTTTGAATTATCGAATAAAATTAGACAGTTATTTAAAAATGAAATCTAGTCTTCATCAAAACCATTCTACTTTTATAAGCATAATCTTCCTCTGTACTTTACTAAAACATATGTATAATTTTTAAGAGTTTTTGTCTTATCCACATTATGCTTTATAAACATGAAAACATGTCTGCAAAACTTAGAAACCGCTCTTGGACGTAGTTTTTAAAAGTGGCTCTCCCACTCCTGAACGTTGGCTCCAAAGATTTTCCATGTGATTTAGCATTTTAAATTGCCTTCCTTGAACGGCACTGGTTTTTTTATAACAGAGTTGCTAACTAGCAGTGCGAACCATGGCAGTCACAAAATGTTGATTTGTGTACCAATAGTATGCAAGGCAAAATTCAAAATATGTTATATTTTGTATTTAATCCTAAAATAAATAAAGTAGTATACTAACGCTACTACTAAATTAAGTAATGATTGTTTTACTAATAAAATAAACACAAAAATTTAACGATTTCAAACCTAAATTTATTATTCAATTCAGTTCTCAAGTATTACGATTACAGTTTAAAAATGTTAAACCTACCTATACAAAAATGCATACTACTTTCTATTTATCATAAACACAACAAATCAAGTTCTCCAAAACTAAATTCAACTTTATATTGGCTTGTTTCAATAAAATACACCAAAGTTTGTATATTCAGGTTATTTTTGTATTGCATAGCTCAAAACTCATGCATTTATAAATATGGATTACTCTAGAACAAAAGAGCTTCGTTTGGCTGAAGCTGCGTAAAACCCACAACAAACAAAAAAAAATTATTTCCTATAATTTCTATTTATGCATAAACAAACTATAGGTTTTTATTTCCAGCTATCATTTTTATTTATGCACAACTAGTAGACGAAGAGCTGGCCACGTCAGATATGACTCAATAATGAGGGCAACGAAACTGCTCTAGTCAGTTTACTATACTAAGCTTATTTCTAGATCCGTACATCTAGCAGCTGTAAAGCGGTGGAGGTCACAGTATATAACTCGAAGAAAATAAATCCTAGATTTCTGGATTTGATGCAATATTATGGAACATTATTTAATTAATTAGATTATATCATAGTTCAGTTTCTGTTGGGGGGAAAGTACTGGCAAATGATGTTTCCGCAATAATAAACAATGTTGTTCGTTCTAATGTTAAACTTTTTACCTATTTTGGTATTACCTTTTTTCCAACTGAAAAACTTAGTTGGTATGTCACTCTAACCTCGACCCGTTAAAAGCTGCCAGATGCCCGGATCTAGCAACAAGGATGATAAAGCATTATATCTAGCTAGATTTAATTGCTCTTATTCTTGTGTCATATCTGACGTAGCCAGCTCTTAGGCCATAGAGCCCGTTCGTCTTAAGACTCCGTTTGTGACGTCATCTGCGTGGATGTAGTTATCAATTTGAAAGGGGTAGATTTCCAAAAAAATATCTTTAGTGGAGCTACATGGCGTTCTAAGAAGATACCTATTTTTTATATTTAGGAGTTCTACCTTCAATGGTTTAGTCTATTTGACCTATCAGTCTATTTTATAAACAATATAAACATATTTAGATATTATACTATTATCTCGTCCAATCCTGGTATCGCGCAGTACCTCAAAGCCTGTGCCCTGCTAATTGCACCTGTACAAGCGTGTTATCCTATTTAAGTGTTTTTTTTTTATTTATTATCCTTTACTTACTTAAGCTTTTAATTTTAGTCTCAGTTTTACTTTTAGATTAATTGTAATTTAGGTATATTTTTAATTTGTATTTTTTAAGACATTGTTGATGCCCCTTTCAACCCTTTCTTGTCCAACCCCAGCTGCTGCATCTCCAGAAAATCGAGTACGCTGTCCTCAATGTCAAGTACCGCACTATTTTAAAGGCTCCCGAGGGCTCAACATACACATCGCAAAGAAACATCGGCCATGCCACAGTCAACCCGCATGTCCCACGCGCACGCTGTCTCAGCCTGCAGTCTCAACGCCTCCTCGTTCACAAGTACCTAACACACCGTTTTGGCAAATCCTAAGTGACTTTAAAAACACGCGCCCAGTTCTAAAACGGATACCGCGGGGTGCCCGCGTTTCCGTCGCCAAATTCCTATCTGATACCATTAAAAATGTAATCTCGTGTAATTCATTTCATAGCTGGGAAAATTTGTTAACATTTTCTTATAAAGTCCTTCATATTGTACCAAATCCAAATTCTAAATCATTAACGCAAAAAGTCAAAGACAACTGTAGTGCTGACATTTCACATTTACCATCAGGACATGGATTTAGGCACCTAACTAATAATTTGTACAAAAAAGTCGAAAGTAAGGTCTCGGATGGCGACATCAAAGGTGCCGCTCGGCTCCTTTTCTCTGATGATGCAGTGGCTCCCGACAATTCAAACACACTTTCAGCCCTTCTTGCTAAGCATCCATCTCCAGACACGAATTTTTCTCTGCCCGACCCACCGCAGCCTAACGACCTCACCCTCACTGCTAGCACTGAGGATGTTTTTGGCGCTATAATGTCCTTTCCTAATGGCTCCGCAGCTGGCCTTGACGGTCTCTCACCACAACACCTGAAAGACCTGCTGTTCTGCGGCTGCGGAGACACTAAGGAAATGCTTTTAAAAGATTTGACGGCTTTAGTAAATATCATGCTGGCAGGTGAAGTTCCTAATGAAATTACAGGAATACTCTACGGAGCCAACTTGTGTGCCCTAACCAAAAAAGATGGTGGAGTTCGCCCGATCGCAGTTGGCACTACTTTACGCCGTCTCACAGCCAAAATTGCTTGCCGCTCCATCCATGATGAACTAAGTTCACTACTTCAACCTGTGCAACTAGGATTCGGGTCTAAGAGCGGCTGCGAAGCCGCTGTACACGCCGTCCGGACTTACATCGAGCACCAGGCAGGGGAGGTTCTGCTGAAGGTGGACATCTCTAACGCTTTCAACTCCGTAGATAGAGTCGCCTTGTTGACACAGATCAAAGACAAAATTCCTATAACTTACAAATTTCTTTGGCAATGTTACAGTACTCCTTCTAAATTATTATACAAATCCAACGTTTTGTCTTCTTCTGTAGGATGTCAACAAGGCGACCCTCTCGGTCCAGCAATTTTTCGCCTTGCCATTCATCCCATAATCCAAGAACTAAATTCAAAATTAAATGTATGGTACTTAGATGATGGCACTCTGGGTGGTGAAGCGACCTCAGTTCTCAGTGACCTAGAACATTTAATAACTGACCTTAAATCAATCGGCCTGTCCCTGAACTTATCCAAATGTGAACTGTTCATTACAGAGTCTTGCGCTAATGAAGAACGCACAATAGAGAAGTTTAAGCAGTTAGCTCCGGGAATTAAAATTATTACAAAAGAGTCGCTTCACCTCCTCGGATGTCCAATTTTGGACCAATCTTTCGAAAATTTCATAAATACCAAAATTCAAAATTTCAAAGCATCTTCACATCGTTTGTCGAAAATTAACATGCATTCGGCGTATTGCATCATTAAACATTGTTTGTTTGTGCCAAAATTTACATACATTCTTCGCGGATCACACTTTTGGAAACACCCTACTTTGATTTAAAATTTGGACGACTTAGTTTTAGGAACGCTCACTTCCATCTTCAACATATCTTTTGGTGAAAGAACATGGTCCCAGGCTAGCTTACCCATTAGATTCGGCGGCCTGGGCATCCGCAAAATTTCTAGTGTGGCGCTACCTGCATTCTTGGCTTCGGTACACGGCGCTCAAAGCCTCATTGGGAAAATTTTAGCCCCATCCGTTGGGGTCCTGGAGGCTGCGCACTCTACCGAAGCCAAGAATGTATGGTCTGTAACATGCCCCAACACGGACCCGCCTGCAAACCCGTGTTCGCAGAGACAGTGGGATGAGCCGCTCTGTCGTCTAACAAAGACGGCACTCTTTAACACGGCGACAAATCCATCAGATCAGGCTCGTCTCATTGCCACCGCGGAATGGGAGTCGGGTCTGTGGTTGCAGGCACTCCCCTCCCCAACCATAGGCACATTGCTGGACAATACCACCTTCCGTCTAGCCACATCTTTAAGAATAGGGGCACCAACCAATGTACCCCACCGTTGCCAATGCGGAGCCACGGTGGATGGTCTCGGTCACCACGGCCTCTCATGCAGCCGAAGTGCTGGGAGAATCCCTCGACACGCCAGCATCAACGATGTTATCCGAAGGGCCCTTGTTAGTGCCAAGGTGCCGGCAGTCCTCGAACCCAATGGTCTGACCAGGGACGACGGCAAGAGGCCCGACGGAATGACATTGGTGCCTTGGAGTATGGGTCGGCCCCTTGTCTGGGATGCTACTTGCGTAGATACCCTGGCGCCGTCCCACATTCCGGGCACCAAGGTTGATGCTGGTGCGGCTGCATCTTCAGCCGAAGACCGCAAGCGTCGCAAATATGCTGCCCTCGGTAGCAGCTACCTGTTTGCGGCGTTTGGGGTTGAAACCCTGGGGCCGTGGGGGCCAAGTGCGCGTCGACTCCACAAGGAGATATCGGCGCGCCTTATTGAGGCTTCCGGTGACCAGAGGGCTGGTCACTATTTCGCGCAGCGGATAAGCATAGCTATCCAGCGCGGAAATGCGGCCAGCCTTCTGGGCACCCTACCCCACGACCGAGACCTAGGACAGATTTTTTATTTGTAAGTTTTTAGTTTTAGTTTAATTTTATTTTGTGACTATATATTGAATAAAATCTATTTTTGGTAAAAAAAAAAAAAAAATCCTAGAAGTAGGCAGAAATCACATACAGCCACTTAGGCGATTATCACACTGACGACGGATCCGCATGCGGCGCCGGTGCGCGAGAGAGATAGCGCTCTGCATGTGTATAGCGCTGTCTCGCTCGCACACCGGCGCCGCATGCGGATCCGCACCAGTGTGATAACCGCCTTAGCCCTAACACTCTAATTTTGCTTCTTGGCTTCATTTATTGAATACTTTGACTTACAAATTTATTAACTTCCATACCTCTACCAATATAGTAATACTACTATATCAATCATCATGACTTATATCTACTATCCAAAGCAATTATAGCAAAATAAAGCATAGCGATTTAAAATCATGATTGACATGTTGTTATTGAGTATGCCCGTTAAACTTTTTTTGCAATTAAAAATGATTTGGCTATAAATTACAAATTGGCAGCCTACTTTTCTGCTAATCATTTCGATAGTTAAGTAATGAATTCTAGTTTATGGTACGCCTACACTGGGGTTATAACGTTGTCTATGTATTATAATGAGAATTGTTCTTTTTTACAACACTGTACGTAGGAGTAGTTCTGTTATGAGTTTACTTTGTGAGCCAATTAAATGCGTGTGATTGTGACTTCTTGATTTAGTTTAGGTATATTTGATTGTTTTTTTATTAATCAGTTCCATGTTGATCTTCATAATTGACGTGTTATTTTTTGTTCACAGATATCGAGCATCTGTATGCAAAATTTGAGACCAGTTTGGCCAGCAACATTCATATTTAATTATATGAAAATAAGAAACAGAACTATATAAAAAAATGAAGAATAAAAAGGAGGAAGATTGTTTATACAAGTGGTATGAAAATTCTGGTGACCGGATACTAATTATTTTTCGCGCTTATAAAATGTTTATCCTACTTTTTCATAATCATGCTCTTAAACGGATCATCAGTATTTTGCATAACACCTTGTACAGTCAACATCAAATATATTTTAACAGCTAGAGTAGCCAAATAGTTTGTCACACCATGCACCATACAAAAAATATGGTGTGAAGAACTATTTGATCACTTTGGCTGTTACAATATATTTGATGTTGACTGCATATGTATTATAATGATTAATTTATGAAGGGTATATTTTTTATAAAATAAGCTGATTTTGTCATCATCAACTAAGGGTCATGTCATACAAACAATAAAAAACTTGACAGAGTCCCACTGGAATCTTAATTATACTCATTTATTTTGACCATTTCCGTATTTAATTTTGACCTTTAACAAAAAGTTATTACGCATGAACTCTTACTTCGTTTATTAACGGTATCTGTGACTTATCTGGCCAACATTAACTTTGCTGCACTGAGATAAAGAGCCACGCCCATTTTTACGATTTATGATAATAACCAGCACCTTACTGTCCCAGCGCAAGTGTACAGTCAGCAGAGAAATAGAATAGGTATTTCACGAAAGTTTAAATACAATTAATTCTTAATGTAGTCATATGTACAGTTAAGGTCTTTAATTGTTGAACTTTTTACGGGTCAAGCTATTTCCATTTGTTTAGTAGGTACTATCGCCAACACTGTTAACTGACCATTTGTAATCCCTATTGCAACGGCATAAGGTCTATCGGTGGTCAGTTAAGTGCGTTGCTGTTTGTACTCAATCTAAGAAATGTCCAATCCCTAAATGGCTCAAAAATTGAAGTAGCTGTGAAAAAGAGAAAATATAATCATAACTACTTAAATAAACACTATTTAATACTAATTAATAAGTTATTTTATACAATAAATCGTTTTATAGGAATTTATTATTTTGTAAATTTAATATAAGTAGGAATTCGTCGGGTAGAAATAGGAGTCTCTTTGAAGAAAAACATCGTAAGAAAACCGGACCTAATCCCAAAAAGGCCTAGTTTCCCCTCTGGGTTGGAAAGTCAGATGGCAGTCGCTTTCGTAAAAACTAGTGTCTACGTCAATCCTTGGGATTAGGTTGTGAAGCGGACCCCAAGCCGGGACAAACGCTTGTAGGAAGAAGAAGAATATAAGTAGGAGTTATTAAACTTTTTCTAAGCCTATTTCTACTGCTATTTTGAGTAGTTATACATATTTTGTTTTGAACTGTACCGTGTTGATAATTAAGTTTCACAGTTACAATAAAGGAACGTGAATCTGTTTAATGGGTTTGATCATTTTATCAGTAATTTGTAAATTATTAAATACAGCTTTCATTTAATTTCGCTTCAATTAATTATTTCCATCTCTGTGAAAATGGGTCGAGTCACAGGTCGCGATGATAATAATATTCCAAATGGTGTACCGTTCTCATGATATATATATTAATAGTAATCGTAACTATCGCCTACCAGAGACTTTTAATGTTTTATTACATAAAATTATGCACCAAAATTTATGCACAAAACGTGTTTTTTGTTCAGGTTCAATTTGTCTATTTGAAGCTGTTTTTTTTTATTATACAGTAGGTACATAAGGTTTGTGTGAGACTATTATATACGAAAGACCGTCTTAAATTACCTCACTTGATGGCAAAATCTTAACTATGGTACCTTGTTGAGGTGTCGTAAGCTGCGTGCGTGTAAATTCGTCACATGGAGAGGACAGCAAATGTGAAAAACGAAATCTAACCCTCAAATGAAGCCTAAGGCCGAGGTGTGCATATCAAACAGCTAGAATTTTACTATAAGCACACCACTCTCACGATCATCCATTACGGATAACAGATCTACCAAATTAACAGTTCAAGACTATTAACTTGAACTTGCCCTGTTCACTAATTTCGACTAACGTCTTAAACAACATGATGTATGTGTGAACGCCCATCAATGTACACCCCACAACACGAATGAGCTTTATTCCTTCCTCCATAAAGGTTATTTTGAATTTCTTATTTTAAGTTTAGTGTACACGGTAATTATCAACTGGCCCGCTAATGTGATAATCTTTAAGTTTTTCTTTGATGAGTTCATCGAGTGAACGCTGAGGTTTTTAGGTCATTTGATGGTTTTAGTAATCAGTATTAATCATTGGCAGGCGTACGTCAAAATATATATTTAAATGAATGGGAATTAGAATCATCGATTAGATATTGTGAAAATGTACTTATCTATATTTAAAATGATTACAAAACATACCTGAGGGTTTGAATTGTATTTTTGAACTCTAAAACGTCTGTAATATTTTTAATATTTTTTTTATATAATCGTAGTGGATAACAATTTTAAACTAGCCTTAAAATATATTACCTATCCTCATCAAAAATAGATAATCCTTGTCAAAGCCTGACTATAGGAAATTTCCTTTTGAGTGTCGGATATTATAAAGTATTCAAAACTTTATAATTCACCACATGTAGATTGTAGATATAAAGAGTACATTTATATAGAAATGTTGCTCCTAATTTAAAAAAGTATATAGCTGTATGTAGTATCAAATTGACCAATACTTCCAAAACAACGGATTACCAAAACCATGGGGCCGCCAAGGGCATATTAGTACACAACGTAATTACACCTTTCGAATTATATCGCGCCTCGTTTGATGCGCGGGCGCCGGTAACGAGACAGAATAATGATACGAGCCGCCTTTTGTCTGTGTGTTTCGCCACCTGCCCAAACAGCGGCCGGGTCAGGCTCGATATCGATAATGGTAGCCTGGTAGGATAGTGCGAGCCACATATCGATAAAATAATAATTCATGGTTGGATGTCAAGAACGTAGTTCTTTGTAAGAAGTAGCTTTGCAAGCAATCATGATTTAGATACAATTATAGAAATATTGTGCGTATGGCAAACCCCCACTTTAAAGGGGGGGGGGGGCTATGTTTAGCAGTGGACGTGTTATGGCTGAGATGATGATGATGATATAAATATTTAATTACTACCATAATGTAAACAATCAAGCTTAATTTAGATTAAATAATTACCTATTTTACTCTTCTTGTTTCTCTTGTCTCGTCACATAACAATATTTACTATCAAACTATATATGTTCTTGGGCCACGTTTCTTAACTATACCTAGTGCTTTATACAATTATATTATCGACTTAAATGTCAAGAAATACTTCAGAAAATTTCTATGAAACATTTAGTTTGGTACAAGTCTGCGGATTTCTATTTAGCCTCAAAGTAACAAATGGCAAAAAGCTTAATCTTCCACGTCGCCATTGCCAAACGTAATAAGACACGGTAAAAACATCGATAAAGCGAGGTCGACATCCTTATAATGATACCTTGTTAGCTCTTAGTCATTCCGGTGCGGGGACGGAAAGACGTAACGAAAAGGACTCTTAACTTGAGCCTTGAAGATGTGATTTCTGGTACGGTTAGGAAGTGTTAAGTAATTATTAAAATCGGTCGTAATAAACACCGGTTATGTGTTTCAGCAGACCTTGTTAGGTGCGGAGTTTTGTATAATCTTCGGTCGTTGCTTGACATCCGTCGTAACTTGCAACAATTTGGACTTTAATGTGGCAAATTTTTGGCTTAAAACTTGTTTATGTTGCACCTTGTTAGAGCTACATGGAAATTTTAAAGAACCCAGAGATTACTCTGCGAGTGCGTTTAAATATTAAAAGCAAAGTTACTCGTTTTTATCATGTGTGGTAATTATATTTTGTACAAAACTCAGTATGGTTTCATCAGTTTGTATTGCCGCATCATTTTATGATTTGAATTAATTACAAGGTACAAAATGGTTTCTTAAAAACTGTATTTTTTTGTGTGAATAAAAGAATGAAAATTAACATCGATATAACAATTTTTCTGTTTTTCTAATTTAAGTCTAACATGCTAAAGAGATGTAACTCCCGAAGCCTGGTTATTGCAAATAAATTATCAGTGAGGATAAAAATCCAGAAATTATAAATAAAACTTTTTAACCATGCTTTTTTGGGGTTAAGAGACTCTGTACCATATATTGTATAGATTTGACATTTCAAAACCCTAACCAACGAGATGTTAGGTTCTTTGCGATTGCGCCATCTTCGCATATTTTTCCGCGTTTATTATTACCATCGTATGTTTTTGAACTTTTTGAGGTGTACAGAATAGACGCCAACGCAATGAGTATTTAGTAAAATATATATGGATTTAGAAGTTTTATAACCCTTACTTTGCCGCGAAATTATCATGCAAATATAATGGACACTTTTCGTTTGAGTACCGGGTTATAAATATTGTCAGCGCGCGGTCATAAACACGTATAACTCTTGCATACAAGTGACGTTTCACTAAAAGCCCCTTAACCCGGACAGTATCGCCTTTCTTTGTAATACAATTTATAGCTATTTCATGAGCTTTATTTAGTTTTATATACGCTAGAAGTCTGTGCTATAAATTACTTGCGGGCCATACCAAGGCCGGACATACTAGCTTATACTGCGTGAATAACTCTCCTCTTATTATGTTTTCGGATATAAATTAGAGAGATTTATGCCTTTTCCCCGTTGTAAACAGTATACCGCCACTTTCGTTTAACAATCAGGACAGTGTGGTCGAGTCCCGGTGGTGATTTAAACGAGATAGTTATCTAAACGGAATACAGTTGAAATAGTAGCGGTATAATTTATTGTAAGCCAAATTTAGGTACAGATGGCGATCCTTCATTTCGCGGCGTTTTGCGGGGGACTAGCTGTAACTTCACATACTTGCCTATATGCTACAAACTAGGGCACAAAATCTAAATTAAAATAATTAAACCCCCTGACAAAATTATAACAGCGCCTAGTGTACCTATCCTTTGCCTTGAGCCATTACCAAACCGAACCAGCCGTTTCGGAGGTTTTGGAGACAAATAGAAACGTTTGTGTTATGCATAAACTAATGAAATCACCAGCCTTTTTCTTTAACTAATTTGATTAATATCAATTCCTTACATTGTAAAATCAATTAAGTTATTTATTAGGTCACTAAGTTATGAATATACAAAATATTTCTCTCATAATATCATAAATCTTATTTCAATATTAATATACCATTAAAACTAATAAAGCAACAATGTGGAATTAAAGGGGTCCAACAAGTTTTAACTAAAACTGGTATATAACTTATATAAGGTTATTCTCTAAGAAACAGCTTGCCCTTTGTCCCCTTTACCCCAAAAAGCCGTAAGTCGTAATTAATAAGGCCTGTTGTCGAAAGCCATTGGATTTATTGTTTTACAGCGCATTTTGACTATAAATTCCTTAATTGGCCTCCACTTTACGCTCAGCGGCTTAATTTACAAGGGTGAGCACGGACTGTATCAAGTTTTTTTTTTATAAATAGGTACCGTACGTATTCGAGACCGTCGAGGCCATTCGACCCAACACCGACCATATAATTTGGGTAGAAAATACCCCAACAATGTTAGAGCTAGCTTCGCGGAGTTGCGAGATAATAATTTTCACATTCAAAATAACAGTGTATAAAGATATTTTACGAGGGATTATTTAAACTTTATTGGGGCCGAATTAAACACAGGCTAACAAGCCACTCAGATAAATGAGGTATAGCCGACTCTGATATGACCGTAATTTGTAAATTAAGATCCGGCCCGGCGGTGAGTAAATGTTTTGAAATGGACCCTTCATTAGCTTTTATTAAATGTAGTGCATTTTTAAGTATTTGAAAGCGCCGACTGGTTAAGCAGGTTTTGTAAAAGGTGATATTCTGTTTAAATAGTTCACGGAATTTCTTGTTGCATCAGAGATAATGACATCATTTCTTCTTTAAGTTGTGTCAATTACAAGATACATAAGTATGAGAGAGAGATTGATGTTGAGATACTTAGGTATAAGACGAAATTCATTAATGATACGGAATTTGACAACATTTTTAGCTAACGCGCTTATTAAGTTTTGAAACTACATATTCAACTTATCATACAATGCTTTATATGTACGAAAATATGATCTTTTGTTTTCTATGGAACGTAATGTTAGAGTTGATAAATTAAAAATATTTTATAAAAAAGATAATTTGATCTGCACCTACTTAGTTGTTTAAATGGTATTTGAAAACAATACTGGCTTAATTTAAAATTAATAAAATGAAAGAACCAGCAGTGTCACAACTTTTTTATAAACTAATTTAAACTTGTTCCAAAAACTTTGATCTACAGTTTTGGAATCCTGCTGTAGGCAAGCTCTCATAAGTTTTATTTATGGGAGCCAGTCAGTGTCTTTGATAACCGCTAATTAGACTTAAGTAGTTAAATACTTAATGAAATATTTTTAATTATTCTAATATTCATTAATTTCCTGGCCTTCTAAATTAGTACGGGAATGTTAAAATAATACATGCACAGAACTACTGCGAGACTTTATTTAAATTAAAGCCATGTTTTGAGGTTGTTTATTGTTATGGTTTTAATATACGCTACAAAAGAATCTACCGACAACACTGAAAAAAATAATTTGTTACAAGCAACCAAATTTCGTCTACCAGTAACTTAAAAATAGTGACTACAAAACTAAGACTTATTCTTACCAAAATGTTTTGTTATTTATACATAAACCATGTGTTATTAACAAATGAACTTGATTAACTCTTTACCAAACTTTGGTTATTGATGAAATAGCCAAAGTAGTTTTGTTATCCTTTTTTTTCAGTGAAAATGTAATGCTAGACTTTTTAGTCATATTTCGTGTTTGTGATTCCATACATGTACGCCACTCAGTAAAGATGGCGCCTAGAGGCTTACCAAGTTAAATATTCAGGGCAAAAGTCAGTCACGAAACGAAACACGATGCTTTTGCAACTTCTGAAGCTTGGATACTTGATTGTGTAAAGCCATATTTTCCCTTGCAGCAAACGAACCACTAGACCCAAACGAAAGGATGAATCATCAAAAACTTGTGTGAAATTTAGGCTACTACTTCAATAAAAGTGAAACTGTTGCCAAATTATTTGTTAGTTGTAAACGAAAACAAAAGTTTTGTGTGTCACAAATTACCCCAAATACACTACACAATATAGTTAGGAAAGCGAAACCTTAGTAGCCGAGTCATAAACCTGACAAATTGCCCAAACAAAAAGCGACCCATATTTTCAATGGAGCCGCGATAAACCAAGTGCCATGAAGTTATTGTTGTAAACATAGTTTAAATAAAACAATTCGCTAGACTGAGACAAACAAAAGTTTTCGTCGAAATTCCAAGCCACCCTTTCGGCTTCCTTAAATTGTTATAGCGGTAATAAAGCCGGGGCGAACATGTGACTTTTATGGCCAACCAGCTCTCGAGACTTTCGGGATAACACAGTTTGTCACTGGCACAATTACTGGCAGTGTACAACACAGCCGTTGGACAATGACCGCTAGTTTTTCGCGACATAACGTGTGAAGTACTGTAAGTACGTCTAGCATGACTTACGTTGCGGCGCGACTCTCCATACTTCAAGCGCGACTCGAAGTATGGAGACTATGGAGTCGCACGCGACAACGCATGCTAAGCCGCCTGGAACTCATTAAGAATAATTCTGAAACCAAATATTTCAGTCATGCAAAACTTTGCTAGGTTTTCTTTTGAAAGTAAACAATAAATGTTTTTTGTATTGAAAAGTGATTTTTGTCTTTAATACCTGTCTTCGTGAAACAAAGTAGGTACATAGATATCCTTCGAAATTGTCGTTAAGCTTTGTAACATGTAATTAATTACTGCTACCGCCAAAGAAACCGTTCGTATTCCCGGTACAATAAAACGCTTTCAGATTATGATATGAAACGTTGAAAGCTAATTCAACTCTTAATAAATCTAAGATTTGTTAATTACTTTTGGAGAGTCGTCCCGGCGAAGGGAGTCGTAAAGGCGTTATGCTTTTGTTTTAGTCGCGATTCGGCGCCGACTTCAAAAGATTTTCATTGTTATTGAGTTAGCCGTAATAAACAGACTGTCCCTAGACGCGAGTCCGTACCCTGGCTTGTGTAAACAAATTTTGCTCCTCAAAACTGCAGAAGTTGCCATCTCTGTCTTGAATATAAAGTGCTAATAAAAATTCTAGACTGACCCCGCCCGGTCGGCTTTCTTTATTAGGGGACACTCAAAGGGAAATATGACAATTCCGCTAAGCGAATTAAAAAGTTACCTGCTTTAAGATTAGCGTGCTAACAAGTTTAATTTTCTTCTGCTTTTGTTCGGCTTTAGATATGCCGCAAAATGTTGCAATTTCCTTTGTGTACATTTCATCTTGATGAATCCATTCCGAAGTTTTGATAATTTTATTTTAGGTTTTAATTTAAAAAATTAGGAAAGTTATTTATTATAATCCTGCTTTGTTTATATTCATGTGGTTTAAGAGTGAATCTTATATATGTAATTTTAACCCAAAAGCGTTCTGAAAGTATAGCTCGTTAGTGTTTACGCGTCGTAACGTACAAGATTAACTGACCGTGAGACCAAGACGCTGTATATTACAGCCTTTATGTATCTTTAAATAGGCGTAGTCCTACATGGTAGGGGCCGCGGCTAGCGAACCATAACCTCCAACGTTTTTATTTTATAACCAGAGTTCGAACTATTATTATGGCGTCACCGTGTCATGCCCACATCACTTCTACATCCGCCCCATATCCACATTTCTTGCGCATAATCAGATATCGCTTGTTTATCATACTGAATGCGACAAGGTTCTATTTTAAATCGTACCGTCCCACATTTGAATAGTCAAACAACTTTGTCGGCTTTAACGATATCAAATCACTAAACAGCATTATAAATTGTTCTTAAATGATTTCTTGACAATTTAATACTGATGTAGGTTATCAAATTCGTTAATAACAATTACAAAAGAATGAAGATAAGTGCTTGGGGAAAAAATATTTTGGTTTAAGCACCTGTTTAGCTGGACAGTTTGTTTTAGGCAGTCGGTTAATGCGTTTTTAAGTAGATATCCTTGCCTTGATTGATGAATAGCTGTCCCGCGCTTTGTTACCGAAGATACTGAATCATTTCTTAAACAAAGTGATTAATTTGTTTAACTTAATTGAGATTAATACAACGAGGAAAACAACGAACATTCGATGATTGTACGCCTTAGAGCTTTAAACCAAGCGGAGTGGCCATTGACAGGCGTTCCCTTGTGCCAAAAATGTATGACCAGTGGTCATACTCATTGTATGGACTGACGTTTATTTGACGTGGCTATTTTGACGTTTCGCATACATTTGACGTTCCCCTCCCCCGCAAAAAACGGCAGACTTTTTCCGATAGAAATGAGAGCACGTCTCGCATCCGGTTGGTTTAATAATCAAAGTTGTACGCATGTAGGTATAAATACCATATAAAACTATAGATACGTTTGATATAAAAATGTGAACGAGTGAAGCAAATAGGCATTTCAGGTCTATGTTTGATCTTAATGTAATCTATTAAAGTAAATACAGTCAGCAGCAGAAGTGGCTAAGCAGGTGAGGTCTTCAAAATATCCAACAGGTGAAACTAATGACAATGAACCTAATACAACAGTAACGTACAGTAGTAATGAATGAAACTAATACAACAGTAGGCAACAGTAGAATTTAATATACATGAATGCAACTGTAACTTCCATTGTTTTATGCTAGTTTTCCAGACAATGGTACTTAGTTGAAGCCGAACAATAATGCGAGTGCCCGCAACGCAACCCGAAACTAATCTGTTTCGTTTGCATTTTGTACGAGAGCCAAATCCGACCGTAACTATCAAGCAAGATGAACAAACCGGCTAATGAGAAGAGACGTAAGAGTTGTACTCTGAGCAGAACGGCGTTTATTGGGTAAAACTACGTTACTACTAATCGTACATATTTAGCTAGTCTAGCTAGTACAGTCGACGTCAAATATGTTTTTTTGGTTACAACCAAGAAAACATATTTGACGTCGACTGTACTAGCTACGTTACAACGGCAAAACAAAGCGAGTCATCGCGGCATCGGCATTGTTTTCCTATAGTAACGAGAGGTAAAACCAGGTCGCCATCGCTAACAATTTGATTACGCGTACGATTTAGCGAAAATAACTATAAATATTTTGCATCAAACGGAGGTCTCACTCTATTTAAAACGATACAAAATCCAAAAATTCGACAATGTGGGCACATTTTTAGAAATAAATAAAAAAACCGAATATTGTCTGCTTCGGGAATTAGCACTAGGTCGCGCGGTTTAAAAACCATATTTTATATTTATAGTATTCCGGATCAATAGCTTAACCTGTACAAATAGCATCTTGTTTAAATACTCCGTTTTAAATTTGTTCCTTTCCATTTTAACTCACAGCACCCGTCGGATGTCGTACCCTTAAAGGTAAATTAGGCAGCTTCAGTCGGCCACGACGCCGGCCATTCCTTCGGACTATTCGCTATTCAATTGCTATGAGTTGCACAAGCACATACTAAAAGTCCCTTACGTAGCTTACGTGGGAGCTCGTTTAGTTTGTCGGGATAAAAAAGAACTCGAGATTTTCTAAATTATCCATGCCATTGAATTGTATATTTACTAATTGTATTAAACTTTCCTTACTGGCCACCAGACTAGACTTTATTCGCTATAAAATGGGTAATTGGCGGTAAAATGTAAGTGTAACTTCTTCGTATTCCCAACAAATTTGCACAAAGAATTAACTCTGTATTTAGAAACATCAGCTCTCGAGTCATTAGATATATTGTGAAACTTTGATATTTTTGAAATCAAGAAATATTCAACAAAAATATCGTTTACATTAACTTTTGTGTTTGTTCCCAACTGTGCGTGCTCGTACGCTTCTAGAAAATCAAAGCAATCAAAAATTTTATAAATATTCTTTGTTAATTAAGTGATATGATAATTGATAACCCAAACAATACATAACTCTGTCTGTATATAGAACGCTATTGTATAAAGGTCAATACTGAAATTTTATACTTCGATATTTATTAATTCCCGTGTATAAAGAATACACAGAAATTACGTACGGTTCAGTGCCAAAGGTAATGTTACCATATTTTCCCTATTTAACTTAAAAATAATGATACCTACTATAAATGTATAAATCACTACAATATAACCCTTAAACGGAAAACAAGTCAATGCCTCAACCATTAAAAAAAGAAACATTTTTACGACCCCAAGTTTCTAGCAACACCGAAGCGCGGTATTTAGTTAAAAGAGCCCCAACATTTGCATAATCGGCGTTTCCACAGGTGCATTGGCGACGCATTGGCAGCTGATTTAACTCCCCGACTAAGTGACAAGAGGGCCCGCTGGGCGTATAAGGCAATATGCTACATCGGCCATTTTTATTTATCGACACGACAAGACAAGTGCTTGGTGTTTTACGCGTTTGCGAGGATACGGCAGTGGATGTGATTTTGTTTATTTTTACAACCGGGACGTAATAACTTGTGTAGGTTGTAAACAAATAAATAAATAAGTAAATTAAGTTTTTTATTGGCGTATAAAGTTATTACAATGTGCATGGATTTTTCTATGAACCTTTAGATTTCAATGAATTTGTTCACACGAATATTTAGTCTTTATCAAATATCCCTTACGAACCGGTAACAACATACTTTCAATAGTTATCACAGTTTTACCTAACAGTGCACAGTGACAAAGATATTGCGGTATATTTTTTGTATTGGTTTGGTAAAATATACCTTGTCTTTGTATTGCTTTCTGTATTCTCCTATTGATAGGAATTAACAAAAATTTTACAATATCTTCATAACTTACACTACTCTTTATATTACGCTTCCTCGCTATTTCCCATATAATTCAAAAATCTATACTAAAATCGTGCCACACCTGCGAAGCTTCCAACATAACGAATTCCAATTAAATACATCTTGATATTCCCACCGATCATTAAAGTACATTGTTAGGGCCCTGTTTATACGGAGGTGTTGGCTCTGTGTGAGGCAGTCATGATTTCTGGTGACTTATTTCAGTAACCGATCTCTTTGAGAATCATTGCTAATGGTGCTAGGCATAAAAGAGAAGCTTTTATATCAGCAAGTGTTGTGAATAAACGAGGTATTCGAATTCCTGCGGATATCTTTTTATTTTTGCTGATAGGGCAATAAATATATTCGTACTCTACAAACTAGCTCACATTTATTTTCTTTGTTCTAAACATCAGTTATAAAGAAGAAATGATGTTCTTTTGTGTGAAATATTGGCTTAAATTATATAATTACCGTACTAAACATGGCGACCAGTTATTACCAGTGCTTACTATAATAGTAATATTACCTACTGTTTACGTATTTATATGATTTCTTAGAAGTATGACTATTGGTTTTATTGTAACAAGCGTAAAAATGGCCAGGTAAAATGGCGACATAAGTAGATTATACATATATGTACTGTAAAAAACAAACATTAAATTTTGTTTCTGACTTCTGATCGCTATATCCATTCATTCTATTCAATATATATTTTAAGCTTATATAAGTATTTTTGTTACGCTGCGCTTAGTTCCTTAAAAGAAAAGCAAAGTATACAGCAAAGATTTGTTTTCAGTACCTAGGGTAAGTACGTTCTGCATGTAAGGTTTATATCCTCAAATCTTCGCATTCTAATTAATCTCATAATCGCAATTCTCATCGCATTTGTTACTTAATATCAAAACTAACATAATAAACTAGTAGTGTTCATTAATTAAACGTTCTCCCTCGTTATTATCAACACCTGCTCTTGAAAACCGTTTAATAATGACGTCAAGCGTCAGCTGGCTGCGGCCGTCGCTAGAACGGTAGTTTTCAGGCAAAATTAAAATCATATTAATTTATAGTGGTTAGGCTTTAAGTAATTAATCTTCGCGCAGTTCAAAGTAATTTCGAGTTAGTATTCAGTCAGCGTTATGGGCGTTAATATGTGTACCTGTAATATTGTACTCTTATATTGTGTTAAGACGTAAATAAAACGTGTCAAACTAACCGTGACAATTTTTGTAGAAAACCGAAGTATTTACTGACCGTCTAGTTCATGCACTTATTGATAAATATACGGTTAAATGTAATAAATCGTTAAGAATTTAGAGTCTCAATGCCTGTAAAATTAAAACTCTTTTTGCAATAAAATTAAAATAAATAAATCAAACTCAAGTTATAAAATAAAAGTAACTTGAATGGTATTTCGTCGAACGCACAATATTTGGATTTGGCTACATGTAAAACGCATCGCATGGAACGCTTGCTACTGAAAACAAAATTATAACAGAGCGACTCGATCCTCAAAACGAGTCATAAAAACATGGGCTCATAACCATATCTGTACCATTTAATTTATATACAAAGCAATATAGATAATAATACCGCGATCCGAATGATCTGATTGCTCCAATGGCGGAGCATCGAATTCTCAATTACGAGTCCGACGTATCACCTTTCTCAGATGCTGGGTTGATACAGCTAAAAACTGACGGTACAATCAACAACAAGAATATTTGAGATTGGACCTCTGAAACATTACACAGGTGCAGAAATTATTTTAGGGAACATTGTAAGAGCGAATACCAAAAAGGTTGATTACAGCTGTGATAATACATATGCTTCACTACATAGTATAAAGCAAAGTCGCTTCCTGCTGCCTGTCCCTATGTGCTTAGATAAAACTACGCAACGGATTTTGATGCGGTTTCTTTATTATAGAAGAGTGATTCAAGAGGAAGGAGGAATATGTATAATTGCACCCGTGCGAAGCCGGGGCGGGTCGCTAGTTCATAATAATTGAAAAGAAAATAGTTTTGAACAACCTTCTTGGTTACAAACTACTAAACTAGAGACCCGTTTAAGGAGTCTTAAATAATGCAACATCGCGGCCGTTTTTCAAACCATCATATCTGTGATAAACATTTACTAAAAGCCTTTTCGCGCAATATCGTGGTATTCCTGCGTGATGGAACAGGTTATCTATCCTATTATTCTCAGTTTTGAACTAGGATAATGCACTGCTATGTTGAAAAGTAAAAAAGAAATGCTCTCCATCAAGGTGAACCGAGGATGTGAAGTCAGAACGTTGGATGAGGACAGTACACGGTCTTGTGACCCCTGGGGTACTATGTCCAGCAGTGGACAAAACACAGCTGATATGAAAATCGCTGCACAAGCCGATGTTAGTTACGGATCTTGAAGCTACGCGCACTTCTTCCAACGATTGGCCGATTCTTTAATTAGTAGCTTATCAAGATCGACACGTGGAGAGTAATCGATGCGATGCGATGGAATCGAATGCTAATGTATCGTTACTTTTATCAAGATTCGTAATGGAAGAAATGGAATCGAGATATCATAAAATATTTATTGAAATGGTTTATTTGTATCAGACTGTGTTGTGTTTTATCATAAAAGTTGATAAATCACTGTTTAAGTTAATGTACCCATGGACAAATAAATTCATTGACATTGATCATGGCGTCAAAAAGGTTAACACTTATGGGATTGTTTAAATTATGTTAATCATACGCATTGCTATTTATACATAAAAGGGTTTACAACTAAAGAGGACTAAAGAGAAATACTAAGCCATCAAAGCGGAGCATCAGATGAAGAAATACTTACAATTTTCTACAACAATATGATCCTAGTTAATAATAGATTTTCGCGTAGATAATGTAACTGCTGCACCCGATTAATACATTAAATTCGATCTAAATAACGTTTTTCAAAACGGCACATAAAGTACTTGTCCAGTTGTTTCCATTCGACTAACACCCGGTCTCATTACTGGCCGGCGATAACATCTGAATGCCCGCAGCGCTGCTCCCGCAATATCAAAATATATATCATTAATCTAAAACTGGCCTATCTGACCATCTCATACGCAAACTAAATTAAATCCTCGTACAAGACTTTAGGGCTTACGATTGAACGGTAAATACAACTCAGTATTTGTGACGCATGGGAGCCTTAAAAATGTGGTTGCGTTGATTGTCAGAAAAACCGAATATCGGTGCACATGAGTGACCAATTTCAAGCGAATAACTACGTGATAATAGTGAATGTAATACTTAGTAATTATTTTTAATATGATATTTAGATAAACATTGGAGGTTGGAACATGTAATGTGTATATTAATTAAGGTTTAATTATGGGTGGTGATCACAGACAATTCAGATGAGACGGTGTAAGTATTTAGCACAGCTCATACGTGTGTGTGAACTTACAGGTTCAAAATAACCGGGAGATGGTTTTAAAAGCTGATCTTAAATATGTGCTTGCCGGTCTTTTGTGATTAGCATTTTCCTTAGGACGATCGGCTGTCTAAAGCCTGTGTAATGCTTTTTACGGAACCACTTTTTGTATACTGATTGTGTTCCACAATTTTATGGTATTTTAATATTTGTGTCGTATAAAATTTTCAAAACATACAAATTGATTCAGTTCTGGAGTTTCACATATTAAAAACACATTGTACAAGACTCATTCAACAAACAAGTCAAGAGGTAGGCGGAAACACCAGTCGCGCAATGCGTAGGGAGGCAGCTAGGGTTTGAAACAATAAAATAAATGATTCAGGCGATTCATATCGCAGTGAAGGAAATCATAAAGTCTAGGGTGTTGAAAAGGGTCCAGTAAATAGATTCGCAGCTGTTTACTATCGCACAATCGACTTTAGATCAACTCAACACTTGTGGAATTATTTCACGGAAGACTCGTAATCTATTCATAAATAATACGCTGTTAAGTTTATAATATAGCACTTGTGTTTTTTGTGTTTATTAAAAGATTGAGGTTTAACTGAGGCGGTTAATTAGAAGTTATT